>CM073763.1:87448060-88048060 GCA_037127475.1 Arma custos | reverse complement strand
TAATAAGGAAGTAATTAATGTGTGTCGTTTTAGTTTTTTTTATTTTAGGACCTTTGAGGTGCTAAAATGTAAAAAGGATTATTTTCTAATCTAAACTAATTGAATACATTTTATTTTGTGTACTCATTGTACACTTTTAGTGCCATTTTAAAGAATTTCATCAAGCAGATCATACAAAGCTTATGAAT
Source organism: Arma custos (assembly GCA_037127475.1). Classification (NCBI taxonomy): domain Eukaryota; kingdom Metazoa; phylum Arthropoda; class Insecta; order Hemiptera; family Pentatomidae; genus Arma; species Arma custos. Next base: position 88,047,872 of record CM073763.1, on the reverse strand, counting down.
ATACTATACTTCTGAATAAACATTATTCTGACTGATAATTCATAATGTTAAATGTTAGGTTTATAATGCAACTCTGAGCTGCCATTGAAAGTTTATTCTCTCAGGTTTATGATTTGAATTGATCTTAAATCAAATTTTCAGTTTTCTTTTTCTTATTTATTATAAAATAATTGTTCCTCAGTGATATAACATTTTAATTTTTAATTACCTTGAATATGGTACCTCAATCATTCCAGTTGTGATGAAATCCTCATGACAACTGATGGTCCTAAAAAAACCAGAGTGTTCATTGTTACGTCCTACATGAAGTTTAGTAACTAGGGTTTTTCTACTCATGTTTTATTATTACTCACTGATATCTTTTCTTAGCGACGGCTAGCCACTTATAGTTTGAGCTTTTAACAGGAACTGTCATAGCATCTGTTAGTGAACATGTTTTATTATCAAACTATGTTTTCTTTAAACAAATGAAGTCTGCTTTAGGCTTTTAGAACTTAGGCTAAGTGGATTTGAACAAGCTTTAAGCTGTATCCTCATATTAAAAAATATATTAAAATATTTATATAATTTAATTAATTGTAAAGTGTTATTGTTGTTTTCATTCTGTATTTGAATGAAAATCAACACTAAATAAAAAGATTATATATATATATATATATATATATATATATATATATATATATATAAATAAATAAATAAATAAATAAAATCCTATTAGTGTGAAATTTTATATTCTGTCTGTTTATTTTTTTATTTTATTTTTTATCTTTTCTGCCTCCTAGATCTAATGTAATGTTAGAGCCCTATGTGTTTACGAAATCACATGGTATAATCTTATTTAAGTCCACCTTTACAAAAGTCAAACATGAAGAGTTCCTTTCATTTATTTGTAAGTTATTATGTTCCCATTGTCAAAGTGAATGTAAGAAAGTGATGTTTTAACATTATTATTTTTTGTATATTAAAAGCGTTAAGATTTGATTATTGTATATGTAATTATTTATTATATATGTTAATATATTTATAATCAATCTCTTATTATTTAATTTACACTTAATTGTATTCAGCCCTATAGCTTTAAAGATGTATTATACTCTTAAACAGCCATGTTCCTTCTTTCTCATTTGTCACAATATCTTTGAAACTTAATTATAACTATTTTCTATATCCTCTTATTGTAACCTATGCTGTAGTAAATATATATATATATATATATATATATATATATATATATATATATATATATATATATGTATGGTAATAATGATAATAATAATATTAGGTGTATACTTATTAAAGGTAATTATACGACTGTTAATTATTTTTAAATTATAATTAATGAATTCCTTACAGAAATGCAATGCAAGTGTATCAGTATATAGTCTGAAATTTATAAAAGACCATGCCAGATTTGTTTTTACATTCCATTTGAAATGCACATTAACATTATATGATTAAATTTATTATTTTATTTCTTTAAATTTGGAATTATGAATTTTTCAGAGGGCTCGAAGTATGTTATAATATTAAGGATTATAAAAATGTTGGTTGTTGCCATAAACTTCAATTTTTTTTTTAAATTTAATTTTATTATTATTTTTTTTATGTAGTTGACCAAATAGAGATCTAGTCAAATAGCTTCATAGCCCTTGCTCATTGAATAATATTTAAGAACAAATTGATTTAATTGCTCAACATAAAAGTAATGTGCATTATAAGTTTTAAGTTCCAAATACAGAGTTTCATTCGGTTACATGAAACAGATTTTATTTGTCTTTATTTCAATAGAGTAAACAATGGGGTTCAAATATTACATATATTTTATTTTATTTGTTTGAATGTAAATTATTGACAGTTAACTAAGTACTGATTTGATTACAAAAATAATAAAAAAATAAATAAAAAAGATTTGTCGTTAAGGTTTTAAATGCTGCTCATTTAATTGTTTTAATTATATTTATGGCTTAATTGAAGGTATGTTTATTGTTTTGTGGATTTATGATTTTTACATATATTTATGTATATAAAAATAGAGATGTAAATAAGATTTTTTTTTTTTAAAACGTGTACACTCATCATGCCCTTTATTGTATATTAAAATTAAGGGAATAAGTATTTGAACTCTATTCTGAGTTGCATATGTTAACTGAAATTTAGCTAAATATTTTCCTCCTGCTCATAAACAAATATAATTATGTTACACAATTCATTTAAGTTTTGATATTCTCGTGTAATTTTTATGTACAAAATTACCTTATAAGAAATGTAATCTTGGTATATTTCACAAACACTTATAAAATATATTATATCATAACTGCCGAATATTCCAATGAAGAGACTGTATTTACATATGAATAAATAAATAAGCTTAAATTTCAGAAAAAGTTTCCATGAATTTGTTTGCATTTCACTTGTATAGATAGGACCTCTTGTTCAACTCTGTTATCATATATGCCATAGTTTTAGATTATATAATTTTAAAATATAATATTACATATATAGTGAAATTATTTGAGTTTTATTTCTTATTACAGCTTCATTCCGCTCCCAGATTGATTTGTATTGAAAATGGGTATAGTTTGCTTAAATTAAAACAAATTTCAAAATAGAAACTTTAAAGTTTGTGCCATCAACTGTTCATAAGTTATATTTACCCAGAAGGAAGGTTGATTTAACTTTAATTTTTTTTGTTTAATATGAGAAACATAATTTGTTTCATCTTAGCCAAGCAGAATTAAAATAAGAAAAACCCCTAAATGCTCTTAGTGTCTGTCAGTGGTCTTTTTGAGAATGTTGAGTGGCCTTACTCTAAATAGTACTCGCATCCTTACAAAAGAATTTTTGTCAGACATGTATAATATATTTGTAATTCAATCTCATATTAAAAAAGTATAAAGTGAACTGCCCAGTTTTTTATTATTTATTACTTACATAAATAATTTGACTTTTGTGACTTAATATTAGTCCGATAACTAGAAACAGTTATTTAACTAATATGTTTTCTGTTGAAAAGAATAGGATTTTAAGTGATTATGACCTATTGGCACATTCATTAGTATTACATATCTATGAAAGTGATTATTATCTTATTAGTTTGTTTCTTTAACTTCTATTTGTACATTTAGAATAATTTTTCTTTCTTTCACAAATTCGTTGAGACCATTTTCTGAAAGAACATTAAAAGAAATTGGTGTGTGTAGGGGCAAAGGCTACATATGCATACATCAAGTAGAGTTTATGTGTGACTTAAAAATTTTACTTTAACCTCCTGCTATTGATACAATTTTAACTGTTGTGTTTTCTTCTCCGAAACTTCTGCTATGCAAAAATCAATTTTTTGGCCCTGCAACTTCTGACTAAATGTTTTTTCCTTTCTCTATTAATTGCCCTCCCCATCCATCTGGTATAGCTTTGGATAATGACCTATCGAAGTAAAATGTAGCCTTTATTTTATTTTTTCGAGTAATGGCACTATGGATCTGCCAATTGTGAATCAGAGAAATACCCTGCCTGGACTTCATGGCTTGTTACTTGGTCTTGGCATTTCGGTTCGATCAAACAATGACGTCCTAAGCACACAATAAGTTTTGGCACCCTCAAGCAGGTTGTGAAATACTCTACTATACAAGACGATCCTCTGCAGAGGCCACAGCAATACTATGCAGACTACTCTGCATTTTGCCGAAAACATAGGCATTTCCTTTGTTGAATTTATGAGAGGTCCTTGAAGTATTTATTCTTCCGAGTACTTGGTACACGGAGATATCACATCCTGCACAATAGCCTGCAATGAGTTTAAATGTTTCTCACTAACGTAATGACGACACTATAATATTTTGCATCTCTTTTCCATGAGAGCCTTCTAAACTGATTCTATAAAAATTGTTTTCTTTAATATAAACATATTTCATAGATAGGCATATGTTATTATGTTCTTTTATATCTGTTGGGTTTGATAAGTATTAAACCTTGGTTACAACTTTTTAATCAAAATCCACAAACACCAGAACTGTTATTAACATTTTGACCAAATCGATACAAATTTAAATTTAAATGGTTTTCAATAATGGCTAGATCGTATCCTTATTAGAAAATACAATTGAGAAAAGGCCTGGGAGTTTTAGAGCTGCCCCTCAGTTTTAACATTTCTCTAGGGGAGGGAATTAGTCTATAGCAGAGGTTCCCAGACTTTTTTCTCATAGACTACTTTCAAAATTTAGCTGGAGTCCCTGCAGCTACATTTATACCATATTCCCAAAACTCGACAAAAAATGTGAAGATTTAGTAATCATCTACTTACTCTAATCATACTCAACAAGATATGGCTATTTTAACAGAACAGGATAATCTGATTAATTATTGCAATGAAATAAACAAAGTACTGACGACAAACTGATTCTAATTATTAAAACCATTTTTTTGTACCCCCCATAATGGTTTACACAAAAATAAACCCCCCGTCGAGTCTCCCGTGGAACCCTGGGGGTCCACCTGGACCACTTTGGGAACTAAGCGTCTATACTTTACAAACCGTTGGCACCACTCGGCCTGAACCAAGGGAGCACTGCTAAGTTGAAATCTTGTTTATTGAAATAGTCTTAACGGTTAAAATGCAGAATTTTTAAAGTTTCTTCTTTTAAAATACCATTAATTTGGTTTATTTGAAAAAGTTAACTGTCTCTCTTTGTTAATATTTCGATAAAAATGGATAAATATTGAAAACAATTTAAAAATAACTTAAGTTTTTGACAGAATTTTGGTGACTATTGTAGTTAATCACGTCTGTTGTTATATTATTAATTGAAAAATAGATATTCCTATTTACACTAAAATGTTTAAGTTGAATGATAAATGAATGTTGTAAATTGAAATTTGGTATTTTATTAAAGCCTCTTGTATACATAAGATATACAACACCTTACAAAAAACTTTTACTGTGTTTATTTTAGTTTTACTTTTTTCTAATCTGATTTTGATTAAGCCAATTATTGATATTGATTTTTGTAGATTTTCTAGATTTCTAGATTTGAGGAAGCTACTTACACAATCTTTCATACATACACTATTGATGGTAATGATATTTGAGTGAATTGGTTCATCAGAGAAACTAATTGACATAAAATGTTTTCCCTGACATTATGACTATATCTAACTACATGTAATAATATAAGTAAACAATATTTGTCTCTTTAAAGAATGTCCTGTACTAATAATGATCATATGAACATTCATCACAATTTAATAATAATAATAGTGATAGGTGTGACATATGGTTTGCAAATATACAATCATATTTATGATGAATAAAAAGCATGCTTTTGATATGAATGATGTTAATTTAACTACAAATTATCATTAATGATATATTAACTTAGAAGTCCATTATCAATTACTTTATCATGTTGTATAAAAATATTATTCAACAAAACAAGACAGGATATCTGAATGGACTAAGGTTTGTAAACAACTTGAATGAAATACTGCCTTTTTAGATTATATTATTAGTGAACAGTTTTGATGGTACTTTAAGTGTTTATAAATGTTAAGAAACCCTTATAGTGCTTTAAATCACTATTGAGCTGATCACAGTATGCTCCTGTCATCTATGACTGTACTGTTAGTAAGCAGTATATCAATAATTAAATAACAATATTAATTAATAACAATTAGTATGACCACCAGAGACAATAGAAATTTCTTAAGCGTTAGTAGTCATCCCTATCATTGTGACTATCAAGAGAAATGACAAACAAATTTGTGAAAAACTACACAAAAATTATTGTGGCTGTTTCAAAGCGGTTGATTTCCAAAAGTATTATATTATACCTTGATACCTCACCATTATTCTTTATTTAACTTTAAAGACCCTATACATTTAGTGTTCTTTAATTCTGGAGTACAAGTAATATTTTTTTGTGACTGTCATTTTTTTTTATGTTTTCCTGTTTTTAATGAACTTAATGTCCGAACAAAAAGATATGTCAATAAAACAATTTTTACGCATATAATAAACATGGCACTTTTTTATTTGGAATAATTATATTTTTGTGACTATTTTTGTATTCACAAATAAATATAATATGTAGTCTTGCTGCATTGGTTGCTGTCTTGCTGCATTTTGAGGATGGGATGTCCTTCATTTTTAGATATATATATATATATATATATATATATATATATATATATATATATATATATATATATATATATATATATATATAGTTTATTTTTACTTTTTATCTGTCCTAATGATACCTGAATAGGCAAAATATCTGTATTTTTAAAGAGTTGAGGGTTTTTGGAATTTTTCTATTCATGCCTTAGCAAGCATTTTATGACTTTTTTACTTCTATATTTCTATTTTTTGGAAACTCAAGACTTATGAATTAGATAAAAAAAATTACCCAAATTATCCTATAATTGTAAATCAAAGTAGAATTTACCCTATTAAAGTTGTATTTTATTTTTATTATCTATAAAACAGTTGTGTTTACACTTGCTCATCTTAGGAAAAAAATATTTAAAAAAAAATGTTTCTCTCAAATTTTATGTTTTGTGGGGGGGGGGGGAGGGAGGAGAGGAGGAGGGTAAAATAAAATAAAAATAAGAAAGTTTAAAATTTCACCCCTAGAAGCTGAAAACTTTTCCATTTAATAAAAAAAAAAATTAAAAATAATAATGATAAAAATCATGACTACAGCTATGTTGGTGGATCAAGAGTATGTGCACACTTAAATTATTCAATTTCTAGATTTTTAGCTTTTTAATGTAGCAATTTAAGACCTGACAAGTTCATAACACTAAACAGAAGTCTTTGGAGTAATTTACGCGTACTGTATAACTATGTACTAAAATAAATGTGATTTAACATTATATATGATTAAATTTAAAAAGTTTATTGTCTTGCTCTGAAGGTGTCTAAATGTGGGAAGAGAGTTACTAAAGGCCAAACCGGCTAAAGTGGAATCGAAACCGCCTGAACCAGTCTGCATCTACGATATGTGTGCCATCAAACCTGGTACACCACAGCCAGCAGTAGTAATTATTGGGGCTGGCATGGCTGGTTTGTCCGCTGCCAATCGTTTATTGCAATGTGGCATAACTAACTTCAAGGTGATCGAAGCAATGGATGGGTAAAGTAGAAGTGAATTAAAATATAATATGTTTTGCTTAGTGTTGTTTAGCATAATGAAAAAAGTTGATCACATAAATAGTATTTCTAAATTTTTATGTATTTTACCTCATGCCCTACCTATTATTATTACTTTTTTTACTTACTTTCATCATGTCAAATATTAACAAATATTTTAAGATTTCTATAATTTCCTTCTCTTGAAATACTGAGTATGTATATATTCAGAGGACTTTAAATATTGATATTAAAGAATCGGAATAATTTTCAAGACCTTCATAATTCTCCTTTTTTTATATATGAATAAATCTAATCCTGAGGGGGAAGCTTGCAATTGAAATATGCATTGTAACAATTAAAATTGATGAAGTTACATTTTATATTAATATGATTACACAGTTACATTTCAATTGAAAATTTAATTGTTAAAATTGACTTTTTATTGATGTTTTAATTATGCCATTTAAAAGTTCATGATGATATAGTAATGAAATATAAATTTACTAATACTAGAAAACTAAAAACATTTAAATTGAAATTTCAAGTTCTATGGAGATAAATTTTATATTTGTACCCTGGAGGTAAAAAACACCATGCCACATTTTTGTAATTGATCGGGAGATCCAATTCCCGTTAACTTTGAACTATTAAAATATGTTTCTTCATTATTTATTACAGTTTAAAGAAAGTAATTAGAAGTATTATCGCCATATTTACTTTTGACAATTTACCTAAAATATTACTTCATTTGTGGACATGGTCTCCTTTACCTCCGGGATACAAGTATATAACAACCCTCTTTCTCCTATGTTTTGCGGAAATTTTAGTTGTATGTCCTTTTGTGGGCTGTAAGAGAAGTTGACGTCTAGGGACATTAGCCTTGGTGAAATAGTCTGGTGCATTCCAAAACATGTTATTGCTCCTTGCAATAACAATTTATATGTCTCGTCAGAGGTTTATGAAATGATAGGCTGCCCCATACCCTTGTACATATCTCAAATACAAAATATATACTTTTGAATAAACATAAAGTAAATTAATGCCTACAGAAGAGTCTTGTCTTGTGTTTGGGTGTGGGAGACACCTGAATGCAATACCATGTTATAATTTTTACACAAAGAACTTTAATTTCCCTAAAGCCAATTAATGTGCTTAAATTAACATAGAAATATATTCCGTAACTTTTGTAAGAAACAAAAGTTATATCGGTAATGGGGCTTTATCTTGCTTTTTTTCATTCTAAAATTAGCTGTGGATGCAATATTTAATATATCTGACCTTGGCACAGACCCGGAGGACGGATGAAGACATGCTGGATAGGAGACGCTGCCGTGGAGATGGGCTACCCTTACATCGAAGGAGCCAGCCTTGCCAACACAGTGTTCACCCTGGCAGCGCAGGAGCGGCTGCTCAAGGCTCCCATCGAGAGGGTGGAGGATTCCTTCCTCTTCCTCACCAGCGAGGGCCGTGCAATCGACAGTGAGACAGGCGATAAGGCCATCACCATCTTCAACGAGCTTCTCGAAAACGCTGCTGAGAACGAACCGAAGGGAGGCGATCAGCACGGCGCCTGCCTTTCCAGCTACATCGACTGTGGCCTCAAAGCGCACCTCGATAACTATCCCAAGCACGAAAGGTGGGACATATCTAGGGCAGTGTTTGGACTCATCGGGACACTGAAGGCCCAGTTCGGCGAAAGTTTGGATAAGGTAAGTTTTAGTTAATAGTTAGAATTATCGACTTCCATACTGCCATTACAAAATCAATACTGGAACAGTTGAGCGCTAGCGCACTGTTAATGAACGAGGAGATCCCCGGCGGGAGGGTGAAGGTGCCCGTCGGCCTTGCGGGTCTCATGGCGCCACTGGTGAGGAACCTGCCCCCGAATGCGGTGGTCTACTGCAAGCCAGTGCACAGCATTCTCTGGGGCACAGCGGGTCCTGGTGCCCCCAGGGCGGTCGTCAAGTGCTGCGATGGCGAGAACTTCCCGGCCGATTATGTCATCGTCACAGTTTCCTTAGGTGTCCTTAAGGACTCGGCCGACCGCCTCTTTTGCCCCGCTCTACCATCGTACAAGATGTCCGCTGTGCACGGCCTCGGCTTCGGAAACGTCAACAGGGTCTTCCTTAAGTTCGACTCTCCTTTCTGGGCGGAGAGCGGAGGGACGTTGATCTTGGCCTGGACACCGGCCGATCTTGTAGAGGAGAGGTCCTGGCTTAGAGGAGTTACCAGCTTTGAAGCAGTTGCTGGATCTAGTAAGGTTTGTAAATTGTCACTATTCGTCACATGTGTATGTTGGTTTTCAACTAGTTTATATTTAAACACCTTATAAGAATGCGTGTGCAAGCAATAGGCAACGCTAACAAACTCCTTCGACACGGTGGTTATTTGGAAGGAATGCTTAGCCTTCTTAACAACTCCTCTCGCACTTGAGAGTTGAAACTATTACTATTTTGTGAAATCATCGTTACCAGTCTTATAGGTTTTATGGGGGCAACCTAGAAATCTTATTTTTAAGGATCAACAGTATTCTGTATCTGGAGTGAGCATCCCACTCCAGTATTCAGTAATGTCATCGCGTGGTGGATGTAGTCTCCTCTGTATTAGAACGTGGATCATATTGTTCGGGCGTCTTTCTTGACGTGGAACAGGCTTTTGACCGAGTCTGGCATCCGGGATTGTTCTACAAACTCAGTAAATTCCTAGCCCCTACATACTTTCTCATACTTCAATCCTATCTTATAAATAGAACTTTCCAAGTAAACCATAATAATGTCTACTCATCACTCTTTTCCCAATCTGCTGGTGTTCCTCAAGGTAGTATCCTTGGCCCAATCCTTTATACAGTTTATACAGCTGACATCCCAACTCATCCTAATACTATCCTTACCACGTATGCTGATGATACATGTGTATTATCAGTCAACACCAATCCAGTTATTGCATCCCAAAGCCTCCAATCCCATATCACTGATCTTGAAGAATGGTTTCAAAACTGGAGAATTAAAATAAATTCTCAAAAATCACATCAAATCACTTTTACCTTACGTCGTAAACCAATGACTTCCTGCCCTACAGTATCCTTTAATAATATCCCACTGGTGCCTGTAGAACAGATCCGATACTTAGGGTTGCACCTCGACAAATGATTAACCTGGAATCCTCATACAAGACTGAAAAGACGAGAAACCGCACGACGTTTCAGGCTACTTCAACACTTACTAGACAAACGCTCTAAGCTCCCAATTAACTACAAAAGACTCATCTACATGACCATCATACGACCTATTTGGACTTACGGAGTAGAGCTTTGGGGCTCCACTAAGCCATCGAATTCCTCTCGTATTCAATCGCTACAATCCAAAATCCTTCGTATCTCCTTATTTTGTTAAGAATAAAGTCATCCATAATGACCTTATTGTCCCATTTGTTGCTGATATGGCCCGAATCCGTTATCTATCCTTTCATAACAAACTTCATTCTCACTCAAAACCTCTAGTTTCAAACCTAGCTTCCTGTTCAATTCCCGATAATCGTACGAGGCGTTTGAAAAGAAGATTGCCACGTGACCTTCTTAGTTGAACTTGTGATTTGAGTACTACCAGTGGGTAGTTTCTCTACTTTTCATTATGTATCACTTAGCCTATTTACTTGTTTTATTGTAATACAGTTGTAAATATCAATAAAAAAAATTAAAGGGCTCATTTCTTCCTATTGTAATGAAGTAAAAATTATATTTGAAATTATATTAAGAATTATATTGAAAAGGAAAAAAAAAACTCATCGATGATCGAGGTTAACACAATCAGTTCGCAAGCGCAGGTTGTATAAACGTAAAAATGTACCGGAAGATACGGGTTTAACATAATCCCCCCCCCCGATAGAAAGAAATTATCCAAATCCGCTAGGACGCAGCACCTTGCAGGAGTGTACTGAAGAGTTTAAAGACTGGTACTCCCAGCGAGAAGGGTCGTGATCTAACCGGAAGATGAACTCTGAAGGTAGAAACGTTTCTTTTTACGGTAAATTCCTGGAGTTAAAACCCGAATTTGTATACAAAGGAGTTTCTTACTAGACGACGAAGTCATTAAAAAATTCGTTGGTCGAAGGGGAAGAGAAGAGAGGGGAACTGAGTATGGCAAGGCAGCCAAGGAGTTTTTATATTATTATTCGTATTAATAAAATTTAGTTTAACTTGTTACTATAAACAAAACTTTTTAATAATTGTAGACATAGCCTTATTTTTCCACAAACAATAGCCTTTTAAAGATGAGAGGAGCGGGAAGGCTTTTCCTTCACAGTTTTGGATTTACCTTCTGTTAAGTTGGTGCACTATCTGAGGTCCCTTTGGAGAGCTCATTGGGATAATTTGAAGTAACTTTCGATATTTATTGTAGATCGCCTGGTTTTTATGCAGATAATTACTAAGGAAGTTGGAGTAAATAAGGTAACTACTACAATCATATCTTTTCCGCCTCTTCAATTGATTTAAAGGAGTGAAGTTTGGTATTTGGATTCCAACTTTTCCCTCCTACTTCATAATTTTTACGAAATTTCGTCTCCAGACCGTACATTTAGTTTTAAAACCGAGAATTGAATAGTGTATTGACCACTATCACTAGGTACTGGCAGCTACTGTAGCCGGTTCAGAAGCTACACTGATGGAGACCTTGGAAGATCATGAAGTAGTGGATGGACTGGTGTCGCTCCTGCGCAAGTTCCTGGGGTCGACAGTAGTGCCAACCCCTACCGAAGTGATGCGATCCGACTGGCGGAAGAACATTTACTTCTGCGGGTATCGGACCTTCCTCAGCTTGGGCTCCGGACCTGGGATGCTAGACTCCATCAGCACTCCTCTGCCTTTCGACTGCGGGGATATCCCTCCGATCATCTTCTTCGCTGGCGAGCACACCCATCAGGCCCACTACGGCACGCTCCACGGATCTAGGGCTTCCGGTATCAGGGAGGCAACTAGGATTGTCGATTTGACGAAGAAGTTCGGAGGACCACCAGTAAAGGCACCGCCATGCAATCCTTGCAATTAATGCCCTGACATTTCAACATATCGAACATAATTATAAATAAATCGATCAATTGCATATCATTTTTTATTTTATTTTTTATTGCTCATTCATTCTCTCCGAAAATATAAACTTATTACTTTATTATTTTTAGTAATATTTGAAAAGGTAAGGGTAATTGCAGAAATGAACCAATCCACAAAGTTTTTAAAAATGGTTATTAGTTAGTTTTGAATAGAATTAGGGCATAAAATAATTTCAACAGAAAAGAAATTTAAGTTTAAGGTTCTTTATTCGAATATTCAAAAAAGCAGAAAAAATTATATAATATGTTGTTTTTATTTCATGAGAACTACTGAATATTTTCAGTTACAAATTTAAAGGTTTCCATATTATAGATTTACGTTACGATTTTGACTAAAAAACTAAAGAAAAAAAGAAAGGAGTGAGAAAAAACTCAAAAAGAGGAAATAATTATAAATAGGACGCAATAGGAAAAGTCTCCAAAACAATGCCTTAAGTCTCCAAAATACCTGAAATAAAACTAATCAGCCGACGTTTCGCGATTTCAGGCATCATTAGATGCATCATCACACATAAAAAAATATCTCACCAACGAAAAACACATCTCACACCAACAATCAAACAGACACATCAAATAAAGGCAGTAACCTTGCCTTCCAGAAAGAACTAAGGCAAAGGAAGATAATACACTAACAGCTGGGAGGTTATAAAAACAGCTGATCAGTAGAAGTAACAAAAAACATATACATATGTGTACGCAAAAACAAGTAAGATTTATTTAAAATGCTTAATGTTTAGTATAAATATGATGTAAATTCTTACTATCTGTTTTATAATTAACAGTAATATCTAAATTATGTACACGACTGGTCGATTTTTTTACAGTATTTTAGATACTTAAGGCTTTGTTTTGGGTTTTTTTCCTATTGCATTCAAAAGAAACTAATTTGAAAGCCCACAGATAACTTTGAAATTATTCAGAACTGTTCAAACGAAAAATTAATATGAAAAAGATTAAGATGGAAATTTAGAAAATAACAGATAACTAACTACTTACCAACGTAAATTTCGCCAATTCATTATCGACGGAATTGAGGGAGATAAACAGAAAACAAAACTCCTAAATAATGAACTCTTTCCAGCATTTCACATCACATTAGTCCAATAAGGCTTATTCGAGTACTATACATTGTAACCAAGGCAAAGACACTCACATTGAAGGAAAATGGAGGTTACATGATAAAATATCGGAAAAACATCTTTTTTGCCAGAATGTGTATTTCTCTTTTCCTCTCCTTTTGTTCTGATGATAACATTGACGAAATATTATTTTCTTACCCTAGGCTTTGGAGTATTTATTATAAATAAAATTTCAAGCAGAGGTAAAAAAAAAAATGTTGGATAATATTAGCTGACCTTATATACACGAGGAAGAAAATGGTCCGGTTGGAGGTTAACATTTCTTTTATATGTTTATTTGGAAGCCGACATTTCGGCCGACATTTTTATATATATATATACCTATATACATTTCTATTCGATTTTTTTAAACGTAAAATACATAATTTATATTGAAAGACATCATCAGTTTTGCTTTCGTTGCTACGGAGATTAACTGTAACGTTTCTCGTCGTGTATTAGCGGTTTACGTATGGCTGTATGGATTTTTTTTTTCAGAACCGGTTTTACATCTGAAAAAAAATTATGAACAATCATTTAAAACGAGATGCGATATAGATTTCTTATTTGTTAAGATTCTAGGTTTTGTTTGGAATTTCCACTCGATGTTGAAGAAAGTTCGAAGATAAAACAAATACTCTTTCTATATAAATTTTAAAATTTTGAATGATAATAGTTGACCTTGATTATATATGTGGAAGAAAATGGTCCGGGTGGAGTTCAATAAATTTCTCTTAAATATGGATAAATGTTTATTAAGTAGCCAACGTTTCGACCTACATTGCAGGTCTTCTTCAGGGCTGTCGTGGGGGAGGGGATGCTCGGTATAATTCCCTCACAAGTTCTAATCACATCCCTATCTAACGCAAAACTCGATTGATTTATTGATCTACACCCGGACCATTTTCTTCCACATAAATTTTAAAATGTTAGATTATTTTCCAATAAATTAACTATGTTCACATCATAAGTTATCTTGCCATATTTGATTATCTAAGTGTCAAGTAGTTTTAGTTCTAAAAGTACTGATGGAATTAAGTTACTTTGTAGGAGGCAGATGAAGTACAATGTGGAAGAACAATGTTGGAAACTTCCTTAAGCTATTTTCACACGACACGAAAATGCTTTGTTAGATCTTTGGATAAGTAGTTATTAGGCTGAATGTTGGGCAGTTTCGAATGAAATGTCTGTTTTTATTATTTCTAAAATTCAACGTAAAATTGGCTGACTTATGTTGTTTGCTATGTTTGCGTTTTGCATTCCCTCTTTTTTTATAATAATTATTATCACAACAATTGAACGAACATATTAGAATGCCATTAAGCATGAGCATGTAAGCACGCGTTTTTTGGTGGATTTTTTTTTTGAGTTTGTTGACTAGGCAGACCAAGGCTCCAAGAAACATTACCAACCCGTTCGGAGAAGGGTGTTGTAAATAACGGACTATTTGCCGTTTGTTTGAGAAATTTTAAGTAGAAGATACTGATTAATTCATAAATAATTCATTTATCCTTTATATCCAGAGGTGAAACAATCACATCCACACTTTACTACAGGGATATTGACGCAATGCTATAAAAACTTCTTGCATTGGTTAATCGGAAGGACTTACCCCATCTTTCACGAAAGAACTTGAAGGAACTAAACGAGCTGGGTTACCAAGTTCTCCCACAACCATCTTATTCGCCAGACATATCTCCAACAGATTTCCATCTGTTCAGAAATTTGAACAGTTTCCTTAAGGGCAAATTTTTTGAAAATTATTCTTAAGTCAGTAACGATTTTCTGACTTCGTTTCATCACAAAATTCTGAATTTTTCAGTTATGGGGTTGATAATTTACAAATGCGTTGGGAAAAATTTATAGAAAATGAGAGTAAATATCTGGAATGAAAATATTTTGATTTCATAAAATTGTTTTACTAAATTGCCTTTCCTTTGAAGACGGGAATTTCATAAAAAAAAAAAAAACGACCCAATAGTTTTTTTTTTTATGTCAGGAAAAAATATTGTCATGACAACAAATTATTAGGATTCGTTTGAGTTTTGTATCAACTAGAATAACGTCACTCACGAAGAACAAATTATCCGTTTGAGACTATTCGTGTTTGACGTGTTTTCTTACCAAATTAAAAAAAAAATACAAAAAAAATTAGTGAGATGTAGAGGGGGGAGTAGAAGGGGTTGAAAGTGGGGGGTATCGACCAGCTGGAGTCGAAAGCTATTCAGTCGTCGAAGAATGGTCTGGCGTGCGACTCGGTCCCTTCCGACGTCATCCCTCTCGTAATACGTCTCGGGTAGGGGATGTAGTATATTATCAAACCCTATGTCACTACTGGCATACATTTATTTTTTTTAAAAAAACATGCTAATGCGTAGAAATTATTAGATATAGTTTAAAAATAAAAATAAATAGTTGTCATGTTATTAAATGCAAAGAACTCCTTCCTGAACTTGACTAATATATTAGTCATTTTACTACCTAATGATATAACTTTGTTCCATGGTAGTGTTTATAGCCATTCTTTAAATAAAAACTTAATTTCACATTTATTATATAACAAAATATTAAATACTAATTAATCATGTTAATAAATAAATTGATCGATATGATGTTATAACTTCATAAAAAAAAGTGTTAAAAATATCAGTAATAAATTTTGCTAGTAACTACAATAATATATTGTAATAGCATATGTACTCGTATTAATGGTAGTATTTGTTACATGTAGTTAGGTGCATGTTATGGCCATGTCATTTCCCATTTCTATTCACCCATAATAGTACTCCGCAAGACTGTCTTATTATTTAATTAATCATATGCGAAATCATAGATATATTTAGATAAAGAGGTTTACATTATTAAAAGAAATATATTTAAATATTTTAAAAATATTGGATAAAATAAGTTTACAAATAACTTGAAAAGCTATTTCAATATTAATATATTCTATATAATAGGAAACATAGATCCATGTGGTCATTTTTTTTTTTTAGATTAGAAACTTAATGTAAACTGTAACAACTATGATAATTGACTTTGTCGTATTACTGGAATATTATCGATGGTAGATTAAAGATTTGTGTAATTTGGTTTCCGGTAGATCATTTTGTATACACATGAGTAGCAAATTGTTGGTATAGATGGATTTTTCGCAATGTGAGTCGACTATAAACATGCACCACTTTATTACGTGCTCTTGTGAAGAAACACATGAAAATAGTTCAAATTATTTTTTCTTTGTTTAAAGTTTGAATTTTTATTCTGACAAAAAAAAGTGATTTTGAAAAAAAAATCTTTTGTCTTCATCTAATTTTTTAATCACTCATCGTTCTCCTAATTTTAATTATATAAATTATATATTAATAATATTAATTAATAAATATTTCCGATTTCACTTTTTGAAGTTGTTTACTCTTATTTGTAAATTATGCTAATTTGCATTAGAATAATTTGAGTCATTCAAAACATCTCGACTAACTTAAGCAATTTTGTTTTCTTTGCTATGCAGATGAACCTAACGTTTTTCTTTGAGTATTAATTCCTTTCTGGTGTTTATACAAATAAAATTTCTTCATTTAAAATATATATATATATATATATATATATATATATATATATATATATATATATATATATTAGCCATAGTTCTTTAAACTCCTAAAAAAACATCTTTTAAACTCCTAGAAAAAAAAATTATTTAAATCAGGTTTCCACGCGAAATATATATATATGTGAAGTATTAATTACCAGGTAAAATACTCGTAAAATACATTCATAAAAAATATAGATTTTTCAATTTTTTAATAATAAACTTTTTTTTTAAATTTCAATGATTTTAATAGTTTTTCATTAAAACTCTTAAATTAACCTTGTTATTTTATCTATATCTAAAATCAAAGTGCAATTAATAAATACCGTATCTACATAGAATAATATGAGAGTATCAAAATTATGAATACTGAAGAAAAAAAGATGAGAGGAATTTTTAATTCTAAGTTCCGACACATAACGAGATATCTCATACAATTATCTTTAACCTTGCAATTCATTATTTGTTTATTTCAATTTCAAGAAGACCTTTCGTTTATTGTTCAATTTCATAGAATTGTTTTTGGTTTATTGTCATTTATTATAAATGAAAACAATTCTCAGTTCCGTGATGTGAGCGTCATAACTCTGTGATAGTGTAATAAATAGATAAAGAACATATTCATTTTAATAAAGTACAGAATATGGATACACAGATTTCAGGGAATGACATAAAAAATTACAAATATTGCTATTTTGCACCTCATTGAAAATAATTTCTGAACAATAAAATGACAAAGTCAAAAATAAATTCTTAAGCTGCATCCAAATATTACAAAGGGACGTTTCAGCACACATAGCAGGTCTTCCTAGAGGAAGAATAAACAGGATTCAAAAATATATACAAATAAATAATCCGAAATATATTAATAACAATAAACAAAAATGCTGTACCACTGCAACCCATGATGGGTCTTGTGTTCAGTATGTGATGGAGTCTGTACTGTTTCTATAACAATGGTTGTGCAGGGAGGTGATTTGTCCGTGATCACGTTCGACCGCCCGATTTTTCCCATATTAAGGGTACCCATTTTGTTGAGATTGGGTGAGTTCCAGGAAGATCTCAAGATCCCACAAGGTGCACATCCCCGGGTATTAATAGATAAAATTATCTGCCTCAGCTGGATTTTAACGTGGAACATTCCCCACTTCGCTATCAATAATGATAAAGATGGAATATAATGATACTAGAGCACATTATTGTTACGAGTTCCTCAAGAATTCCTCTTCTTCAGCTCATGTCCTTTGACTCCGGTTTCTTCTCCACAAGTATCCTATCCAGCAATCCCTTCGCCTGTCCTTGAAGCCCTACAGGGCTTTTGACCCTTTTTATCTTACCCTCGAGGGAGGTCTCTCCCATATGTTCACTCGCTACCTGTTTAAGCGACCTAATTCTTCTAACCGTCATTTAATCATTTAGCAAATTCATATTTATTTTTATAATAACGCCCAGTACGATTGCAATTATTACATAACATTAATATCCTATCATTTTAGTATTTATTATTTAATATCTTGTTTATTCAGCCCTGATGAAGGCCTGCAATGTAGGTCGAAATATTGTTTCTAATAAATAGTGCTTACTCTTTAAGAATTTTTTTTACCTTTACCCGAACCATTTTCTCATGCATGCTACTCTTACGGGAAACCAATGCTATTCAAACGTCATCTATAATGGTTATATAATATTACATTATCTATATTATCTATTATAAATTAGAAATGCTATTATTTTCTCTTTAAATATAGCAATCTACTTTGAAGGAAAAATTAAATAAAGCCATCCTAAAGGAGACGTGATGTATAATTAACCTTGTTTATGTTAATGATCACAATGTATATAAATAATTAAGGAAGTTAATTGCCTTTCCGTTAGTCTAAGTCACAAAAACGCTGATGCATGTGATTCCTAGTAGGGAAGGGAAGCCGTTCTACGTACCTTGTAAGATTTCTCTACTCTCACCCAAAATTAGATAAGTTCTCAAATATGTTAGAAACTACTGCTTGAATCCATAAACTTTTTAATTTCCAATATTAAAATAAATTAAATCATGATCAGAGCGTGAAAGTTTTTTGCAATGTATAATTATACCAGTTCCTACAGATAATTTTGTAATTATTATCATTCAAAATAATACAGCCAAGCTAGCGAAGAAATATTTATTTTAAATAGTTATTGATAACAGATTGTATTGAAAAAAATAATTTTGCATCTTTGACCGTGGCGTTAGTAACGTCCTGTAAAGTTAGACCTGCAAAATATTTTAAATAAAAAAAAGCTGCACCACAATAACCAATGTAGTGTCATAGGTTCAGAAGGTGGTAGAGACTCTACTGTTTCTAGGACAACGGTTATGGAGGTTGGTTATTTGTCGGAGATCACGCTCAACCGCCAGGTTTTACCACCTAATAAGAGTACCCACTTTATGGAGGTTGGGTGAGCCCCAGGAGGGTCTCCAGACTTGAGAGTACTCAGACCCGGCTGTTAACCCAAATTATCTGCCACAGCTGGATTTAAGCCCGGGACCGTCGGATGGCAACTCACCGCTCTACAGCTGTGATACCCCGCTCCCAGTCAACAATAAAAAGAAAAAGGTGAACTGCAAGAAGAATGGAATATAGGATAGATCAAAAGCGGCATGAAGGCGATAAATTTGTGAGTTCCTAATTGATAATACAAACAAAAACAACAACAACAATTGCGATAAAAATTCCAAGCAATTCAAAGTAGTGTATTATTGATTGAATTATTTTATTGTCATATTTGGAATCTACGTATCTTCAAACATAAAATCTTAAATATTTCGTGGTAGTTTTATTTTTCCTATGGTCCATAAAATACTTGAAAATATTTAACCAAGTATTATATTATAATATTTATATTTATGAACAGATGTTCTTACTTATTTGAGCTATTATTTTTGAGGCCATTATATAAGGCCACAATAAAAAATGAGCTAACGTTAAACCTAGTACGGTATAGACAGGCAGGCACCTTATCTCCATATTTATAATCATAAATTAGATGAGGTACGATTTTTTCATAATTTAAAAAAACATATTTTGGCTGGGAAATGTTATCGTAGAAATATTAGAATCAGTCCATTTATAACAATTATTATTTCACCTTTCTAATTGTTTGGATGAAAGAATGCTGAATGAGGTTTAAAAAGGACGAACTGCACAATTTTTTTACAAAGCTAGTTGGAAAGGCTCCATCTAAAATGTTTTTTGAATTTGGATATAAAATGAGAACCTAAAAACGTCAGCAAATTTTTTATATTGCCACTTTATTAAAACTTCAAGACCTATAAAAAACAGATATATAACGATATGTAGAGTTTATTGCTTTATATTTAGCAAGAATGCTTCACTATGCTTTAGGAGGAATGATGCTTAAAGGAGAAATAACTTTAAAATCTACACATATTATAAAACAAAGTCCTCGGCCACGTTTGTCCGCGGTAAACTCAATAACTACTGCACGGATTTTCACGCGGTTTTCACCAATAGATATAGTGATTCACCAGGAAGGTTTAGGTTTTGTGTAAATGGTTTGGAATATCGATGGGTTTCGTCGAAGAGGCTGCTTGCCTAATCCCGTGTAACTATCTAACGTGCAAGACAATAAATTCGTATATAAAAAAATATTAGGTTTTGTTTTTATTTATATAATTTCTATATAATTAAGTACATTAGCTGAGATGGGAGGAAAGAAAATCAAGACTCCCAAAGAAGCCTAACGAATGATATTCATGTGGTCCTTAGTGGCTGGGACGTGATAAAAAAAATTCATTACACAGACAAATTATGTAGGAATAATATGCCTTATTACCCGAGCAAAGCTGGGGTGGATCGCTAGTAATATAAATATAAAAATAACTTAGCTAATGTCTATAAGAGTATGACTGGACTTAAAATACTGTTGTTTTATATCTCACAATATGTTATTTTTGAAAGTGGTCTAAGTCTATTTGGTCTAAGTGGTCTAAAAGAAATCGTGTATTATTTAAAATTATACTAATGATTATTATTTCTTAAAAGAATTTGCTCATATTTTGAAATTAAACTCAAATGAAAACCCTTAAAAAACTCGATACATGGAATATTGACTTACAAAGCTTTCAATAATAACAGATCATTTATTTAAGTAAAATATAAGTGTAAACGGGGTAGGTTATACCATACCTGCAATACTCAAGTGTTGTGAGTAAAGGCATAGCCTTCCCCCTATCTACTTTCATGTTAATTAAAAATGTTCTGTAGAAAAATTTATTACACGATACCTTAGAAAGTATATTAATTTATTGTATTTTGTATTTTTCTCTATGCTGTATTCATAGTGCGGAACACCTTTCGGTATAATATTATAAAGTTGTTTTTTGTTTTGTTGTTTTTGTTTAGTAAAAATAAAGCATGGCTATCATTGATAAATATATTACAGCTATTTAAATTTTTTAATTATGAATTAAATATTTATTATGTAACAGAATTCACGGTCTGAAAAGATTTGAAATTCTATCCTGAGGGGACCTATGTCCACTGAGCTTTATTTTAACGTTAAGTGGTCACTGGTCCCACAAGGAAAAATTTCCTATACTCTGAGATCTTCCAAGAAGTAGAAGGCATCGAAGAGAGGAGTTATTTTCAGTCTATATGGCCTGGAATCCTAGCGATTTTATAAAGAATTTTCCCTTATACTCAGGTAATACCAACTTTAGGTGATTTATATTGTTAAATCTATTTAATCTATTATGTATTGTTTAATCTATAATAGTTATTAGGTAGTTAGGTAATTATATAGTTAAATTGAGAATAACTATTTAATCTATGTTTATATTGTTGAATCTACCATCATTTTGTAAAAGTTACGATCATGTGTTGTTTGGAAACGTGTGATACGCATTACCAAATTCTCCGAAGTGACACTTAGCAGTAGAGAAATATATTTTAGCTTATTGTTATGATTATAGAACGTAAAATATAGGATATCAGGCATTTTTTAATATGCTATGATCATCTCGTACTCGATGGTGGGTTGTTTGGAAATGTGCGATGCGCATTATAAATCCTCTCAAGCGACTCTTAGTTTTCGTAAAAATATTTAAACTGCCTGATTATGATTTGCGAACGTTAAAAAAAGGTATTTAGATCATTTGTAAATGTTTGATGCGCATTACTAAATCCTCTCAAATGAGTCTTAGCTGAACCAAAATTAATTTAAACTGTTTTTTTTTTTATGAAAACAAAACGTCAATGAGTTCAGTTCATTTTTAGGTCATTCCACATATGTTATATACATACATATATACCGAACTTCTTATTGAAATCATTAATGCATTTCTTCTTACAAATCGTCCCTGCTATCGCCAAGTATCGAATGTGAATAAAACACAGTTTTCGTTTTTGATTTATAGTAGTTGCTTTAGGATTAATAATTGATATAAAATTCCTATAGAGGCATCTATTAATCACAAAAACAATGTAAAACGAATGCCATTGGTTTGACTGTAGGCTCTAATTTTTATTGACTGCTCTTTTTTAATTCTCCTCAAAAGTACCGATTTTCGCATTCGGTACTTGGAAATGGCAGGGACGAAGAAGATCATTTGTTAAAATATATATATTTATAAATGCACAAATAGGTGGCATGTAAATTATTGAATTTTTTAAGAGCCATAGAATGGACGTTGTGGGATCTGCAGATACTTTTGGGGCTCACTCAGTTTTTATAAAGTGGGTACCATTAATTGGGGAGAAGGCCGGGATTGTGCGTATTTCGTTCAAATCACAGCTCTGCTCATCCATCGATGTATCGAAAACAAGACATTTCAGTAGTAGTGGTTTCAGGTTTTTTTAAAAATGATTTATATTAGTGGATCGAATTTTTTAATAAAATATCAGGATGAATCAAAACATGAACAGGACTTCTGTGTAGGAAGGGCATACATTAGTTAAGATACCGGTACAGAGGATCTGTTGGGCTAAAAGTTTGAGAACTGAAGGGGGCTGGTCATTGAGTTAGTGCAGCTCTCCTTTGAAGGCAGTCTAATGAGTCCGCCGCTGCATCCCAGTCATTAGTCGGTTCTGCAGGGGCTAGGGGCGGCGTATCACAGGATCCTCAGCTGTTTTTTTTTTTTTTGTAACAGTGATAAAAAATGAATGAAAACAAATATAGGTCTTACAATAAATAGTAATAATAATAGCAGGTCATACCCCACAAAATAGCCCGGACATAAGCATTATATTAATAAGCACATTAACAAGAGAGTAAAAAAAGTTCCAATCATTGAGAGAGGAACTCCTGATAATGTTTCACAGTGGCTCAGTCAGAATGATACTCTAATAATAATATTGATAAGAACCTTCGCATAAACAAATAGTTCAACTCTTTAATCTTTGTGCATAAACATAGAAAAATAAAAAAGTATTAAATAATAGAAATAAAATAAAACAAATTTGTTTATGATTACTAAGCTCACAGTGAAATTAATTTGAAACATCCCAATATTTTTTTCCTTAAACTATTTTCCGTTAGTTAAAGTGTAATGAAGAAAGTGTTATATTTTTTCAAAACCAGTTCCTAAAAATTACTACATATTTGAATGTTTATCAATAATGAATGACATACAACGTCTAAACAACGTGAGTTGGTCATTCAAGATTTTAATCAAACAAAATCTTAAAAATGGACGAAATTTTTTTTTAAATCAGTTTAAATATTTGGAGGAGAGAAGAAAAGTTTTAGTTGATAGGGGTGAAACTTAGATAGCCAGAGAAATAATACAAAATCCAAGTTTGAGTATACCTAAATAACCATGAAACTACCTTAACGCTTATAATTTATTTTATTTTTTTATTAATTGTTATAATTTTTAAATATTTTTCTTTTGAAGAGAAAAGATTTGTCCAAACGCTACCTAAACGCGATAGGTTAACCCGATTCCTCAAGGTAGTATCCTTGGCCCAATCCTTTATACAGTTAATACAACTGACATCCCAACTCATCCTAATACTATTCTTATCACGTATGCTGATGATACATGTGTATTATCAGTCAACACCAATCCCAGATCACTGATCTTGAAGAATGTTGTCAAAACTGGAGAATTAAAATAAATTCTCAAAAATGGCATCAAATCACTTTTACCTTACGTCGTAAACCAATGACTTCCTGCCCTTCTGTATCCTTTAATACTATCCCATTGGTGCCTGTGGAACTTATCCGATACTTAAGGTTGCACCTCGACAAACGATTAGCCTGGAATACTCATACAAGACTGAAAAGACAAGAAACCGCACGACGTTTCAGGCTAGTTCAATACTTACTAGATAAACGTTCTAAGCTCCCAACTAACTACCAAAGACTCATCTACATGACCATCAAACGACCTATTTGGACCTACGGAATAGAGCTTTGGGGCTCCACTAAGCCATCGAATTCCTCTCCTATACAATCCATACTATCCAAAATCCTTCGTAAAATCCTCAATGCTCCTTATTTTGTTAAGAATAAAGTCATCCATAACGACTTTTATTGACATTGAATCCCATATGTTGCTGATATGGCCCGATCCCGGTATCTATCTTTTCATAACAAACTTCATTCTCACTCAAACCCTCTAATTTCAAACCTAGCTTTCTCTTCAATTCCCGATAATCCTCCGAGGCGTCTGAAAATAAGATGGCCTTCTTAGTTGAACTTGTGATTTGAGTACTACCAGTGGTTAGTTTCTCTACTTGTCATTATGTATCACTTAGCCTATTTGCTTGTTGTATTATTGTAATACAGCTGTAAATATCAATAAATAAATAAATTTAAAAAAGTAAGAACAGTATGGTCTGTCCTAACAAAAAAAGGTGTTATGCATTTACATTGTACATAAGTTTTTTCAACTTGTATTTTTATACCACAATTTACTATCAATTTTTGAGTAAATTATCGCTAAATAAGCATACCCAAAAACACATGCATTGGTATGTGTTGTTTCCGAATACCACAAACCTTATCTGCTTTATTTTATTTCCTGATGTTGTATTTGAGCTTGACAAATTACTCGAGATGGAACTCGAGAGCAGAGGTGACAAGAGTTATGCAGAAAAAGTGATTTATCAACGGGGATTCAACCTCCACCCGCCCCATAATTAATGTTTGATGACGGTTCAACAAATTAAAAATCTAAAAATTCGGTTTTGAATTACTTGGAAAGCATTGGACTGTGGATCAGCCACAGATGAAAAATAGATCGAAAATCTTTATTACAATTCTAAATTAATCTAAACCTACTCAACTAAACCATTTATTAAAATTGAGAGCGGAGTTAACTCGGTGGTAAAGTGCTGAGTGTGAGTTGCTGAGTCGAAGGTCCCGGGTTCAAATCCGGCTGTGGCAGCTAATTTATTTGATCTGCTAACAGTTGGGGATTGATCCTGTGTGGGATCTGGAGGCTCTGCTGGAGCTCACCCAGCCTCTATAAAGTAGGAACGCTTAATAGGAGGAAAATCTGGCGGTGGTCTAGGACAAACCACCTCCCTGCACAAACCGCACATGCTGCTACTTCTGAAGCTATCACCAATCACGCAATACTGCGTGATTGAACAAGGTCCTTAACTATAAGTTTTTAGTTTTTAATGATTCCTCGTCAAATGTTTTTCGTGGCCTTCCTACATTACTGGAATCTTGAAATGAAGTGGAAGTACATAGCCAAGTTCTTTGAACATCGAATCTGACATGCTTATCTAACCAATTTTCATTGTTTTAAAAAAGAAGAAAAAAAACAACGCTGCTTTCATTTTCCCACCATTTATCAGAAAATTGGAGGGACAGTTAGCCAAACTTATTTTAATTTTCCTTTCAGGGTCCTCTGTAAGATTTCCAACATTAAATTTGGTCGAAAAGAACTATAAAAGAAAAAAATTAGGGTACTTCTACCATCCCTAAAAAAAAGTACTTTGAAAATAAGTACTCTAAAATTAAAAAAAAAAATTACTTGATTGTGCAAGCTATGATGCCTCATATTATTAACGGGAGAGATGCAACTATGACATATGGTACATAAAATTTAGCTCGGATACAAATTAGCATACCTTGAAAATTTCAAAATGAGGAAAAATTCTTTATGCATTTAAAAAAAAATTATATAGTTTGATTATCAGAAGATTTTTAAAATGGAAAAAAATATTACATATGAGCACATATATTATCGATATTCAACAATTGATTCATATAAAATTAGTAACACTTTTTCTGTGCGGTTGAAATGATGCTTTGAATACAACTGGTTTATTCTATTGCAATGGACTCATTATTTTGGACCCTATTACTGACGCGATGGAGTGTGCCAGGCGTAAACAAATATTAGGTTACTATGTTTTGAAGTAATACTTGTAAAAGGGAGAAATTATTTCGTTAATGTTATTTTCCATCGTGGGAGAGCTAAACATGATTTAATTTTTCATTAAATTTGTTAGGGTTTAATTTTCAAAATTTTATAGGTAAATACAAATTTTCCCCACTGTTTACAAAAGCTAAGATATTCTGGGGGCCGAAACAATTTATAATAACTTTATAGCAGTAAATGGGAAATGGCTAAGAACCCGGGGTTGGGGGTTGATGAGGTTACCTACAGTTAGGCTTATTGCTGGGTATTAAGGTTGGATTCCATCAGGCTCCTACTCTCTCACCCTCCCTTCTCAACATTTTATGAACTTTCTCGTAGGAATTTCCGTTATAGTATGAAATGAAAATGTGATAAAATCTCTTAACCTTTTGGCGGAAAAGGATAAGGATTGGATGATTCAATAATGGTTATAGTTATATTTATTTAGTTACTAAGCTGATTGGAAACTCTTGGCCGCATCGAACTTTTTTTCCACTTTAATGTTATCTATAAGTGACGCCACGAATTTTATTGGGAAGATAAAAAGAAATATTGTGTTGTATTGAGCTGCTCCACAGGATATGCCTATAATCAAAAGAAATGCTATTTAGTAAAACTAGTTCATGAAATCAATACATTTTTACTCTAAATATATACCCTCATTTTCTATAAAATCTTTCCCAAGGTAGTCCGGATGAGTTTTTACATGAAAATCATTTTCAAAAATTTTACCCCTAAGGAAGTAGTCCGAATTACAGAAAACAAATGGAAATCTGAGATAAGTCCGGCGAATAAGTTGGGTGTGGGGGAACTTCGTAACCCAGCTCGATTAGCTTCTTCACTGTCTGTCGTGAATCATGAGTTCTGGGGTTGTGAAAGAGTATATGCCTCTTCCGATTAACTAATGCAGATTGTGTTTTGATAATCTTTTGTTACATTATGTCAAAATTCGTGCAGTACGATGTGTATCCATTACATAATGGTATCCATTACATAATAGGAGAAATAAGTTTTTACAATGCCCTTTCCTGAACGAAGTAGTAATCTTTCTTGGACTGCCAAGTAACGAAAAAAATTGAAGACTATATTAAATAATAGCAAAGAGAAAAACATCTGGATCAAATTTGCTGGATGCGCAATTGCGCAGGTGCAAATGAAAATTAATTAAATAAAAATACTAATAAATAATGTCTGTTCGATTGTTGTGATAGTAAATATTATCAAAAAAGAGAGGATTGATAACAGCTCATTACAATCTGTAAACATACGTATAGTAAACAATTGATGCTCACTGATTCCACTTCGAATTTCAGAAGTAATAAATTTCGTTTGGTCATTTCATATGGAATGACACAATATTACACATAGCAAATTTCATTAAATGATACGATTATT
Organism: Arma custos; assembly: GCA_037127475.1. NCBI lineage: Eukaryota > Metazoa > Arthropoda > Insecta > Hemiptera > Pentatomidae > Arma > Arma custos. Next base: position 88,020,150 of record CM073763.1, on the reverse strand, counting down.
AAATAAATATTATCGCTTAGTGTTTATTAACCACAATTCCTATACCCTCCCATGCCATAAGATTGGAGACGAAAATCCGCTTTTGTCTAACCTGACCTTTAACCACTACGACCCATAAACGAGTCTGGCGGTCAGTACGTGGTAGAGACTGTAATGTTCATGGACAACGGTTTTGCAAGGAGGTGACTTGTCCTCGGTCACGCTCAACCGCCAGGTTTTTTCCCCTTATTTTGGGTACTCTATTTTTATAATATTTTATAGATGCTGGGTGAGCCCCAGGAGGGCCTATATGAACCATCTCCCGCCGCAAACAGACTTAATAAAAGTAACTGCCTGCAGCGGGATTTGAACCTAGAGTTCCGGCGTGGCTACTCAGTGCTCTACCACTAAGCTTCTCCGCTCCCCCGCTTTTGACTAGAAATGTTTTTATTTCATAAAGTTGTGTTAATTTTGTTTTATCTTTCCTTTGAAAAGTAACATTTCATATGGAACGACCCAAGAAATGCTAATTAAACAATTCTTAAATTTGTATATACCTATATTATACCTAAATTTTAATATTAATTTGATTGATAAGAAACAGCTTTTTTGCAACGAATTATAGATCAATACCTTTTATTCCTTTTTTAATTGATTTTAACAATTATGCAAGTATTATGGATTATTCTTCCTCGTTAACAACCTCTCGATTAAAAAAAATACTGCGGGAGCTAAACGCCTAAGCTAGAAACTACCTGAGTACTGTCATTTAACTCAGGTAATGAGGTTTTTAGAAGTTAAGAGGCAGAGAAGTAATTAGCTCAGCAGGTTGGGAAGGTCCGCCTTAGGGAAGGCTCCTACTAAATGATTCACTATATCCGCAGCATGATGAAGAACCAAGTCAGAATATTAACCGAATTATATGTTATTTATTTGTTTTAATGTTCTTATATACTTAACAAGTGAGAAAATAGGGGATTTATTCTTGGAAAATTTAATACATTCCATCTGGATTTTTTTTTACGCGTTAGTTGTGAGTCCACTCTGGATTAATATACTTAAAATATATTTTTTTTTATTTACTGTAACAATACAATCCATGTAGTGTCTGTGGTCCAGTACGTAGTAGAGACTGTAAAGTTTCTAGGACAAAGGTTGTGAAGGGAGATGTTCTCATAGTTGTAATAAGGATCAGAGGCATGCTTCAAGTTACATCTACAGGCATTCGATAAGTAGTGATACGAGCATATGCTCAGAAATACCAGGGCGCATCATAAACAACGAACATTTGGATAACATCATAAAATATAAATTGGCATACTTTGGTCATGTGATGTGAAATGAAATGTACCGCCTGCTGCAGTTAACCATACAGAACAATTTTGAAGGGAAGAGAGGTCCAGGTAGCAGGGGTTTCTCCTGATTGAAAACCTGAGGCAATGGACAGGATTAACATCTATGGACTTCTTTCTTGCAGCGGCCAGTACAATATTTTGACCGTAATAATCACCAAAATTCAAAGAGAATAGGACTTTTTAGAAGAGTAATAGATATTACTTTTAGAGGAAGGATCGAAATCTATTTTATGCCTCAGACCTGCAGTATTGAAGTCTATCCTGAGTACCAATCGACCTAGCAACGCTACTCAACCAGCATTCACTATACACACTATACAAATATCTCAAGAAAATAATATTTTTCAGACTAATTCTTCATAACTTATTTATTCTTAGCCAGTACAGTGAAATTTAACGGAATTCTCTTTTTTCAGCTACTATAAAAGAGTAGCTGAATTTCAAAAAATTAATGAAATTCCTAACTAAATAATTAACGATATGCGAAACGAATTAGAAATGTGTGACTACATATAGATAAGTCACTTTTTATCTGTATGCTTTGGTAAAAACCTATTTTTTGATTTTGTTTTTTTAAAGCCTAAATCACCCTTTCAAGGAGCTAACTCTCCTTAGCCGGGAGTGAAAGTGGTTTCCTTTAACTAATATAGCTAAATGAGATGAATACGAAATTAATTAAGCCTTTAGGTTGCACTGATGGATAAAGGACGGTTATCGGGGCGGTGACCCGTGACTCAGAAGGTGCTCTCAAGAACACGCGGCTATAGATAACCTGGCAGACCCTCCTGACCTTATCACAAAAATAATCTGATAATTGATAGCAGCCTTCCCATTCAGAGTTAATCCTGCTTCATCATATCCTCTTCACCATTATCATCATATCCTTCATCATCGGCGCCATCATATCCGCATTAACATCACTAGACGTCTACTCCCTATTCTCGTCGAAAGTCCATGGTCAGTCAGAAATAGTTGGCCTAGATAAAATATTTGGCAGCCGTCATACAGTGAGGTATTATTTTCACACAAACTAATCAATGAAAGAATTCGATTTATTTCCTGAGTGATATATTGAATTAGCACAATGGTAAAAACACAGTGTATTAAGAAACATGCGAGATTATATGGTTATATGATCGTCAAGCTTATAACAATAGTGAAATGAAAAATAAAGCCTGATATTAAATATACGAAATGGCAGCCTCTCCGGAAAACGGTGATACTATTGCTGGATGAATGGTACTTTTGGAAGACAATGTATTCTGTGGAATCACTTCTTACACTATTAACAAGTCCTAACTCATTATCCACTTGAAATGCATCAGTATACCATAATATTTGGGGAGTAAAAACCAGACTCGATAATACAATTCCTTCTTCATAAGATCTACAATATTGAAAAAGATTAAATAATTTTCATTCAGAAGATTGTGAAGGAAACGAGGTAGCTCAGTGTGTAAATCGGTAAATTGAAGGTAGAAGGTCCAAGGTTCAATTCCCGCGGAGGCAGATAAATTATTTATTCAGTTAACAACCATAAACATGTGGAATCTGCAGACCCTCCTAGGGGTCACTCGGCATCTATGCATTGCAACGTAAAATTGGGGGATACCTCCATGCTCTTTTTTAATATTACTACTGTTGTAATGATTTTAATAAAGAAAGTCTATTAAACCTTGAGATAGTCTTGGATATTTCTTATAATATATTGTCGTTAATATTTCTTGTTGAAAAAGGAAACTAGGCAAAAGGAAACTAAGTTTGTCTTGTGGAAACATGAAAAAAGTAAAAACTATTTTCATGTGTTCAGTTTTTCTTTTTCTTTTATGAAACATGGAAATATACAGTTAACAGAGTCGGTGAGCATAAAATATTTTATATCTATTATTTCAATTTTTTTATGAGAATCCACGAGGAGATAAGTTTATACTTAAAATATCAATTAAAGAAATGGTTTTGCTACCCAATACCTTAATTCCAGTTATACAATACAATGGAGTGATATATATGTCGAATTAAATTAAATAATACAACGAGTTATTGAGGAGAAGGATACCTGAGATGGAGGTAAGATGATGGAGATTTATCTGGAATGATCGGATGTTGCTGGAGCATCGAGAACTTACACCTCAAAGCGCTATCGATCTATTTCCCTTCACTCCTTCTGGAATCTTCAAGCGAATTCCATTCGCTCTTGTATCTACGATTTTTCTAGTTTCTTCTTGCGTTTTGTCGCCCTTGTCCATTCTGTTGATCTACGACATGTATCTCTATTCTAAGTACTCTTCCACATCATTATTTTTATGCCTACCATCTATTTTCGGTGTTAACATCGTTTATTCGTTTATTCTTGAGAGCGGGGTGGCAAGTGGTAGAGAGCTGAGTCGTCGTCCAGAAGGTACCGGGTTTAAATCCGGCTGTGGCAGATTTTTTTAATCTGTTAACTGGAGATGGATCCTTTGGGATCTGGGACTCTACTGGGACTCACCAAGCCTCTAGGATGTAGGACAAAGCATTTCTCTGTATAACTGTTGTCCATGAAACAGTACAATCTCTACCATGTACTGAACCCAGGACCATAGGTTGTAGTGGTACAGGTCTTTTAAATTTTTTATTCTGCTTCATCTTTATCGAAGTTACTACATGGTACGCAAAAGCTTGTTTGAGCCTTCCTCAGTTTCCCGAATTCCCAGTATTTGTCGTAAACACCTGCTGAAGCTTGAAAAAGATCGGCTGATGGTTTCACTCACCTCTGTATTTTCGCTGTTTTTGGGGCAATGCAATATTGGAAAGTTAAAAACAAAAGTATTAAGGATTACTAATGAATGGAAGCTCATAACTCTTAATTAATGATAGCAAAGAAAGAAAGATTATTTTGTATTGAAGTACCTACTTTTTACAAGAAGTTGATAAGTACCTACTTTCTCAGCTACACATCCATAAAATGTAATGGTATTGTAGGATATGTATTGATAAATTATAGATAATGGAATTGATGAAGCGTACGTATATGAATGTGTGTGTGAGAGATAGATCGATAGTACATAAATAGATCGATCGATAGATAGATAGATAGATAGATAGATAGATAGATAGATAGAGAGAGAGAGAGAGAGAGAGAGAGAGAGAGAGAGGGAGAGAGAGAGAGAGAGAGAGAGAGAGAGAGAGTGAGAGAGAGATGACAGGGACATCACTAACACTCAACCACCCTCCACTCTAGGACCACTCCATTTCCTGCCCCATAGCCCGAGATGTAGAGCAGCTCCTAGCATATTGTCAGGCCTGCTCCTATGTTCCTTGTTAATACCGTAACACGTTTCCTTTAAAATTTAATATATTTATTTAAATTGGAGTATCTACTTTTTACAAGAAGCTGATAAATTTAAATGCAAAAACAAAAGGATAATTTATTGTACCACTATAACTCACTAGGATACAGGTCAATTCAATAAATGGTAGAGACTATACTGTTTTTAAACAAACGGCTATGTAGGGAGACTATTTTGCAGAGATCACGATCAACTGGCAGATTTCCTTTAATTAAAAAATGCATCCTATTATGGGCTAGGGAAGCCCTAGGATGCAGTTCTCATTAACGGCTGTAAATCGAATAAATGATGTATCTGTCTAAAGCTCACTAGCTTAGAGCTCTACACATTGAACTCTATCCACTTCTTCAGATTTTTAATTAAAGAGTTTCTTTTTTTTCGAAAACAATTTTTATATTTTGAAATTCAAGCTTTTTTAAGTATTTACCAAAAATAATTGTATTCATACAATTTTATGCCAATGTTAGTGGAATAAAGATTGATATAAAATTGCCTAAGATTGGCCATCAATGTTCCCATTATTTTTCAGGAAGTTTGAATATTACCATGTATTTACATAATGGTGTTCTGTGCTTGCATTCCCTTTACTAAATCCAACCTGGTTACATACTCGATGTATAGTATCCTGATTCTACTCCTGCATCTACCATCCATTAATGTTCTTCTGTCTTGCTCTTTTTGAATACGTGTACGAACTACGTCGTGGTCCGAAAAAGATATTTTTTACAGATGGATTTGGCCAACTCCACGGTTATATTCTCATTCCTGATTCCTACCGCTTTGTGTCTTTCCAAATCGGCTTGAATTTCAAGTTATTTCGTTTTTAAGCCGCATTAACGTCCCTCAAGTCTAACCTCACCCAACAGTTGTGCAGAGCCATCGGATGGTTGGGTGATCTAAAGTAATTTGTTTATAGGATGGATTGGTAACCAACAAATAGTTTTTGTCAGTAATGTAAACTTCCTTGACCTCACCTCCTCTTTTATATATAGCAATGTCGAAAGCGAAAACCATTGATGATATTCATTGCACTGCTTTGGTGAACGAAATGAACGCATGAAGGAGTGGAGATAGAACGCGTGGCCAAACAGTCTCAGAGCCGCGAAGGCCGGCCATTGGAATTATTGCCAGATTAATAAATATTTTCACCATCTCCTGGCCAAGCCAAACTGGGTCTTGTTACCAAGCCTATAATATCTCTATAATGGACGCTCTTTTTATAATAAATTTTGTCTAAATGATTTTATTTATAAATATTTTATTTGAACAGAAGATATGGCCAGGACCGGGACTGGAACCCGGGACTTACACCTCTCCGTGGTGACGCCTCAACCATCTCGGCCATCCTGGCTCGCTTCACGGCCATCTTTTGTTTTCAAATAAAATATTTAAAAAATTATATCATATAAAAATAAAATAAATTATGATTTTATTTATAGTTTCTTCGATCGTTTTTGTTCATTTCCATTTAAGCACCAGTGGCTTTGGTTGCTTCTTATGATTTATGAAAAACTTAGTTCAGAGCGTGGTTGCTCGTAGTAATATGGCAAATAAAAAAAAATCTAATGGAGCGTATTAAACAATTTGTTCAGTAAATTTACTCGGGTAAGAAAGGAAAATAATTTTTCATCTCTACAAAAATCGTTCGCTAAGGCTATTCAGATATTTTGCGGTAGTTTCATTCAATTATGTATAAGGGATACTGCTGGTAGGTGTTGTAGTGTGTTACTCATAGTGTTCAGAACATAACTGTTTTCAAGATCAATGGTTGTTTTGTAGTGTAATAATCATTCACATTTGTTTGAAAAGTCTTCGAATCTTTTCTTTTCCAGGATATAATATGGACAATCCAATAAAAATATGACATCTCTTAACGATACAAGAGATACGAAAGAGTGTTATCTATGATGTCGATACATACTTACCCAATTAATGGTGAAACGTAATGCATGGAAGTGTCAATGACAGATGGATTGGATGACGAACCACTTCTTTTAAGAGGAAATATCGTGAAACAAAATAATTATCCGTACTCCACTTTTTTTTATATCCATACTTGGCAAGTGTGGTCATAAAAAAAAAAAAAAACACGTTTGAAGCTGAGGCGGTGTTGTGTACGGAGGGACAAGAAACTCTCCTAGAAGACAAAACTAAGGGACCATTTGTAGCTGACAAAATTGAGGAAAACAACAAAAGATTTGATAACTCATTTGCTGGACATCTGAACTTACTGGCACAAATATTACTGACAGACTCATTACCACGGACTGCGACAAGGATGCTGAAACGTGTTTGGAGCTAGATCCCTACTACAGTGATATTATGCAAGCTAGGAGTGCCTTCAATGGGAGGTTTTCCCGTTCAAGTTTCCACTTGAATCCTTTAGGGGAGGATTTCAAAAGAAGTGCACACTTACATACAAACGTATGTCAAACGGAAGTTGCAGAATAATATATTATTGTTAACCAAATAAATATTTTATTATTATTGTTTTTTTCTTAGGAAGCGAAGTAGCTAATTGGTAGAGCGGTGAGTTGCTGAGTCGAATGTCCCGGGTTCAAATACGTCTGTGGCAGATAATCTATTTAATCGGTTAACAGCTAGGGATGGACTCTATAGCATCTAAAGGCCCTCCCGGGGACCACCATGCCTCTATGGAGTGAATACCTTAAATTGGAGGAAAATCCTGGCGGTTTAGCGTGCTATAGGATAAATTACTTCCACAACGGTTGTTCTAGAAAAAGTACAGTCTCTACAATGTACTGAACCATTCATGGTTTGTTGAGGTACAGATTTTATTTTTTTTATTTAACGTTTTTTTACCTGATTTTCGTTCGTAAAAGCTCACGCCAAAGATCTCGGTGGAGCCAGACTTTTCCTCTAAGCCTCTTGCTACTATGCTCTACTCGACATTCTGTAACCATCTCTCATGTCACCTTCTCTTCCTCCTTTCTGTCGTGAGATAGTTAAAGACCTTTTATGGATTGTCGTACATATTTATTAGTATACATAAAATGACCTATATTCATGTATCCGAACAATACAGGTATAGCAGTTAATAGTCCCATCTGTTGGTAAATCTAATTTCAACGAGCTTTTAACACAATTAGTTACCGAATATTTAATTGCTACCCAAGAGAGCCACGGGATGGCACGCCATCAGGTGAAGAAGAGGTGGTAGGGAGAGCGAAAATAGAGCAGGCAGTAGTGGGCAGTGCTGTGCGGGTGCTATGTGCTGTAACAAGTGCTGCGTCGGCTCTTGCCTCGATGAGCCCATCAAGATACCAATAGACTTCAACGACCAGTCCGACCTCCTCAAGGTTAGTACAAGCCCAACCACTGGTACTTGACTAGGGCGTGTACCTAAAGGGTATACTCCATGAAGTATATTCAACTTACCTAACTTTTTTAGGTTATTCAAGTTCATTCAATAAACACAAAACTGTCTTTTGGTGACGTTTCGAGAATTTACTATTCTCATATTAAAGCCTTAACGGTGAAAAAAAGAGGCTTATAGAGAATTACAATAAATAGTTATGAACATTAGGATCACAAAGTAGCCTGAACATAAAAATAACACTTGTAAATTATAGCTATACAAGCCTTAAAAAGACATTGATAATGCATGCATTTTATTTACAAATTCATGTCGAAATATCGCTCCTTAAAAAGAAGAATGTTATAACTAAAAAAAAAAAATTTTTTCAATTGAGGTATTTGAAAGTTCCATGTCTTGTCAAAATTAAACCAGATGAGTTAAAAAAAATAAATATTTGGGTATTCGTAAATCAAAGCATTCATATTGTAATGAGGTTATTGACATTTCATTTCATTAACCATTTTTTTAAAACCTCGAAACTTTTTGGTTTTAACTTATGTCATTATTCTCATAAAACATCAAGTTCAAACATGATACAATTAAAAAATTGACTTATTGGAAATGGAATATCATATACGTCGCTCCGGAATTAAAAAAATGCTAATTTTTGAGTTACGTCTTTGTTCTCTTGAAGGAGCGATGTGTTTCACTACACCATTCAATATATCTTTTACTTTCGTTCAACATAACTGTATTAACATATTTCTTTCAAATAATGTAAGGGCTTACTTGAGCATACATTTTTCGCTGTTGGGGCATGAGAACAATAAATTATCGAAACTTTGCCAAAAAATAGTTTTATGTTTATTGAATATATCTCAAAAACCAATATATATATATATATATATATATATATATATATATATATATATATATATATATATATGTGTGTGTGTATGTGTGTGTGTGTGTGAGAGTATATATGTGTATGTCAGGTGTTCCGAATATTAACAATTTAAACGTATGATTATTCCAACGCAAAGTCATTAACATTGATAACCGATTATTAGTATCTTTGCAATGCCAGAATTCCATTATAAAAAAATGTATATATTTTATTGAGTTTTATTTATACGATATCCTTAGTGTTTTAAGGTCTGGAATATTTTTTATTAATTTTTTTTATTTTGCCTGATTCAATTACAATCCATTTTGGTGAATAGCCCAAACCTTCATCCTAGGGATAATTTATTTAAATGGTTCCCTTTCCTCCTCCATTATTATTTAATTTTATTTATGACACACAAACACAAATGTGTATATATATATATATATATATATATATATATATATATATATATATATATATATATATATATATATATATATATATATATATATATTTTTATTAAACTAAGCTGACATTAATTTATTAATTATTTTAAATCGACAATACCTAATTATCGTTACTAATTGACGAAATAAAAACGCTGGTTAAAGTTACACGTGTGGCTTGAATTCAAACACAGTCCATGCCAATTTTTAGCAGATACCAGAAAGATCCTAAAATCTGCAGAAATATTTATTTTAAAATTCATAAACGACCATCAAGAAAGAGTTGAAGCTACTTAAACTTATGAAACCACAGTAGTAATTTTTATCACAGGTTCATGTTTATTTACAGAGTGTGAAATTTTGGCAATAGTCTCTTAAGCGTCAAACAGACACAAATGCCAAAGAAGTTTCAGAAATATGAACTCTCATTAATCTTTATCTTAATTTTTTTTTAAAAGTGATTTAGTGATTTAACTTGAGTTGTGATTTAAAAAAAATCGTATTCGTCAAAATAATAAACGTAGTAAAAAGCAAATAAATCCATCCAACAACAACAAAAAATTGAGCTTAAAATAATCATTATTATTAATAATAATAAAAAAGGTAATGTATCATACAAGTTAAACGCATTGTAATCTTATAAGTAATAAAATGTACAGTAAACAATTCTTAGAAAAAAAAACTGTTGTTTTTATTCATTTTTTTTATGTACAAGCCTGTATATATTTCGATGCTGTTGCTTAAAATAAGTTGAATTTACATCCATCGTCGCTGGAGATGCATATTTTATGTTGCTCTATGACCTGGAAAATCGGGGAGGAACGACAAATGTACAACTAAAAGGAATAAGTTTAAAGTGGCTTTGAAACAACTCTTCTGGATCAACTGTTCTTTTTCAATCGTTGAATCTTCTTCCAACATAATTACGTATTTTTCTTACAACTCAACTTTTTCTGATTTTTTTTTTAAGAGCCTTTTCTTTTTACAATGTAAATACATTACAAATTCTGTTCTTCCATTTCAATATTGAAAAAAAGAAATGCATAAAACGAAATATTTCGCCTAATTCTGATAATATATTTATTTATGCATTTATTTCGTTTATATCATTGATTTTTTACGGAATGATTGTAAGCTACATAGCACCATTACTTATTGCCCACAACAGGCAGATTGTAATGCTTCAATAAAGTGTTTTCTTCTAAAAAAAAAATTCTGATAATTCATAGCTATCAGAAAACTCTAAATGTAGCTACACCTGTCAATTACAAACAATTGACAATGACCAGATTGGCTGTCAGCTTTTATATGCTGTCAGTAAAATATCAAATAAAAAAAAAATGCCGATAGGGATGATGATGAAATTTCCTATGATAAAAGATCCCACATCCACATTCTTTTTATGTCTCCTCCTAGTGTCCTCAGTCATGAGAGTCGCCCCATTTGTTCCATCAATGGGTTTAGTTATCCATGTTTTCTTGAAAATTATTTTTTATTGGAAAGTTTCTAGTAGCTTTCTGTGATTCTGTTAAGCGATGTCATACATTGGTAATGCATAAGTCCAAACTGGTTGTAGTAAGTAAGTGTACTTGTTTAATTCTAATTTGGATTTTTTCTGAATATTGTATACACTAAATTGAGGTTAATATTTAGTGACTGTTCACTGCTAACACGAGGACCCAAAGTCTTTCTCTTACCATTGCTAGTACAAGGTGTTGTACTTTGTATGGATGTGGGATGAGTGAGTTATTAAGGTATGGGAAGGATACAAATATTAAGGTACATTTCACGTCTCGTTTATATTTAAACTTATTTTTAGACCAACATTTATGTTGGTATTTCATGAAAAGCATATATTTCTATTTTGGCAACTTTAACCAAAATCAAGCCAGTTATATTAAAGATACGGCTGTTAAAAACATATGCACAATAGTCTTATTTCTCTAGGATAATTATAGATCTGATAATCACCCTCCTCGGAGTTCTGATAATAAATTTCAATAATTAAATATCAACAATTCCTACTTGAGTAAAAAATATCTAATCCAAGTGGGATTGCAATTAAAAGTCATATTAGTCACACATAGATCGATCAAATTATGGCATATCAGATTATTAATATTATTATTTATATTATTAGCATAAGCTATTTTAAAGAATGACCTAGTAGTTCTTGGCGTAATTTCTTCACGGACCATCGATTTGGCACGGCTAATTTGGAATAAATAAACACATATATGGCTTTCAAAGAGCGATATATTCGGAAGCGGAAATGAGGACATTATGCCAAAGGATATTTCAAAGTTATCGGATTTAGAAAAAAAAATAAGAATGACGGCAATCTGAAAAAATATTTCATCAAATGGTATATATATTCATATAGCATTTATCACTCAGAAATATTTATATTACTCCTAAAGGAGATTTTGTTTTAGTCGAAGGGCTGAACTGTTTCTACATGCACTCAAATGTCCCCACTTAATAAAGGCTGAGTGAGCCCTTGGAGGATATCCAGATCTTACAGGGTCGATTAGTGAGTCACAGCCGAATTATTAGTTAATATAATGTACATATATTAGCTAATATAAATCGGCAAAGACGGTTTAGAAAACATGAACAACATATGTAGAAGCGCAGTCTCATTTATATATACGAGTAAAATAGAAATTTATTTTAATCAAGGCCTGGACAAATCATTTCTCTTCAAAATAAAAATATTCAAATATAAAAATTATCACCATCATAAGAATAATTAATATAAAATAAATTTATTTTAGTAAGAAATTTAAATAAAAATATGAAGTAATAAGACACATAACTATTTATTTATGTATATTACAGCTATTTATGTATTCATATTTATACACAATACATATGTACTGTATCAGTGTATAATATATGCCAATAAGAATACTTCTACTATATATCGAATGTTAAAATTATATTAATCATTACTGATCATTAGGTAATGAAAAATATATTTTTCCTTTCGGACCAATCACCTTATTTACTTTGGGAAATTATTTTGATTTCATAAATAAATAATTTAGTATAATTTAAAATAAATAAATGAAAATGATAACAATTTCTACCTCGAAACTCAATTTATTATTTCAATTAATTTGTAAATTAATTAATGCTTTCTCATTTGCGTGCTACAATGCTTTTATAACTGAAGGGTAATGAATAATTACATTCAGTTTCCGTGAAATAATAATGATTGCATGCGTCCTCAATCATTCAATACATTATTATTTATAATAAAAAATACCATACTACTTTAAATAATACTGTTGAATAATAATTCGTTAAAATGAATCTGTTGAATGAGGGATTATTTAAAAATCAGATTATTGGTGGTTTGACAGTATTTCCACTTTGATGACAATCAAATTGTTACTGAGTACAACAGCAATGACTGGTGTGATTTGAAGAGATGTACAACAGATACCAATGCCACTAAAAAAAATTGATTTGTTATTCTTAGATTTGATGAATTTTTAATAATGAAAACATGCGGATATTAACACATATTATTGAAAATTAGGTAGGCGTACTTATAACTGTCAACAGAACGAAATATAAGAAACTATATAGAAAAGCATCAATAACTTATTAAAATTGAAAAATGGTGTAAGATAAAAGGTCTGGTCGTCATGTAAGTAATGGTATGTCGTCATATAGAAATGAAAAATGAATTAATTATGAAAAAATTATTCATTTATGAATTAATCTGTCACCAGCTAAAAACTTCTCAAGCCAGCGGCGAATGTTCCGGTCGTTACTACATCTTTCTCGGAAGGAATTGTTTCTTGCAGCTTGGGCTCCTGAATAACTAATTTAAACTTATAAAAAAAAAAAAAAAATAAGCAGCCATGAGGACTGTCGTCAGAAGTGAAAACTCAAGACTTTGGAATAACTGTGCTCTTTTTGGAATTTTTAAATCAATTATATTCTGAATTATTTAAATTTCAATTATTAACATTAGTCTGCTTTTCACATGTATATTGATACTCGGAACAAAAATTATTTACATTTTCAAATACTTTATTTATTAATCAAAATATATGATGGGCGGCACATGGCCAATACAAAATGTCAATAACAATTACTATATTATTATATCTACTATTTTATCTTGTATTGGTATTTACATAGAAGTTAATGAACTTTGTTTTCATTTTTAGCATTATTACCATCGTTAAGTTGAACTGAAAAATACTTAGATCATTTACAGTTTCAATGATTTCATAAAACAAGACATTTAATTTATAAAACAACAAATAAAATCTTATAGGGAAAATGATTAGTTCAAACAGTTGTTTTAGTTGTAGGTTATTATTAGTATGAATTGCATAACTATTAAATGAATGTTTAGTTAAATAAAATTCCTCTTATACCAATGAATTTCTAACCATTAAATTAAAGTTTGTTTAAATAAATTGAATAACTCATGCACAGGTCGTTCGGTGTCACCATTCTCTAGCATGTTGCTGACACGAACCTACAAGTTTCTGTATATACTCTATCAGAAGTTGCTAAACGCGAGTACAGATGTTTTAACTTCAAACATATAAGAAAATCATGTGCTTCCATGGTCATATTTTATGGCATACTTAACAATGTTTGTTCAATTGCGGTGATATTAAATAATATAAAAAATAGAGCATTAAAAAGTAGCACATTACAATCTATAAACATAAACATTGTAAACAACAGTCTACTAATTCCCTGCTTGAATTTTAGATTTAATAAAACCGGAAATTTCACATGAAACGATCCAATATGCAAACAGTATTTTATAAGTAATCTGTCGTAAAGGTTGCTATTAAAGCCCAATTTTTAAAACTAATTTACATTAAAGAAATTAACTTAAAACTGTAACATGATCCGGCTGGCTGAGCAGGGAGATGGTGAAGATATTTATTTGTTTGGCAATTATTCGCGTGGAAAAACGTTCAGAAGACTGACAGTTTGGCCAAGCTTGAGTTCGTTAACGACCTCTCCATCCGAAACTTTCAAGTAGTTTGCGAAAGTAGTGCAATAAATACCGGCATTCCTAAATTTAAAGTTACTTTTTTCACTCTGATATCAAAATATTTTGGCAAGCCTTAGACCTTCCGCTTCTTTGATACTGGTTCCAATATCTACAGCAGCACTTAGGACGAGGAAAACATAAAAACAAAGCAGGTCCAACAAACAAAATTTAAATTAGTGTTGATTTCTTCATAAGTAAGATGGCCTAATATCCTCCTTCTTAGCTATCCTAATATAAACCCATGATTTTTCAAGGTATCTTTAATTCCCAAACAGATGCTCTTTTAATCATAATAATCATTTAAAATTAATAGCTCGTATCCATTAAATGCAACTAAAGTTTTATTTATTCTTTTAGAGTTCCACGACCACTATTATTACAAAAGACTTTGCTGATTTCTTCTGGTTTAGACCGTGTAGTTAAATTTTTCGTCAACGTTTCGCCAACCATGCTGCTGACTTCCTCAGGGCTGAGATGAGAATCAATTATATTCTGGATTATTTAAATTTTAATTATTAACATTATTCTGGTTTTCATATGTATATTAATACTCGGAACAAAAATTATTTACATTTCCAAATACTTTATTTATTAATCAAAACATAAGATGGGTGGCACATGGTTCCTCTCATCTCAGCCCTGAGGAAGTCAGCAGCATGGTTGGCGAAACGTTGGCCAAACATTTGCTGATTATCTACACGGTCTAAACCAGTAGAAATCAGCAAAGTCTTTTGTAATAAAGTTTTTTCTTTTACAGCCTTATTATTTTTTATATATTTGATTAGCATTTATTTATTTTGCCCACTTAAAAAAAAATCATCGTAAACCGTTTCTATTCGACCAATACAGGCAGTGTAAATAACCTAGAATCTTACATATTACTATATATCCTCATTAATTTGGTTTGTTAGGTGCTCAACTGTTGCAGCAATATAATTATATTCAAGAATAATATTGAAATTAATAAATCCCCTTGGAATTGACTCAATTTTTATTAGAAGAGTGTAAAATGGTCAGGAAGTGCAGTCAATAAATTATCCAAAATAAGATAGGCTTATTTTATTCGTTCCAACGTTCCGGCCTAATTTGTAGTCTTTGGGACTTAAAATAAATCAAATAAGAATAACTATACAAACAGTCCTGTACCGAAGGAAATACAATAGGTTATATAAACACAAATGATAGAAATGACAAGAAATAAATATAATGAAGAAAAGTTAAAGTATGAAATAATTGATGAGAAATAAGAAGAGTGAAAAGAATTCTAGGAGAAAATAAAACATAAAAATAATTCTTGAGAAATGATTTTATTTCAAAATACACTAATATAAATCTCAGAAGTGTGTAAAATGGTCAGGGGTGCAGTAAATAAATTAATAAAAATGAGATAGGCTTATTTTATTCGTTCCAACGTTTCAATCTAATTTTTAGTCCATCTTAAGGGAATGAATGAAACAGAAAAAAATGAAGGATATAATTCATCTGGGAGTGAATGCGCACACAATAATAACACTAAATAAGAAAAACTTTTATTACTAGTGCCTATGTTGAATAAGTATTTATAATTTAGTATTATTATTGACTGCACCCCCAGACTAATCGTATCCTTCATTAGGTCTTCCAGCCAACTATTTTCCTCCCTAATATGAGACAGAACAGAATTATATAAACAGCAATTTTTGCTATATCGAAATAGGATATTGTGATGCGAATAGTGGAATTGACATAATATGCTGTATGAATCACTCAACTCTTCCACACAAGTTATATATTTTTACGTCTCCTCAAAATACACAAGTGGAGTGTGTTTGTTTGGAGAACAGATGCTTTCTTTACGACGGGTAATGGGAAAAAACTTGAGATGTTGAGGCAGGGAAGAAACATTACGCAGAAGATCAATCAGCTGAGGTGTTTGAGATTATGTTTCTAATAGGCCCATAAAAATACCAGAGATCTGGAAACAGTCCAACCGAGCGGCTTAAAGTTGTAAACAAGTCCGTCTATTTTCCAGCCCAAGGAGGATTTTTCATTTCGATCAAAGATTCACTGAAATAGCCCCAACTGATAATGGAATAGAATTTTATTTTAGTGCATGGATATCGGATCCTGAAGGAAGATGAATGGTCCGGGTTATAAATTGCCTCATGATCAATAACCTGAAAGGTGTTCAACATAGTCTCCGCTGTTCTAAAGTCTGTATCCACCGGTATAGTTAGGGTGAAACAGAAGTTATAGTAAATTAAAAAATACAAATAATAAAAATAACTTAAAAATAAGGACAGATTTGAAGAAAATAACATGTATTTATTCATCCTGTCATTTTTATACTGTTCCATTGTATCACGTACTGAAAAACGATTCACCGATCCTGTATCCCAATGTTCTCGAAATTTTTGCGATGTATACACGGTGTGAAGATAACGGATTTGTCAGACTTGGATACGACCCCTGGTAGCTCAGTGCTTAGAGCACTGTTACGGAGAAGCAGACGACCCGGGTTCAAATCCCGGCCAGGGCAAATATTTTCTCTTCAAAAAAGAAATATTTAAAAATAATTACCATAAAAATAAATTAAATCATTTCACTAATAATTCATTGTTAAATAGATACAAATATTTAAAATTATTAAATGTAACCAACAAAAGATATTTTGTTGATTTTATTTTTTTTAACGATTTTTTTTACAACTTAGTTGTTTATCGTTCCCAAAAGTTCTCGCCCAAGATCTCGGTCCAGCCAACCCCTAGCTGTCATGCTCTCCTCCACATCCTGCAACCATTTTTGGGTCGTCTTCTTTTCCTCCTTTCTGTATAGGTGATAGTAAAAAATTGTCTTTGGCAATCATTCCTCTTACATTCTTTTTAAGTGGCTATATCATTTTATACTCCTTGTTTCTATTTTGTAGAGGA
Source organism: Arma custos (assembly GCA_037127475.1). Classification (NCBI taxonomy): domain Eukaryota; kingdom Metazoa; phylum Arthropoda; class Insecta; order Hemiptera; family Pentatomidae; genus Arma; species Arma custos. The sequence goes on along the minus strand of CM073763.1, from coordinate 88,002,886 downwards.
TAGTTGTCTCCTACTCAATCAGTTGCCTTATCGTATTGTTAGGGACGTGGTGAATCCTGTTAATGGAATAACTACGTATCCAGAAGCTTCGTATTGTCCTTGTTTCGCATCCGGTCCATGGTAGAGGGTAGCCTTTTCAATAAATTGTATTTTTTTTTGTTTGGAGATTACCTGTTTACTCCCCAGAACAGAGTTAAGTCATCAAATAATTTGTCTACCTCTTACTTTTTTTTAAGTTATCTCTTTGAAGGAACGTCCTTCTTCAGTACGCTATCTTTCAAGGGGTAAGTCTTATTCTTTCAATAATAGTATAAAATGTGTGCTTATTTTTTTTTTTTTAAATAATAAGATATTGTTAGGAAAATAAATCCTCGACAGCTTTCTTGGCTATAAAGAAACTAAATAATCAATTAACAATTAAATTATTAAACTGATATAAATTTACAATAACAATATTCTAAATATTTATTATCTAGGCATAACTCCTATTATTTATTACAATAGTATGAGATATTACTAATTCTAAGTAATATCTTAGCTAATTTACATAAATTTGTATGAATATTATAAAATTACACTACAATTTTTAATTAATAATTAACACTTACAGTTCACTAGTCCACCGACCGTATGACAAACTGACACACAGTAAAACACATAAACAGTTTATTACACTCGCGAGACTGTCACAGTTCACTGATACACTTATTACACTGGCCGGTTCAACACCGACTAGTTTATCACACTGACACTCATCACAATTCTTCACAGTGCTTTGTCTACTCTAAGACTGACTCGCTCGAGGAAGGTATTTAAATAGACAAGGCAACTAAATAATCACTTGATTGGAAATATAGTGGAATAATGGGTTAATGAGACTTTGAAGACATTTTAGATTGGAGCTTTATCAATAGTGACATCGTCATTCCAGAGGATCGAAAGAAGCAGAATATTCTATTGTAAATTTATTTACTTATAATTATTGGAATTTTTAACACAAGTTTGCCATTGCAACAAATTTATATTACGCCAGCGTTAGATAACTAATATAGCGTTAGAATTAATCATGGAGAGATCCACTTACGCCTTGCTAGATCCAATATGGCTGGAAATTAGCCATCGCCTGCTAGCCTCAAAATTAATCCATTTAACTAAACTCGTTCCTACCAATATGGCCAAAGGGAAAATATTTAATAAATGAAACAGGCATATCAAAACAATATAGAGTTTAAAAGAAAAAATATATTTGCGAGTATATCCACATACGTCTATAGAAAAATATTACTGAAAAAATGCAACATTAATTCATTAGGAAACAAAAATACCTGACGATATTTAGCAATTTCAGGAATCTGAATAATTAAAAAAAAGAGTTAAATAATGTACATCCCAACCTCAAAGTCAATCAAAACAGTAATCAGAGTAACGATTCCACCTCCACCAGGGCCCAAAATGCAAATTTATTAAGTATTAAAATTATTACTTATTTATGTACTTTATACCAATTTGGACTTTTATAGCTTTTCAAAGTTAATAATAACACTTAACACTAAGTAATAACACCATATCTTATTACTAAGAAATACGTTCTTGTTTGCATTTAAGTTCTTTGTTATTAAGATAAATATAGGTATTCTCCGAACCTGAACTTTTATATTTATATATATGAAACTAATAACATAGCTATATATTGAGTCATGTTCAATTGTAAATCTTTTAGTAATTTCACCCATTTTCACTCATTTGCCTTAATGTAGCTCTAAAAACTGAAATCTACTTTTCGACTGGAGTTAGTAATCAATCCGTTGTGAATAGCTTTGTAAATACACTGATCATAATTTAATGATTATATGATTAAATAGTTTGTTTTAAAAAATAATTATTTGACTTAATTATGAAAACATTGAAATCCTAAACTGAAATATTTTTGCAGAATAGTTGTTTTTATCTTTTTAGTTATTGCTATTTTAACTATAAACATTTTGTTTTAATTCAATTCGTTCCTGTAACAATTGGAAACACGTAAAAAAAAAAGTTATAATGCTGTAGGTTCATTAATTTCTTATTTTGACAAAGTAAGAAATCCGTCGATTTGTAAATAAAAAAATCAGAGAGAAAGAGAGAAGAAAAACACTTTATTGAAGCATTACAATCTGCCTGTTGTGGGCAATAAGTAATAAAAAAATCAACAAAATTCTTTTATTTTATTGTTAGATGTTATAATTTTTTTAATATTTCTAAATATTTTATTTGAAAATATTTAAAAAATCATAACATCTAACAATAAAATAAAAGAAACATATAATAATAATAAATAATGACGAAAGTCAACAATATCCAAAAATAAAAGTAATGTTTACATCGCAAATTGCGAGAACACAGAGATATAGGATCACTGAAAAGAGAGAATGTGTTTGACCGGGAGGCGAACCAGGATGGCTGAGGTGGCTAAGCACCACGACGGATACGTGGGAGACCCGGGTTCGATTCCCGGTCCTGGTCATGTCTTTTCTTTTCAAATAAAATGTTTATTTTTTTTGTTGTTATTGATTTTGAATATATGAAGAACTAATACATTTAATATTAACAATAGTTGGTTGAAGTAAATTATTAAAACGAAAAGCTGCATTATGGGTTCACATGCTATTATTTCATATTAATAAATCCACCAGAAATGTAGCAGGGAATAAATAAGATTTTTATTCCACCCAAGAGCTATTGCAAATTATTTCAAGGATGTTGAAAAGAATGAGAAAAAACATCGGACGAAATGAAAGGTAAAGGGGGAAAAATAAAAATACGTGAGAGAGAAAGAGGAGAGAAAATAAAATAGGAAGATGGTAACATAACTCAGGGAAGTGGCTCTATCGACAACCACGGCTGGGGAATATTCCGCCTCAAAAACAGGAGCTTGGCGCTAGCTGATATCCATCAGGATCTGTTGGAAAATATAGATGAGTTCTATGATGGATGGATCGTCTTATTGGAAGAAATCAAATAGAGTGGACCAACCAAGCATCTATTGGTGGATATTTATCATAAGCATCAATAGAGAGCGACCATAGGTAGGTACCCTATGTATAGTCGCAGAAAGACAGTAAAGAATTTCGTCCCTGCTGTATCCAATTATCATTTATATCAAACTATAAAATTACCCATTAATTTTTTAAGTGAAAACTTCTTTAGCCGCGCTTAGAGACCTTTGATAGGGGAAAAACTTATGTGTTCGCGTTATCAACATGTTCCTAACGTCACGCAAACTAGACCCGTGAAGAGGTCTACGCATGAGTTATGTAATTTATTTCAATCTACTTTAGTTTAAAGGTTAGAATTTGGTTGTTGTAAGAATAATTATATTAACTATAAAATCGTTTAATAGTAGTGCAATTGATACTAATAATCACTTAAAACATCAATAACTGGTTGAACTTTTTGTTTCCCTTAAAAGATTTTACTTGTCATAGTTAAATGTCTTGTTTTATGAAATAATTGAAACTATAAATGATCTAAATATTGTTGAGCTTACCGCTGATAATAATGCTAAAAAAGTATAAATAATCTATCTGTATATATATATATATATAAAAGAGTTTGTCCTGACTAATAGACCATAGCAGAACCAAAACGGCACTTACGTCACTTTTAGAGCAAGCGACATAAAAGTTTAGATTTACCTGCATATTTCGTTTAAAAACGTGTTTTTTGTATAAGAGTTGCTAATTGTATGTAGCAAGTTGATATTTTCACTATTAAAAGTACTATACGTTACCTTTAGATATAAAAGAGTTCGTCCTGACTGAAAAGACCATGGCAGAGCCAAAACGGCATAAGCTACAGGCTTGAAATTCGGACAGTAGGTTTATTTTAAAAGGCCAATGCGCACTAAGAAAGGATTTTGGAAAATTCTTCCCCTAAGAGGGTAAAAAGGGTGAATATGTTAAGTTCGAGATGTGAAAATAAGTAAGCAGGCTTTACTAAATAAGTAAGCAGGCTTTACTTTTAAACATAATAACAATGGTATTCAAGATTTTGCATAATCAACACCCAGAGATATTACATAGTCGATATCAATTGAAAACACATCGAAAGTTCCGCAATTATGCCATTTTATATTTGATGAGGCATTTTATTAAAATCGATCAACAATGAGATAAGAGTTTGTAAGCTGGCTGAATTCACGAATCCTTTAAGTCATTGTGCATAATATGGAGTTCTTTCATGGAGTTCAAAATTCACTTTCTGTTTAAACTCCACTTTTTAGTTGTTTTTTAGTCAACGCGGATGAAGTCGTGGGCAAAAGCTACTATAACTATATACTAATTTCAATTAAATTATTGCTATTTTGGATTCTGTGAAGGATCGAAATTAATGGGATCGGCAATTTCTAATATTCAAAGAAAAAATATGTTTTAAGTCTTTACATAATTAATTCTTCATTTCGTGGGTGCACTGAACGCCTCTTTAACGGTTGGACGGTATTTGATGACATTTTTTCTGTGAGTTCAAAAATGGATTGGATTTACAATGCGATACAAAAGATAACTTAAAAAAAAAAATTATTCTCCTCCTTCACGTATAAACAAGACCGGGTCCACTATCTTGAATTATATTATTATTTTGTTTTGAATTATATTATTGTTTGTTATTATTATTTTGAAGTTTTAAATTTTATTTAACTGTTTTAAATAACAAACTTAACGTTATAGTATTCACACATGTAATTTATTGGTCAAGTTGTAACAACTGCACGCACGATAATTACGACTAATAATTATGTCAAATGGTATTTTATTCATATGTGTATAACCACGAAGTTGAAAACTTCGCTCACTGAGTCAACTTTCTTGAAGTTACATTTCAATCAATTTAACTTCCAGTTCGTCTAAACAATGTAATTAACTAGTTAGGCATGAGGATTCTGGAATAACTTTTCTCCAAACTTTATCTCTGTGAACTGCTTATTTATTTCAAAACATCCAATTTTTTTTTATCAACACTCCATAGAACTGTTTATAGATATAGTCAAAGTTAACTAAAAAAACTAACTTTTTTCTTGGTTAAATTTGATATTTTTTATTAGACTTCTTTTAATCATTAGGAATTTACCTTAATTATTGTGCACGTCTCTTGGAGATACATTGCAAATTCTTTTGGTTTTTGGATCTCGAAGAAAAAATGGGAATTTTTCATTACTTCTTAAATCTTCGAAAATCTACTAAAGGCGACTAAAAATAAATGACTTGTAATCAGCTTTTTATTACCAAATTGTGAGAAGAATAGAAAAAAAAACCTTAACTCAATGTTATCTTTGCCAAGAATTCAATCACTCGGCGAGAAATTGTTTTAAAAAACCAAAATGTTTAAAATGCTCAGAAGAACATTTATCCAAAGATTGTCCGAATATTTTAGTAGTTGGTTTTAAACCAAAATGCAGTAACTGCCAAGAACACTTCTCAAATTATGAAAAATATCCTAAGCTGATACGAAATCTACTAATTCTACTAATTCTCCGAAAGAATAATTTATAAAACCAAACCTACAGAAAGAATAAAGTCTTCCTTAACGACCTTAATGTCCCTTTTGTTGCTGATTTGGCCCGAACCCGGTATCTATCCTTTCATAACAAACTTCATTCCCACTCAAACCCTCTAGTTTCAAACCTAGCTTCCTCTTCAATTCCCGATAATCCTCCGAGGCGTCTGAAAAGAAGATGACCACGTGACCTTCTTAGTTGAACTTTGATTTGAGTACTGCCAGTGGGTAGTTTCTCTACTTGTCATTCTCATGTCATTATGTATCACTTAGCCTGTTTACTTATTGTATTATTGTAATACAGTTGTAGATATCAATAAATAAATAAATAAAAAAAAAACCTACAGAATTTCCAGTTTTACCCAAATCCAAATCGAAATTGTTTGAGAAAACGTTTGTAAGCCAAGAACAACCAATATAGTCAAATAATGAACCTTCTATAATGAATTGCTTTAAAGAAATTAAGAATATGTTTAGCACATTCAATTCTAATAAAATTTTAACTAAATTTAAAAGTATTATGTCAGAAGTGAAAAACGCTGACGATAGTATGTCAAAAATATTCATAATAATAGAAGGTTTAATATCATTATTTGATTAATGGACAACTTTAAAATATTTCATAACGTAGCTAAACTAAACTAGTTTATTTTACTACCAAAAATTATACTTATTTTAATTTATTTATTTTACTTTTATTTTATTTTGTCTATTTTGTGTAGGTTTTTCCTCCTTTTTCTTACTGTTATAAATGCATACTGCTTTCTATTTATTATGTTAATCCAACTTTCAAAGTAAATAGTTTTATTCAAAACATGTATTAAAGTAATATGCTACAAAATTGTAAATTGTTAAATTCATTATAATAAAACTCTTTATTTATATTTAATAAAACTCTTTATTTATATTTTTATTTGTGAGAAGATTCAATGAAAATTAAATTGACTCTTAAATTTTTATTAAAGTTTTAGATAAAAATGTTCTTTCAACTTTGGATTTCACATCACAGTCGTCACTTTTTTTCAATTACGTTTTTTGTCTTTTCAACTTCCTTACTTTTTTGTACATTATAATAAGATTTAAACATAACTGCAAGAATTATAACATATCTAAATTAGTTATGTACTTTTTATCAAACCAAGATGAAATATTCAACGTTAAAAAAGAAAAGTGTTTCGGAATAAATTGAAAACATGCTCGTAATCCATGATCCATTTATATATTTTAGTACTGATGATTGAAAATTGCATTTCGTATTACTATTACTTCCTTAATTATTGTAATTGTTACTATCTCATCAATGAATCCAACTCATCAAAAAAGCCAACCGTTCTAAGTTGATGCAGTACACTTTTGTTTTTCTCTATTATAAAGCGTCACCAATTAATAGTCGGGTTTCACCTCTGTAAAAGTGATGAACTGGTATATTGGCGAATAAAACAACAACAAAAAAATCTGTAGCACTATAACCTTTGAAGGATCTTCAACTTTACTCTATTTTACTTTACTGCCTAGAGATTTTACTCTTTCTAGGACAACGGTTTGTCCGGGATCACGCTCAATTTCCATGTTTTCTCTCACAATTTATGGCATTCGCTTTATAGAGGTTGGTGAGCCCCAGGGGGGTCGTAGTTCCCACAGGGTTCGTCCGCGGCTGTTAATATATTAAAGAAATAACCTGCCACAGCGGGATTTGAACCAGGAACCTTCATTAAATCGACTTAGTACTCTACATACTGAGCTATACCTCTCCCTTAATCAATTAATATTTATAATTATAAACAGATTCTATTATTAGATAGAATTTGTTTATATCAATATTTTTTATTTAATCACAAACATACTACTTAGATAATAACCCTAGTTCTCGTTAAAGTAGTGTGCCTGCGTACAAGTCAGTGCTCTGTGGGTATGTTAATGCTTGTATATGATCAATCAGGTCTTGTTTTCGTAAGATGTTACAAAAAATAAATAAAAATTATTATATTGTACTTGTTGACGCTCTATAGGCTCTTGGAAAATTTGGCAAACGTTCTGGAAATTGTCCAAACTGACTGTTAAAGTTTGATCTAACAATTTCAGAGCAATTCCTACCTAGTCAAAGCTTTGTTTAGAATTTCACAGCTCATTATAACTGAGAACTGCAGACTGGCTTGTGCAGCGATTTAATTCACCTGCTCTGAGTCGCTGTCAAAACGAAAATCGATTATAATATGAATCATACAATTTACCATGGACGATAAAAAATTTTGAAGTTTTTTTTAATATAGAATTTATTTTCACGATTCTTTATGCATTGTTTGTTATTTAAAATATATATGTTTAACGTAACAAAAAGTAAAAAATGCGTGAAAAAAAATTGGCACACATTCAAACACCTCTAAATTCTGGAGGCATTTAATAAACTTACATTTTTTTTTTTTATAAATGTTGCCCATACTGTATTGCTGTTTCCATTTTAAAAAGATTAAATTAAAACATTTTGAAATATATTAATACAAGTAACTTCGTGCCAGCCATAAATTATCTCAAATAAGACGTAAGACTAGTAAAATAAATTGTTGTGTAAGACAAGGGAGAGGTTTTCGACAGAAATTTAAATCAGGCGTCTAGAACTCAAAAATATCTCACTACAAAATAGTTATAAATACCTGGGAGATGTAGGCCACAATATGTTAAAATAACATTTATTTATGCTGCATTGAAAGATACAGACTATTTGATTAGCAAACATGTATAACATGGTTTGATTTTTTTAATTTTGCTGTATAAAAATGTATTAGTTTTTCGCCATAAATCGTCTTGTTCCACATGATGTTTTTTATGAGCAGATCACGCTTAGATTAAATGGCATTGGCTCTTGTTTATCATTATAAATACAGTATCATTATAAATAAACTGTGTTGTTTGTTCTACGATTCTCAGTAGCGAATTTTTACTATTGGAGTTTCGTCATTCAATGTAAGTACGTAATTATATTAATGCATTATTAATACTTTACCAATTTGTATTCCATTCATAATATTACACAACATATCTACTTTTTCAACTCTCTCCATTTTAAAATCCGACATGCATCTTCCTTAACCACGATAAAAACCTTTTACACAACAAAATCCAACTAGAAGATGAGTCATGCTAAACATGACATCATGAAATTTTAATGAAAGAGACCAGACACTTCTCTGAAGCTTTTGATCCTTGGACCATTCTATCCTTTTAAAAGGATAAAATTAATATCATTGTCTTTTATTCGCTATTCGCTGGTTCCAATCTTTCCCATCTGACTGGACTTTTTTTCCAGAACTAATCAACTTTCCTCACTCTGTTCTCAGGAATGGAACAGGGCTCAAGCATCTCTCCTCTCCTTTTCAACTGCTATATAAACGATCTTCCTAAACCTGTTCACCACTGTTCCTACTATCAATATGCTGACGACTTTCAAATTTTGAGCTATTAATTGCGTTCGCCAGTATTCAGGAAGACTTAGATAGGATCAGTGCCTCGGCAACACTTAAAAAACTGGAATTGAACCCAATGAAAACTCAGGCCATTGTTCTAGGTTCCAATTCCCTCCTTACAGCTATCCAAACTCTCCCAACTTTAATCCTAAATGACCACCCACCATCACTTTCAGCTTCTTTGTCAAAAATCTAGGCATCATTGTAGACCAAAACGTTTACTGGAAACCCCACATCGCCCAAATATCCTGATGATCAACAAGTTCCCTGAAGTTATTCCATCGTTCTCGACATCTCCTTATGCAACCTAACGTAAGGTTCTGGTATCATCTCTCATCTTTCCCCACTTTGACTACTGTAGTGTGGTATACGGGGATAAATGCTTGATGGTGGTATACTTTCGAAAATGCTTGAGGGCCGTTTAAAGCGAATAATGAACTGCTTTATTAGATTTGTTCTTGGTACCTAGAGGCGATCCCGTGTGTCACATCAGTATGATGAGTTAAAGTGACTCTTTAACCCTCCCATTAGTAGACAATATTTCCTTTGTGCTTTCCTATACCAATCCATTAACTCTCAACACCCTTTCATATATCTACAGTCTCCTCCAATTCAAATCACCAGAACAACACCATAAAACAAGATCTCGCCTTTCCGATGCCTATATTCGTTCCCACAGAACCAACACATTCGCCCGCTCCATCACAGTATGAAACTCAATCCTTCTTATCATCCACCTTGCTTCTTCAGTATCCTCATTTAGAGCCTTGCTTTTCCAACATCTCCTGGCTTCTCAAAATGATGCTCTCGAAGCAGGTTAGTAATTAGCTTTTGTTATTTATTTTATGAAAGAATTGAAAAGTGTTGAATAATTGTTTCTGTTTTTTTTTTAAAGAAAATATGATGGATGATATGATGGTGATGATATGAAATATAAATATAAATTATAAATATGATGATGATATGAAAATATGATGACTGGATGATCAGGTAGAAAAGCGAAGAGAAAGAAACTTCAATCAAATTTGCTGGATGCGCAATTGCGCAGGTGCAAATGCAAATTAAATAATAATAATAATAATAATAATAAAGAAAATATACATTATGTAAAGAAAATATTACATTCTAACTCATGCATTTTGTTATTAACTCAACTGTTGTTATTAATTTATTTATTCTCCTTAATGGCTTAATATCTTATTACGATTAGTACTTCTTATCTATTTTTTTATTTACTTTTTTGACACCTTATAAATACTAAATGATTTGTTTTATGTAATCTTCTGGCCAGATATATATTATGTTTCTTTCTCTGTTCATGCTTGTTATTCTAAAGGGGTGTAGCCCCAGAATAAAGTTACTTTTCTATTCTATTCTATATGTTAATGATTTAAAATGCACAAAGTATTAACAATAACATATAAAGAATTCTTGAGTATCAATTAGTATTAATTTTTTACGGACACGGTTACATAGTCTATATATGTATATGCAGACATAAGTTAAACTATGAGAGAATCTAAATTTAGACATCCATTAATTCTCCAGAATAAGATAAATAGTACACAATTCAGGCCAAATAACGCTTAAAATAAATACCGAATAAACTTATATACAGCCATTTTAAAACTTAATGGTATTACTTCCTTATGTACTCAAACTTAGGCTTAAAAGGTCAAGCTATCTAAAAGGTTACTAATCCCAAACATAAAGGAAAGGTCAAGATTTATTACGAACTTAGGCAAGAAAGCCAGGGTTGATGAACTACGCCATACAGTGGTTTAAAATCTAATAAATAAATAAAGACAGTCACGACAGATAACCGAGCCTCACACAAAAAAAAATATCATCCTGTTTTAGTAGCAATTAATGTTTCGTTAAGATGTGCACTTTCACAATCGTTTGTCGTAGATATAGTAAATGAATACTGGTTTATTCCGAAAAGAAAAATGGAAATTATTTTTCAATCGTATAAACTAACTGATTTTTATGTATTTTTTAAATAAAGCAGCTTCGCAGTTCATAGGGCTTTTATTTCAGTTTAAATAGCAACTTTTTACTATAAATCTGTTGCTCTAACTTCAAAACTGTAAATTAATATTAGGTCGTTCCATACGAAATGCCAGTTTTCAAAGGAAAGATTATGTGAGAGAAGTTAGAGAAGAGTTGGTCGACTGTATCTTCTAATTTAAGGAAGAAATAGTTGGGGGTGCAGTCAATGAAAACACCAAAATAAGCATAACTTATTTATTATGTGCCGACGTTTCGGCCTACAATGTAGGTCATCTTCAGGGCTAAGAGAGAGAAACAAACAGAAATATATAAAAACGTAGCAGTAACAAGAATATATAAAGTGGTACAGGAGTGGAAATAAAAATAGTAACTAGATATGATGAAATAGTGAATAGAAATATGATAAATAAGAAAGAATATAAGACTGGTTACAGAATATAATAAACTTAAAATAGAGATAGATAAAAATAAAATTGTAGATGATGAACAGAAATTCTAATAGTGACAGATAAAATAATACAAGAATAAGAATATAAAATAGAAAAAATACATGTCAAGAAAGGATAAAATGTAAACAATAATATAAAGGGAAAGAAAAATGAGGAGGTAAACGGAAAGATACAAAGAAAGGAGATTAAAATATAGAAAAAGGGGGGTTGAGTATGAAGGATTTAGAAAAAAACTAGTTTAATTATAGATATGGATAAGATACCAGACATGAGGGGTTACATAGGTAAAGTGTAATAATACAAGCATAAATAGAAAGAAAAGCTTGATAAATTACAAAAATTAAACATTGAAAATAGTGGTATTATATCTATGAACTATGAAGAATGAAAAGAAAAAGAAAAATATAAGTAAGGGAAGTTAATATGTAACTGTATACAGTTAGAAAGAAGTGGCATAAATGCAAAATAAGATGAGAATATAACATAAACATATAGAAAATGGAAAAGAAATACAGTAGATGAAAAATATGAGGCTAAATAAGAATGAACTCTATACTATTAACATATGATGGATGCCAAAAGTAGGTGTGAGAACAGGTGCGAAGAAAGGTGAATGTGAAAAGGATGGAGATAAGATAAATACTAAGATATGTACTAACCGAATAAAACATTAAACATTTAATTAGTTAATTAATTATTAATTTAATTAATTTAATTTATTAATTATATTTTATATATTTTAATTTTATTAATTTAATTTAATTTATTTAATTAATTTAATTATTTAACATTAAACATTATTAAACATTATTATATTCTGTAACCAGTCTTATACTCTTTCTTATTTATCATATATCTATTCACTATTTCCATCATATCTAGTCACTATTTTTATTTCCACTCCTGTACCACTTTATATATTCTTGTTACTGCTACGTTTTTATATATTTTTGTTTGTTTCTCTCTCTTAGCCCTGAAGATGGCCTACATTGTAGGCTTATTTTGGTGTTTTCATTGACTGCACCCCCAACTATTTCTTCCTTAAATGAAAGATTATGTGGTATAACAAATTTATGAAATCAAAACTTTTTTATTCAAAATATTTACCCTCATTTTCTATACATATTACCAGATACGATTCAGGGTTTCGTAATAAAATTAGTCTGAAAATGCGTAATGAGTAAGTCATAATAAGTCTGATGATGCGTTTTTGACTTTAGAATAATTTTAAAAAATATTACCCTCAAAGAAGTGATCTAAATTTCCATACAAATGTAATTTTGTTGGTGATAAGTTAGACGAATAAGTTTGGTGTGGATGGAATACGTAACCCAGCTCGTTTGGTTTCTTCACTATCATCAAAAAATCGTTGCCATTTAAGAGTATAGGTTCCTTCCAATTAACCAACGCAGGTTGATTTTTATTTCATTGTATCAATACCCCAGCAGTACAATGTGGATGTGATGGTTTCACCTAAGGGTAGAAAGGTGAAATATATTATTCATGAATTGATTACTTATTTTTTAACTAATTTAACCATTTCACCAACTGAAAATTTCTCAAAACAATGGCGAAGGTCCGTTCGTTACAACATCCATTCCCGAACGCGGAGGTAATGTTTACTGCACTTCGGCTTCCGAGTAATCGGACAGACGCTTCCGAGTGTCTGTCCGAGTATTTGAAATTTAAACTCATAAAAAAAATTACGCGAAAAGCATGCGTTTTCATGGCATATTTGATGAAAAACTAAACAATGTTCTTTCAATTGTAGTAATTGTAAATATTTTCTAAAAATGGAAAATTAATAATAGCTTATTACAGTTTTCGCTTATCAAAAGTCTCTGAACGCGGTTAATGAAATATTAACTAAAATGTATAATTATTGATTTTCAGATAATTAATGGACTTTATTATAATGCAATAGGGAAAAACCACAATGCAAAGCCTTATGTTTCAAATCTAGTAATACACACACTTACCAGTTAACGTTTCGCCTATTCAGGCATTATCAAGACACATAACCCCTTTTTTGTTTTTGTGTCTTGATAATATATTAATAATATTCGCCTGGATAGGCGAAACGTCGACTGGTAAGTGTGTGTATTACTAGATTTGAAACATAAGGCTTTGCATTGTGGTTTTTCCCAATTGCATTATAATAAATAATAGTGTTTGTTTTTGAGTTTTTGGTTCTATTTTATTGATAATTAATGGACATTTTTTAAAAATCATTTGATATAAAATAATCTTTGATATTGACGAAATTCTTTCCTTGATTTCTGAAACTCGATAAATTCAATATAGGGTATGAACGCCATTCGCGAGCATGTTGCTGACGTGCTGAGTTTACTCTCTACCAAAAGTTGCAACTAAAGAAGTACCCACTTCAAAAATATACGAAAATTGCGTATTTCTCAAGTCATATTTGATGCCATACTAAACATTGTCCGTTCAATTATAGTGCTAGTAAATATCAAAAAAGAGAATATTAATAACAGCTCATTACAATCTGTAAACATAAACAAAGTAAAAAACAGAAGTCCTCTAATTATCTCACTTTGAATTTTATAAATAATAAAAAAGAACATTTCCTTTGAAATTACCAAATATTTCACTTTATGATGCTCTTTTGATCACCCTATAATTTCTCCGAAATTGTAGTAGCAGCGATTTTATTCTTTTAAATATTCCAAAAATGTCAACTAAAAAATGAATAAAGAGTAAAATATAAGAGGCAGCGAGTTTAGGGAAGGGATATGAATGGAGCCGACTGTTAGGGACAGTTATGGGCCCAATAAACTTGACCTCAAGCTTCGAAAATAAATTTTTTTTAGGCCAGGAAAAACATTTATCCACTTGTAAATGTCCAATACGTTCGCGTCTACTCTCGTTCCTATTTCAGATGTAAAAGGAATTAAAACAACAGAATATGCTTCAACAATTTAATTTAATTTTTAGAAATACTTTTCACATACTTCAAAAGAGAATAGAATAGAAAAGTAATTTAGACTAGGTCCCTTTAGAATTATAAGCAGGAAAAGAAACATGATATACATCTGATCAGAAGACTACATAATACAAATTATACAGTATCTACAAACGTCCCAGAAACGTAAATAAAAAAATAAATAAAAGTTCGTGACAAGGTACAAAGCAACTAGAGAGAATAAATAACAATAAAAATATGAGAAAGTATGTAATAACTTCCTTACATAATGCATAATGCCTCCGTTTCTATACAAAAAAACAAACTAAATTTAATACTGATTCATTATCAGCAAGCATGGATACCAGGAGGGATAGCTATCAGAGAGGCGAGATCTTGTTTCTTGGGTGGACTGAGGATTTGAATTACAGGAGACTGTAGATACAGGACCGGTGCTGAGATTTGAAGGATTGTTATAAGAATGAACCGAGGAAATATAGTTTTGATACCAAGGACAAATCATATAAAAACGGAAACCTTTAGACACGATAGCTTAATGCAAACTTACAACAATTTCTCGTATATGCTCCTAGGATTCCATAACTGATACTAGTAATATTTGGTACGCTGATTTTATATTATTATGCTATATGATTTTACTAATGTGGGATACATTTCAATTAAGAATGACTGTATTTCCTTCTAAGAAAAAAAATACTGTGGAATCCCATTTTCTAGAAAAATACGCTCGAAACTATTCCATATTGCCCGAAATTCCTAACAAATCGTGAGATGGTCCGAAAATGAAGTTATTTACAATTTTATAAAATGGAGCAAAATAATTAAAACATGACGCTATAACATG
Source organism: Arma custos (assembly GCA_037127475.1). NCBI lineage: Eukaryota > Metazoa > Arthropoda > Insecta > Hemiptera > Pentatomidae > Arma > Arma custos. The sequence goes on along the minus strand of CM073763.1, from coordinate 87,987,640 downwards.
CAATAATGAATTTAATTTTAAGATCAATAACTGAGGTAATATTACGTCTGTAACTTTTTTTCGTTTCGTTAACGTCACTTTAGGCTGCTATGGATAAATGGATGATGTTACAGGAAGAAGTAAATTTACTCCCTTTAAAAATTATAAGGCCACCTGCTGGGCTACGAATTCGTGATGATGGCCATTGTATGTTGTTATGCCAACATCTACACAACAGGTGATCCCGCGTTGGGGAGTAAATTGGGTTTCACTTTGGCCGTTTGATTTGGCTTGGACTTACATAACTTGGCAATGATATGACGCACCTTCAAATATTAAAAAATATTTTTTTTATATAATAAAGTGTTTTTAAATACATTCTCAATTAATTATTTGATATAAAATATATTTTAAATATTTGAAGTTATGCGATAGCACACAGTTTTTATGTTTGGTTTAGTTAGAATTTTAGAGATGTATATTGTCTAATCCACATCGAAAAAAACGGAAGGACTCTTTGCCAAAGATTTTACATTAACTTATGACGATTACTTGAAACATTATAACATACATGTCCATTCATTTAACGCTACTTTATGCTACTGTGGCTAATCGGACGATTTTGCCAATCCAGGTTTAATTAGTATAGGGTTTTTTAACGAGTAACAGGCATCATAGAGGCTCGAGACCCCCGTTTCACGTCCCTTCTGAAGGACGGCGTAACCAAGGATTTTTTACTCCCATTGAAAAATCCTAGGGCCACCGGCCGGGATACGAACCCGAGATATTGGGCCTAGTAGGAGAGATAGAGGTAATTTGAGTGTAATACAACAGAATTTAACTGACTTCTTAACTAGAAATCACAGACACAAAGATTTATTTTATTATTATTGTTTCTTCGGTGCAGAATTCGTCTGGATATAATTTTGTGACCTGACCAACAAATCTGAATAAAGGATTGAATGTTTTGAGGATTTCTGGAACAGAATCGTTAGCGTAAATGTAGCTTGTTTTGAATTTATATTTTTTAAAAGATCTTTAAAAAATAGGGTGTCATGGGAATTCCTTGAAAAATTATCCTCAATATCGTTTGTCATGGAATTGCCGAGGATTTGAACATTTCTGAAGCAGCTCGTTATAATTCAACTGTTTCCAAGAAAATTTGACTCGAAAGAGTCGAGTTACCTGGACTTTGTTCCTTTTTATTTAACTATAATTTAATGTTATTTCTTTTTCTGTGTCTCATAATTCAACTTTTTTTCTTTCACCTTCAACTTATACATTCTTCAAACCCTTACTTTGTGAGCGTGGCATTTAATTCAGTTGTTGAAATGGTGAGAAGAATCAAAACGGGATCACTAGACAATGAGCCTTGATCTAAAATAGTCAGGAGTGCGAAGATTTAGTTTTGGCAAGTGTCGCGGGTAAACATTAATATTATTAGTTCAAGACCTTCTCGGATCTGGAGTCCTCAAGCAATTAAATATCGGATCTATAAAGCTTAAATTTAAGATGGCCAATTATTTAATTCATCTGATTAAAAATAAGTTATGACAATGTTTGTCGCTATTTTAGAGTTGTTTAATCGCATCTCTCCACCCTTTCGGAAACATGTTATTCTATTCTCTTTTACATATAAGAATCTTAAAAAAAATATGTTCATGTAGAACCCGTGAAGGTTATCTTGCTCAGTATAAGTTCGGGATGGTACTGTTTTCAAGGCATACTTGTACAGTGATAAGGCTAGGCCGAAAACATGTTCCACACACTATTTTTTTCCCATTAAGGGTACCCATTTTATCGAAGCTGGGCGAGCCCCAAGAGGGTTTCCAGATCCAAGATGTTCCATTCACGGTTGTTAAAATAATTCTTAACTTATCTATCACTCCTGAAATTGGGATCAAGATATATTAGAATAGTTATCCAGCCCCCTACTGAGCTATTCGTACTCCAATAACTCTCTGGAAGTGTTATAATGTACGTAATTGATCAATAAGTAAGATAATAACACGCATACTTTAACCCATTGATGGATAACTGGATATAAAAAGGGAATAAAGTAAAATTGGTTTCGTATTATAAATCTGCATTTAGTAAAAGACTTTTAGGCCACAAAAGCAAAACTAAGAAATGCACGATTAAACCTTTTCAAATGGAATTATCTAATCTAAAAACACAATTGAGCACTAAAGCTCTAGAGGAACTAAATTGAATAAACGTAAGGTAATATTTTCGGTGGCACTGAAGGAGCTTAAAATGTAAGCCGCGGAAGGTCTTTTGTCCTTTGTCGCGTCAACTTGCTTGTCCTTAGGGTGCCAAATTGCTTTTACGCTTATGCTGTTACGTCAAATGGGCCGTCTGCTTGGAATGGGCCCTTAAAGGAGAGGACTCCTGCCTATCGAGGAATTCAAATTTATTTCCGTTTGTCACATAGCTTCAAAGGATAAATTAGTTATATATTTAGAAGTTATTCCGACAATGGACACTGATAAAATGGAACTATAGAATTGAACTTAAGTTTTTATTTGAACTTTTATTAAATTTGTTAAGCGATCGTGAAGGTTCTGTGGTAGATCATTGACTTGCTATGCCGAAGATCCCGGTAGGTAAATTATTTTATCATTTAACAGCCAGGGATAGACACTGTGAGATCTGGAGATTCTCCTGGGGATCACCCAGCCTTTAAATATAAGTAAGTGGGTACCCTTAAACCCCTTGGGAAAACCCAGGCGGTTGAGCGTGGTCTCGGACAAACCACCTCAATGTACAAGCGTTGCTCTAGAAATAGCAGTCTCGACCTCATACAGAACCTATACCTTTCATGGATTGTAGTGGTTCAGGTAAACAAATTACATTATTTATATTTATTAATCATTACATTTGGACTAAAGATAGTCAATAAAGAGATTTGGGAAATATTCAGCCGAACTGCCAAATATGACTTCATATATTGCTTGTTCTAGTTAGGAAGGTAAACGTTTTAAAACTCACAGAATCTAGTGAAAAAGTAAAAAAAAAAAAGGAGGGACCAAGCAAATGTTTTTATGATTATGTTTTATGAATGGCACATGCTGTATAGAATTGTATTAGATATGGTTATAACAATAAATAAGAATCTCTGGCTCTGGCTTGAGAAACGGAAAATGACTCGATCTGGGAGATAAACCTTTAATTTAATTATGTACGAGTATTTTATAGCAAGACTCAAAATCATTCATGTGTATACTTTAATGTAAATATTGATTAAGAAATAAATATATTCAAAATACTTTCTGTAAATTTGTTTAACGAATGAGCTGTGTAGTTATTCCATATTCAACATATATTAAAAACTATAATATTAATAATTCAATTAAGATATTAAGCTTGGCTGATTAGTAAATTGAAAAACACGCAAATTACATCCAAATAATAATGTTACGGCCAGAGAAAGAAAGACGGGCGGAAGGGATTAACGTCTTAAGCCCGTCGGCTGGAGAGATTAAAGGTCCCCCACTCCCGCGCGTCTAGAATGTTCGACCCTGCCTATAGATACCACTCGCTGCGAATCACCAGTCAGTCAGTGGGAAACCAGTTAATGTGATGAACTAGTGAGTAATAAACTTGTGTGTCAGTGAACTGTGACAATCCGCGGGTGTAATAAACTGTTTCTGTTTATTACTGTGTGTCAGTTTGTCATATTTGGAGAATCTTACGGTCGGTGGACTCTGATTAGTGAACTGTAAGTGTTAATTAATAGTTTTAAATTGTAGCGTAATTTTATTGTATTTGTACAAATTTATGTAAATAGTTACGTTATTTAGTATTAGCAATATCTTATATTATTTTAATAATTAGATAGGAGTTAGGTTATAATATCTAGAATATTGTTATTGTAAATTTATATTAGTTTCATAATTTAATTGTTTTAGTAAGTTCATCGTATTCTTTTATCCAATTTGTTAATAAATATTAGTATCTTGAATTTAGGAGGAGTATATTCATTTTCACACCCAGTAGCCCATAACAATAAGTTTGAATAACTATCTTCAATAATTACTAATGGCATTTAAAAATAAACGAGATTAATTATTTAATTAGTCTTGAAAGGACATAATCATAGCAATGGGCTTTTCTAAGTAATTTTTTTGTTTACATATTATTTTTTCCTCTTTATATATCTATCCACACCTGTTAACAAAACCAATTGGCAATCAGCAAATTTTCGGTCATAAACTGGCAAGAGGGGCGTGAAGAAGAACAGTAACCAGCGGCACCACTCCCAAGGGTCTGATTTGATACTCATGAGCGCAGATCCCTCATCCATGTTCAGTTTAGTCTCCTCTTAGTGTTCTCAGGCATGAGAGTCGTAGCCATTTGTTCTATTACTGGGATGTGGTATGGATGTCCGTATAGTGTTTCTCTTGTACGTGAGAATACGTATCTAATAAGTAGTACACATATTAGTTTTAAAAAAAAAACCTGGTATAGCTTATACCTTCTACTAGAATCAACAACAAAAAGTAGTTTCGTTCCCTATGAACAATTTATGATCTGTAATTACTTACATAACAACATTAATTTCAAAATTCGCAATTTACAATTTTAATTTTTTATTTTTATACAGCCTAATCTACGAACTCACGTTATAAACTCAAGCCATGTAAAAGGGAATAAAATGTATAAACTTCCTATGTAAGGTCAAAAGGTCAAGAGCTCAACCCCTTGAAATACAATGACATCTGGGAGACGTCATTCAAATCATGTGCTATTGTAGGCTTTGACGTCAGGAATGCCTGCAGTTGACGCCTTATTGAAGTCTTAAACTATAAAAAGTAGGAAATACTATTTTAGGAAACTTAATAATCTTTAGTTTTTTTACAGAAGAGGTTATAAGCCTTAGCTTAAACTTTCTTCGAGAAATACACGCAAATTCTATAAACATGACTTTCTCACACTTCTTTCTTTGTGAAATAGGATAGTTTAATCCTAGATGCCAGGACTTAAACTATGTTCTTAAATTTTCCAATAAAAAAAAATGGTAATAAGGATGGCACTTTAGTCTATGCTTTGAATAATAAGTATGTAATTCTATCCTTTTAACATCAAATAGAAAAAAAACTCCCACTATGACCCATGAAGGGACTCGGGTTAAGTACGAGGTACAGACTGTACTGTTAGTAGGACAACGTTTGTGCAGGGGATATGCCCGAAATCAACTTCAACCGCTAGGTTTTCCCCGAATTAAGGGCGCCCTGTTTATAGAGGTGTGAGCGCCAGAAGGATCTCTAGATCTCCCAGGATCCGCCTGCGGTTGTTAACAGATTAAAAATGAATCTACAATAGCCGGATTTGAACCCAGTGGATTGGATACCACTCGAAACATACTACAAATTACAAAAAATAAAGAAAAATTTATTCTGGGAATCTGTATTCAGCAGGTTGGATCAGATAAAGTCACTCATTATGTTGTACGAGAGCAGTAGAATTGTGCGAGTATATAATGTATAAGTTCAACCACTTCTTTTTTGCATACTTAATTTAAGAAAAGCCTTCAATAAACTTACATTCAAATACACTACCTCTCATAAAGGGAATTCGGTCCAGTACATGTTAGACTATACTGCTTCTGAGCCGGTATCCACGATCATGCTGAACCACCAGGATTTCCTTCAATTTAGAGTAAAGACTTTATAGAGGCTGGTTGAGCATCAGCAGGGTCTTCATATCCATCAAATCACGGCCGTCAAAAGACCAAACTATTATTTATCTGCTACATTTCTTATAACAAGATCAAGAGACCAGTAACTCAGCAATCTACTTCCACTCTCCTAAGCTAATTTATTGAACCTAATCTTATAACTCACGTTAGAAGCATAAGCCTAAATACAGCCGTGGAATCGAGAATGGTATGCATAAAATGCTCAAACATCAAGATCGCAAATTAATAATAAAATGTATCTTACATTTTATCATAAACTCAATGAAATAGTGTAATTAGCAGATTAAACGACTGTCCTAACAGCAAGTATGTTAGAGATCGTAAACTAAACATGTGAGGAAGTTATGATGAAATTGTCTAAAATGAAAAGTAGCAGATGACCACACGATAAACATTTTAAGCGGTTGACTTTATTTTTAATTATGTCGGGTTCATCAAATGATAATTATTTCAAGAAATTCTAAAGCCCTGTCTGATAAAAACCTAATTGTTCTATCTCCATTGAGTTAGAGCCCCACTGATGCTCTAGACGTTTTAATTTAAAAGTTTTTCAATAATGGAGGCACATTTTTAAAGGGAATCTTCCCCCATCGTGGATATTTTATATAAAGGTAGGGTGATTTTTCAGTTTTTTTTTAATTTTCCGCCCTATCTTAGTGGCCCATATAGGGAGAGATCCTCCGATGAACGGTTGTCGATAACTCTTCACAATCGAGGTTCCCGTTCCTTTTGACGTCATACAATCGATCTCCAGATTAACCGTTCAACAAGTTGAGATAAAAACTTTTACAAAAAAAAAAAAAAAGACTGTATGCTCGGGAAAAAATATTATAAATCACAATGCTGCAACATTCCGTTTCCATTCGATGTTATGTTTAATTCTTTAAATACTTGCTTCTAAATAATTTAACTTCTTTTCCCTACGCGCTGTTATCCCCATTTCCCTTAAGAAAATTAGAACTGCAATAGTCTAGAGCCAAGCACAGAAAACTAAATCAGTTAAAAATTTTAAATCAAGCGAATCTAGGAGAGAAACAAAGAATTATCTAAATTTGATCTCTAATTCGCTGGATCCTTACTTTACAGATGCAAATGTAACATAAAAATTTAATAAATAAAAAAAGAGTATGAATATAATTTGTATATATTTAAAACCTTATATACATAAATACTTTATAAATCAGAAATCGTTATTGTTTTAGAAGATATTGTATGATTGCAACAGATTATATTGAGTTAATCAATAAATGCTTATTATTGTTTTCCTATCATTAATTTTCCAGTTTTTATATTTGTAAGACTAACTGTAAAATATGAAAGAAATACTTGAACATACGAAAAGTATACATAGATATGATATTTTTTAGTTAGAAAATATCAATAGTCCTAACAAATACAAATTTATTTAATGCCGTAAATAATTAAAAATGAACTCTTAAACAGGGTCTGAGTATGTGCTAGACGTTTGTTAAGGAATAAACTCTGTAATAATAACAATAAGTTACTCTCGTAACTTTCAGGAACAAATAAAATAACTATAAAAACAGTGGTTTAAATGATGCTTTAAGCGGTAGTATTAAGTATAACATTCTCATATCATGAATGATAGCCAAACTTTATTTCCAACTTCAAAGAGCTTTTAAAATACTCTACATTTATATACCTATTATCTACAATTATATATTAAAACCATTATGGACTAATACCTTAATTATGGACTCGCCAAAAAAGCGCGTATTAATAAAAAAAAAAAGACAATATAAATAATACAATTGAAATTTCTTTTAGTGAAAACAGAATCGTCTCAGTACATTTCAAACGAACCCCCCTACACCGTTTAAAACTGAATTGGTTCAATCTAAGGGCAATTTAGAGACAAAATACGTGAAGACAATAACAAACAGCTACGTGACTTGGCATCAATTGAAATCCTAGGCATCATTCAGTGAAGACGGAGAAGTTGGATGAGAGGCTTCTCAGTCTAAGCAGTAACCTATCGTAACAGCAGGTCTGGGTTCTCTTATACCCTGCCACATATATTATCATTGTAATTAGATCTCATTAGCAATTGCATTGTAAATTATAGGTACAAATAAAATGTATAACATTATTATATAGTTTACTGTGAAAAAAATATTTTAACAGATATTGGGTAGTTTTATTTGAAATGTTATTTAGTAAAGCAACTTTATGCAATCAAAACATTTGTATTCAAAATGTGTAAACTCATTTTCAATACATTTTACTAACACGCTATCAAATTTTCAATCTTAGAACTGATACTTCAGTTTCTTTTTCATAAAATATTTTTTTTTAAAATTAATTTCTTCATTGAAATTTAAACTGTATTATAACAATAGAACAAGTAAATGGCAGGAATAATACATTTTGACATGGTTAAAGACATGTAGAGAAACTACCTAGTGGTAGTACTCAAATAACAATTTCAACTTAAAGGTCACGAGGCAATCTTCTTTTCAGACCATTACTGGTCTTATCTTTAATTATCTTCATTAAACATTAGTCTAGATGTAATCATAAGTATCGGAGTTGTTCTACAGGAGTCAGGTGGATATTAATATAGGATGCTGTAGGATAGGATGTCATTGGAAGATAAAGTGTTAAAATGCGTTTTTGTCTCGATTTTCAAATATTTCATCCTTACGGAAGTTGAACAAATTTCTGAACATATCGAAATCTGTTGGAATTAAATCTGGCGTTTAAGGTGTTTGGAGGACTCCGTAACCCCACCCCCCCCCCCAGCTCATCGTCTCAGGATGGCACTCCATGTTTACATTACGAAAATTGATAATATTAGTGAATGTTTATTTTCTCTGATGTCAAGAATTGGTCCAGCTAAGGACAGTATAGCAATATAAAGTACAAAACAAATAATGGGAAAATTCATGAAGGAAATTTCATGCTCTGCGACATTTTACACATTTTCTTTTTTTAGTTTTCGTAAACTTTTTTGCAGGTATAAACAAAAATTAGAAAAAAGAGCCTTTACCCCTTGACTTGCACTTCGCCATTGACGCTAGATCCAAAAACTTTTAATTTGTTAACAAAATCAAACAAATTCTGAAGCCTGAAAGGTCTATTTGTAACGCCTTGTGTTTGATTTGAGTTTTTTTAAGTAGAGATCGAAGCAGGCCTACCAATTAAGGGAAGGAAAAGAGTCTCATAACTATCTCATCGGGCACTCTTAGGACTTGCAATTAGGATTTTCCTCGAAATATGGTGGAAGTAGGTAAGACGGTAAGGTTGCTAAGGAAACATAAATAGATAAAATATTAATAAGAAAAGAAAAACACTCAAAAAAAGAGGTTGAAAAATTGTAAGGCAACAAATAGAACAAATTTATGCACATATTTTAACAATAAACTCGCAGAAGAACCTTTTTACGATATTACAAGTCTTCAGAAGCTAATACTCTGAGAGTACTGAGTTCCTGTCCCAGGTTAAAATTCATCTCTGACAGATAAATTATTTAATTGGCTTAAAATCGTGAGTTAATCCTGTGAATCTTATAAACCCTCCATCCTCATCCAGCATTGTGAAAAAAGACTGGTGATTGAGGATGATCACGGGCAAACCACTTCCCTTCATAATCATTGCCTTGGAAACAGCACAGTCTCTAACATATACTGAACAAAAGGCCTTTCATCGGTTACAGTGGTATAACTATAACTGTGATATATGTTTTAAATCAGATAGTTCATCAGATCTTCATGTAATTACGGAATACGCCGAGATATTATCAGAGATTTTCAATGTGGTTTTAGACGAACCCGTTCAACAATCGATCAAATATTTCCTTACGATAAATACTAGAGACAAAATTATAATACAACTCAGTCGTCCATCAGACTCAGTCGTCAGACAAATGCGTATGATTCTATCGATAGCTTATGATGCGAAGGCATTGAAATTCTTTCATTAATCATTAGACAGTTTTTAAAAGCTTGAAACATATTTCATTTTAACCTATATTATTATTCCCATAAAACTTTTGATTACAACATAATACAACTCAAAATATGAATATGATGACTTTATTAAAAAAAAAACCTTCATCATATCATGGAAATGGGATATCAGATATCGCTCCTGAATTGAAAAGCTTTAACTTATACAATTACTAGGCTTAAATCAAAAATTGGCATTTTTTGAGTTCTGTCGCTGTCCTTTTGAAGAAGCCATATGTGTACAGTTTTTTTTTTAATTTCGAATCATTCTAGTCTTGCGGAACATCGAATTAAGCAGTTTTTGAATAACTTTTTAAGACTAAAGGAATGAATTAGAAACACTCTTAAATTATTCGAAGACGGACCTTCTGTTTTCAATAAAAATTGATCAGATGAATTAAACAGCTCCTTTTCAGGATGGAATAATTTTGGAAGAAAGGATCCTGATCAGCAGCTCGGAGGAATTTGAATAATGGACCGTCAAGGTAAAATAGTGATCCTTGGATCGATAGCGGGAAGGGTATTAAATCCTTAGGGGCTCCGTCCTTCGGAAGGGGGTTGGAAGGGGGGGGGGATCCATTCGGTTGAAAGGACAACTGAGCCGAGAGGTAATAAAAAAAACCCTCATAAAAGACATATTCAGAATTACATAAGAACCACCATTAATTTCAAAGACTTATCTGTATCCCTGCTAAAATTAACGAACACAAAATTAATTAACTAAATTAAATTTTAACTAAAATATTTTCAGCATTCTACACTTATAATTTTGTTAATAACTTCTTTAATTGCTATAACTTATTTTATATTATAAATTCCAGAGTGTTCCATATAAAATTGTATTCTAGAAGTGCTGGGTTATTAATGGAATTGTAATATTTTATAATAATTAAATTGTTTATATATTAGAAAAATTTAAATACATAAACTATTAAAATTTAAATAAAAAAAATTGATTCACTACGTACATAAAATGTCATAAAAAATATTGATAACAAAGAATTAAAACGATTCAAAATAAAATAGAAAATTCATCTTTATCTAATTTTTAAAAACTCACCCACAAATATTCATTTCACGAAACCGCAACGAAGTATTTGGTTGTAACATACGAAATGTCAGTGAAGGTGTAAATTTAAATTATTAGCAAAAAATTATTAAACAATACTTTTATTAATCAAAATAGTATCCTTCACTTTCAATACACTTTTCCCAACGTGAAACAAGCATTTCTATTCCCGCTCTGTAGAAATTAGGTATTAAGGAAAAAGCGAAGTCTTGGATCCTTCCTCACCCGCCATATTTTCTGCATCTTTCTCTAACTGATTTTTACTTTTTCCGTTGTTTGGATAATTTTTTAAGAAATAAAGAATTTGTCAACGAAAATGCTCTGAAATCGGCCTTCCAAGACTTCGCTTCTTCAGCAAAACACCTAATTTCTAAAGAGCGGGAATAGAAATGCTTGTTTCACGTTGTGAGAAGTGTATTGAAAGTGACAGATCCTATTTTGATTAATAAAAGTATTGTTTAATCATTTTTTGCTGATCATTTAAATTAACACCTTCACTGACATTTCAGATGTTATAACCCAATATATATTAACCCTTTTTTTATTTGAAGAGAAAAGATAGGCCCCCGGCCGGGATTCGATCCCGGGTCCCCTGTCTCTCTGTGACAGAACTCTACCAGTTGAGCTACCGAAGTGGCTCGCCAGCCGGGGACAAATCCATCCGATCCCATGTCGCAATATTTGCGATGTACACACGAGAACGAATGTTCTTTGTACATTACTTAATTTTAAGATTTTGTTTACTTACGCCATATTACAATTTATAATTTTTGTTAATTGTTTTAATTTTTATTTAAGAGAAAAGATAGAATGGATTTGTCCCCGGCTGGCAAGCGACTCCGGTAGCTCAACTGGTAGATTACTGTTACGGAGAGACAGGGGACCCGGGTTCGAATCCCGGCATATCTTTTCTCTTCAAATAAAAATAGTTAAAAATGAAAATAATTAACAAAAAAATATATAGTAACCCTCGTTGGTAGGAATAAAACCCACCCCGTTTCTGTCACGCTCTGGGACTTCACCAAATCATTTCATAGAAAATATTCATAAAACATTGTTATAGCCGAATTTTTTTAAACTTTCAACACCATTCCTACGAATTAGGTAAAATTCAGTTTCTTCTTCTTCTTTAACTTCCTCTTAAGTCATTTTTAGCGTCGAGGAGCCTGGAGACTATTTTGTTCACTTTGAATAGATTTCCTAGCATGCGGGTTATTAGCCCAGCGATTGAAGCCCCGTATCCTCGGGACAACTGGTCTCCTGAATATTTATGTCCTCTAAGGAGAAAGGGAAACCGGGCTATACTCCCCGCTACTGGATTTCCCCCAACCTGGAGGACCAATGGCTGATAGCAGTCAGATGACTGGGCGATGGGCCTGCCAACTCTCTACGCAAGAAAATTCAATTTCACGGCTGTTTAATGATTAGATTAGAAGTTTTTAACTAGTTAAAAAATGTTTAACTTCTCAAGAAAATGTGATAAGTATTGAAACTAATATTCATAAACAAGTAAACTATAAACTAATGATAAAAAGTTACAAAACTAAACGATGTGTGTGATTTATTTAAAAATTAGGTTCTAGATGTGTAATGACGTCGGAGCCAAGATACGATGCCAAGTGTGCGGCTGCTAACCTGCCGGCATTAGATTGCTCTTGGCGCCAATGGGTTTCAACCACCATCATTAACTTTTATCTATTATTTATTTATATTAGTGTATAATTATAAGCATTATATGCCAATAATCAATTTCATTGAACTGTGATAAGATAAATGTAATGATAAAAAAAATAAAGCCATTAAGATTAGACTTCGATGATTAACTATTAAATATTTGAACAATCAAACTTTTTTTTTTTTTATTTCACGAACAGAAATCATAAAAGGTATAAAATTAGAGTAAATTGTAATTTGAAATAACTTACATTTACTGATTTGTTTGGCAAAGTGGTTGTAAACGTTTAGTTTGATTCCAATCGGGTATATTATGTTGTTGTTTTTAGTGAATAATATTAATTAATAATGAATAGAAACATAAAACTTCTTATTTTTGTCGACTTGACGGAATCTTGAGAAATGGGTCCAGGCATTAAATTTTACACATATGAGAACAAATTATTTTATTTGTGCTAATGTTTCCGAATGATTTATGGGCCATCATCTGAGAATTAAAAGAAAAGAATAACGATATCAATAGTGCATTACGACTATAGCAGTTTATCTAGGCAGATGTGATAGGAATGAAAGAATGAAAAATTAAATTATAAAATAATTGATGAGCAATTAAAAAATAATAATGTGGGATATAGACAGTCTGGGGGCGCATTAAAAAAACGTAAGTCGAAGCGTCGGCACTTACAATAAATAAGTTTGTGTTATTTAGTGGGGGTTTTTTTATTGCACCCCCAAACTACGTTATCTATATCCCACATTAGATCTTCCAATCAACTATTTTCCTCTAAATCATTAAAAAATAATAAGACTGAAATGAAATCTATGCAGATAATAAAACATAGTAAAATTAAATGAGAAATATTTGTTTTTAATATTTAATGAATGTCATGTATTAATGAAATTCAAAATGAGTTTGAAATTAATTTCTATTTAAATAAATATATAGTTAAGGAAGAAATAGTTGGGGGTGCAGTCAAAGAAAACACCAAAATAAGAAAAACTTATTTATTATGTGCCGACGTTTCGGCCTACAATGTAGGCCATCTTCAGGGCGAATAAAACACGAGGCAGCTAGGAGAGCTCAGAATGCAGTGAGAGCAATAATACGTATTATTGCTCTCACTGCATTCTGAGCTCTCCTAGCTGCCTCGTGTTTTATTCGCCCTGAAGATGGCCTACATTGTAGGCCGAAACGTCGGCACATAATAAATAAGTTTTTCTTATTTTGGTGTTTTCTTTGACTGCACCCCCAACTATTTCTTCCTTAAATTAGAAGATACAGTCGACCAATTCTTCTCTAAAATATATAGTTAGGATAGAGCTATTAATTAAAATAATATAATAGGGTATAATTTTAAGTAAAGATAAAGGATAGTTTAGAGAAAATGAAGAAAGAAAAGACAGAACATAGCGGAGGCATATAGAGCCTAACGCAACTAAACAAAATCCATGATAATGTCAATATTATTAACATATTTTTGTGATATTGTTATTCTGTTTAGTTTTATTCTCCCTGAAAACGACCTAAAAAATTGGCCGAAACATTAGTACAAATATAAGTTGTACTTATTAGTGTAAAGGTTTTTGACTGCACCCCCTGACCGATCATTTTCAACATTTCTCACAAAACTTTCCAACCTACTTTTCTTAAAATTTCCTGATGATATTCGATATTTATTTCCCGAATCGAAAGTGAGAGCTGCCTTGATTATCTGATCTGGAATAAAAGAAAAAAAAACTCTGAGGTTGAAGGCATACCCTCTTTCACGTATAAATATTATATTCCTTTCGTCAGCCCTTTGAGTGTTCAATGAAATATTGAAAGAAGGTAGATGGGTTTGTTTTTCGCCTCTAAAGAAAGCTCTCACACTAGGAAAAAAACAATTCTTTTATCATGGAGTAAATCAACCAATATTGACGTACGGTTGAGGGAAAATGCTATAAGCTGAGAAGAATGAAAAAAACAATCAGATGAGCCTATTTTAAAGAGACTATTTTCATTGTTATTTTCTATAAATTAGGAAGTTCCTACGAACGAAGATTCCGGATTCAAACCCGGCTGTGGCAGATATATTATTTAACCCTTTAACAGTTCACGACCCAGCCTCTATAAAGTGGGTACCCTTATTAGAGGTTAAAACATGGTGGTTAAATGTGATCTCAGATAAACCACCGCCTTACACAACCGTACAGTCTCTTTCATATACAGACCCTTCTTCATGGGTTTTAGCAGGTGCCACAAGTGATACATACGATACATATGTTGTGCGAAAAGAACTAGGGATAAAGTAGAAATCCAGCATGTATCCACCGCCAAAGTTGTCTGATCTTGGGGCAGGTAAAGACTGGGAATCCCAAGGATGACATCGGCTTTCACAGCCAGTCTAAATTGAGATCGCTGGTTCTCTAGGTGGGCTGACAGGAGTTGACACAGGAACAGAAAACATCCTGGACTGATCCACTGCACTTCATGACGTATGCTTGGACAGCTGTCTTGTAACTAGGGCCGAACTATGTTTCTCATATATTATGTTTTGCGAAAGTAACCTTGGCCTTCTGTTTTCTTCGCATTGGCCGACTTCTGAAAATTCTATCCTCCCTCGCCGTCGGCCTGATACTTAATGGTACAAAGTTATTACTGACTTAAATTATATTATAATATCATAGCTCAGGTCGGGGGGGCGCATCTAAGGGATGATCATAGATAATGAAATGATCATACAAAGTCTCCCGGTGAAATATAAAAATAAATAACCGACACGTTAAGGCGAAATTTAAATGGCCTTCGAAATTGTTCTTCATCACCTCCCAAAAAGCTGCCATAAATTTCGTTAGAAAGGCCCATAGTATCATATTGTCTAGACCAATGGCAAAGATTTGATCAACTGGGTTCATGCTAAACAGGAAAGTGAGAAGACCTTCTATTTTTGTCTTATCAAATCGATATGAACCTTTTCTAACTAAAGATTAAAATTATCAATATTATATTTTCTATCAGAAATACCTTATCACTATATTGTAACGGTTATAGGATTATAAAAAAATTACCTTCACCACTACAGCCCATGAAGGGTTTTGGTTTCAGCATCTAGAAGAGACTGTACTGTTTCAAAAATAACATTTTTGCAAGGAGTTGATTTGGCAGCGATCACACCAACTGCCAGGTTTTTCCTAATTGGTTTCCAGATCCCACAGGGTTCATGCTATTGACATTTTTAATAATTTATTAGCCATAATCGGATTTGAATCCGGGATTCAGCAAAACAACTGAGAGGACTTTGATTTTTATTTTACTTACATTACATTTAAACACTATTTTTATTTTTAAAATCATTGAAAATAATTTTCATCGTCTACCTTTTAATTCGGTTAGCTACAAGAGCGTTTTTTTCCAATGCAAATTATAAGAAACTCCCCAGTTGATCTTGCCAGTAGTCATATGTTTGTCACTAACTCGATGTTTTTAAGTGGCCGATGTTTTAAAGTGCTCGATGTTTAGAAAGTCAAATTCAAATATTCCGTTACATACATACAGCATACAGGCGCGAAGCTAATATAATCGTCGTAATAAGACTATTATAAAAACTAGATAGATGCCTACATTGCAACAGTACACAGTATGTACAGTAATCAATAAGCAATGAGGATGTAAAAGAAGCTAGTAATCGTTAACACAGCAGCGAACTCCATTCCCTATTGACACAGTATCAGATAACAAAGCCGCAAAATTTACCGAGTGAGAAATGCAGAAACATGTTTTGTTAATTGGAGATGGCACTATCCCCATCGAGGTATGATTGGCTAAACAAAGAGCAAGCAATAAGCCTGGATTACACGGTTCGGAAATGAGGCTGTGGAGTGGAGTTGCTGGAGTGGTGGAGTGGAGTAGGCTATGACCTGTTCAATCGAGTGCTCCCGAGGGATCTGGGTTAGCTTCCAGGCTCTACCGCTGCCTCAACGATCTGCTGTACATAACGTTTAGCACTTGTGTTGTTATCAATTTCATTTTTTACTTCTGAACTTCAAAATTAATATTTCCTTTATCACTTTCGTTTCATCAATCGATAACTTCATTAAGTTTGGAAGCCGGAGGTATTGAATAGATAGTCAAAAAATTATGGACATATAATTAAAATTCATAGTGAACTATGAATATTTTTTATAAAATATAAAAAGTTTAAAAGGAAAATATTTTTTAAAAAAATCTGTAAGACTAAGTCAGGCTGACTACAATGTCAGAGAATTTATATTTTTTATTTCACAATTATTGTTTTTATTTCACAATTATTGTCAATAATTCTGAAAATTAAATTTTTAATTTTTAAATAACAATAATTAATTTTAGTAAAGAATGAACATTAAATATATATATATATATATATATATATATATATATATATATATATATATATATATAAACATTAAACGTTCAATACATCTTACATTTTCTAAAATATATTATTCATCTTTTAAGCTTTTCATATCTTATTACGACCTCTCATTAATTTTAATAAAAATATTTCCACCAACCGTTAACCAGGAAATATATTATTTGGATTAAACAGTAATAATGATAATTAAAAAAAAAGCTGTGCTACTTCCGAAAAAATAATTTAAGTATGTAATATGTTTCTGGGAAATTGAAGATAAAAATTCTATTGATTAAGTCACTTTTTTGTAATTTTTATATTTTTTAAAGAGAGCCAATGTCCCATAACTTTGAACTATTAAAATTTATTTCTTCGTTACTTATAGAAACAGCTTAAAGAAAATTGTTTACATTAATAAGTAACTGGAGGTATTTATTATATTATTTATGCATGACAATTTACCTAAAATATTACCTATTTTGTAAACATGAGGTGCTTTAACTCCGGGGTACAGCGTTTTGGAAAATTTACATTTTTTTTCTACAACTAAAGAAGAGTAATGAAGGATACAATTAGTCTGGGGGTGCAGCAAATAATAACACATAATACAAGTAAGATTGTTAGTGGAAGTTGTGTAAGTGTTTATCATTTACTAGAGAACCTCAAGTATTTATAATTTAAATGGTCGTAATTTTTTTTAGTATTGTATTTCTCAAACAAAGATGTCTTTGTTTTCGTAACAACATGTATTAGTGTTCATGTGACAAAGGAGACACTATAACCGCCTATCCGAGTATCCTAGAAATTAAGAGCTGACCTTAGAAACCATATAGTTGGCACGATGTCCACTATAAGAATCTCTAAAAATAATTAGAGCTTCACCTTCTAGGGACGGAAATAGTTTCCCTTATGACATGGGATCTCAGGAGTTACGAATCAAAAACATTCAATTAATTAATTAAAAATTAATTTCGTAGGGAACTTATCAATAATTATGATATTATGGTCTTCAAATTTCAGAAATTTTCGCTAGCTCAGTCAAGAAATTTTAGGTTCAGAACCGGGTTAAAACCCTGAAGAATAATGCAGCAATCCTTCATGTTCGCAAATTGCTTGACTAAATTTGCGAAAAATGTGAGAAAGGTTATTTTGAAATTTTGGAGTTATCCCTTTTGATCCTGAACGTCTCATACAATCACAGTTAACTAAATCATGTATTGATCCACTATCTTTTTTTTTTTTAATAATCGGAAACTAATATTTAATATTTTAAATAAAAAAATATAACATGTAAATTACAGAACAGAATAAAATGGGATAGAAAAGTATCTTTATTCTGCGGCTGAGCCTCTTTTGGATAAACAAACATGAACAGAAAAAGAAACATAATATGCGTCTGTAACATAACATAAAAAGAAACATATATAATATTAGTTCCTAACTGCTTAACATTTTGAAATTTAAAAAATAATTATTAATATTATAGATATTACTAATAGCTTAAAGATGAATTTAAAAACATTCTCTAAATTATTAATTTTATCATAATAACAATAGGGTAGTACACCATTCCAGTGCAAGGTCGAAAAAATCAAACTGATCTCTCACCTTATGATTAAAAAATGTAAAAACATTTTATATTATATTATTTAAAATACAAAACATTTTTGAAATATCATTAAATATTTTCAATGAGACCAACCTGTTAAAAAAAACATAGATAGATTTTTTATATTATAAAAATCTTATTATTTATAATGTCTGAGTTAAACTATAATTTATAAATCTAAATGCTATTTAAAACAATGATGTAATATTTATCAATAAAGCTTTTATAACATCAGAAACCAAAATAACATTAGACCAACCCAAATATAGTTAAATGAAACTGGATCGAGTCGACTGGCAGCAGATAGGATTGACCATAAATGAATCTCTCGATATTGAGTTATGTTCTTTTCAAAGGGCGAAACTAACCCAGTGTATAAAACACTCACACAACATTTCAGGAACCATGTCCTCTCTACCAGCTATAATTGATGCAATTATATCCGTCTGGGGATGTAACCCACTTCATACATGCAATGTCCTACATTCACTTAACTGTAGTACAGAGCGCAGTATATTGGTCAATAAAATATACATATACATCATTTAAACAGTTAATTTATGTTTAAAAATCACGTAAATCGAAATCTAGACTTTTACCCTCCTGTTTCATCAAATTTTCCGTAAATTTTAGATAACTCGAATTTCTAGAAAATATCAAAATCAACTATAATTGTCTATAATTTAAAAACTATAACTGTAATAATATCTACAAATAGTGGTTAAGTCGAATTTCGTCCAGAGAGAGATAACTGTATGAGTAACCTGTATTGAGGTATGTGAAATCGTGTCATTCTCGTGATTGTCGGCTTGAAATGGAACTGTGATTTAAGAAATAACTCCTTTTCAAGCCAATGCCTGACTTAGTCCCTTATTCACTAAGAAAATAATCATATCATCATCATATAATCATATTAAATCACAATCACTGTATATTTCGGCTTTCACTGACTCACTCAACAAATAATTTCTCAACACCTGTGATGCGGCTTTGCCAAAGGTTGTTCTAAATAAAAACAACAGCTATCCGGAAGTTGGAAGAACGAGCGAAGAACCAAACCAGATCTTGAAACCGCAAGTAAGGCGGGCCATAATATGTAATGAATCGTGTTCATTAATCATACAACGATACAATAATGGCCGTATAATATGTATTTAATGCCGTTTGTTTACTAAATGTTCAAGTCCAGCTGACCCAGATAAATAATTAAATATATTAATCGCTATGAATGGAAACTAAGTGATCAGTTTCTGTCTGCAACCTCCATCTCGTGGATACGCTTAATTGGAGGGAGGGGACCTGGCGGTTGAGCTTATTCTCAGACAAATCACTATCCTACACAACCGTTGTCTTAGATGCAGTGCATTCGCTACCAAGTACTAAACCCAAGGCCCTTCATAGGCCACGTAGATTTTTTTTTAATTTTAAGTTACCAATCATTGTGTATCATTATTATCATCATACTAAATCCTCTCTACCGCTGATGCAGTGAAAGGTTTTGTAGTGTACTTAATAGTAAAAAAAAATAAAACATAGCCTAGCTACTAACTCTACTAACTTTATATTTATTATTTCAATATGATCAATTATATATGTATATATATATATATATATATATATATATATATATATATATATATATATATATATATATATATATATATATATATATTAGTATCCAGCTAAAAAAGAATTTTACTATTCTTTGAAATATTAATAAATAAAAATTAAGAATAAGGTTATAACTACAGGTTAACCCTTATAATTGATCATTGATTAAGCCCCTCTTGTTTCTTGATAAACGGTTATGTTGTTTGTTTATTTAACGTCCCTTCCTTGCTACTATGGCTAATCGTACGATGTCACAGCGGAAGTTCTCACTTTCGCCTAACCAGGTATATTTTTAGAGGTTCATTAACAAGTACCTGACATAGAACAGGCTCGGGGCCTCCATTTTACGTGTATACAATTTTACGGCATAACTTAGGATTTTTACTTCCTTTAGAAAAATCCTAAGGCCATGTCCCAGGCTGCGAACCCGCTACCATGGGCATAGAAGGTTTTTATGCTAACCACAACATCACTCTAATCACTTAAAATATAAAGCGATGTGGTCAGACCTCAGCCTAATCAACCAGGTTATAATGTGAGATACCATTATATACCAAGTATATACCACTATATAAAGGCTGAGTATGGCCCTAAAGGGACAACTGTTTATTGTGTTTCAAAAAACGGAAGCGAAACGCAAAAACCCACCTCAGTGGATATTTTGAGTGATGTTGCTGTCTATGATTAACGATTCTGTTAGTACTGCTGGTGTGAGATTTGCTGCATTTGATCTTTATTGATGTGAATTTTAATTTGCTGTATACCCTGACGATGCCTGAATTTATGAAACGTTTCGATTAGTTATTTCTGAGTACTTAAGGCTCAAAGCTTTTTATTTTGTATTATTCCAATTGCATTCAAATATTGTATATTCAATATTGTATAAGTAATTAATTATTATATCTCATAACTAATTTTGTTTTGCCATCCCATTTTATTGCCTTATTTACAGCCTGTATTAGAACGAATTCCCGATTAGGTAGATCTAAAATCAATGTATAAAGCTTTGGAAAAATTGTGTTAGCATACAAGGAATGTTGACATAGGCTGATCTAAAAGTTGAGTTAAAATCCTTTAAGGACAAAAGAAGGAAGTAGTTAAAGGGACTTGATCCAAGAAGTAATAAGGTTACTTTACTAATTGGAACGGCTTCGTTAGCTGAGGAGTCTTGCCTTTTCATTCTAACCTCTAGTAGCGTTAGCCTCCCAAGAAATGGGTTAATTGATACGCTCTCGCCATTTTGTTTTAAGCAAGACTGTAAATTTATTTATATGATCTAATGGGTTTTTATTTATGATTAACAAAAAAAAAAAAACGGTACCACTATAATCCATAAGGGTTCAGTACATGGAAACGACTATACAGTTTCTAGGGCAACGGTTCGAGATCACGCCCAACCCCTAGATTTTCCCCCCTACTGAGGTATCCCCTTATAGAGGCTGGGTGAGCCCCAGGAGTGTCTCCAGATTTATTTAACAGATAAAATAAAATCTGACACAGTCGGATTTGAACCCGACTTCGGCATGACGACTCAGCGCTCTACCATTGAGCTACCCCGCTCCCTTATTTATGATTAATCATAGTAAAAATATTTAGTGGGGGAAGGGAGTTAAATTTTCTTGATTCGTGTTTTCAAACATTATTAATAGCGATCAGAAAAAAATATTTTCAAATACCGACTCCGGTTATCGAATTACTCCATTGGGTCACTTTCAGCCTTGGAACCTAGTTGGTTGTTGAATGCCTTAAATCATTAGTATTCAGTGGTATTTATCCTAATTAAATTGTGGCGATTGAAGTGAGTGCAGGCCAATTACCTGATGAACGCTAGGTAACATATGGTGTAATAGTTAGTATAACAACCTAATATGGCCAAGATCGCGGGTTCGCAAATCGGCTGATGGGCTTAGGATTTTTTAAAGGGAGTAAATAAATCATAGTTATGCCTACTTAACAATGTGGTCCCAAGGCTGTGCGATATTAGGTCCTCGTTATCTTAATGCCTATCTTGTTTACATCTTTATAGCCAACATTTAGAGCTCCCACTGTAATAACGCCCGATTAGCCATAGCTGCATGAAGTGAAGTTGAATGAATAAACATAAACATATTCACTGTACCTTGGCATGTTTCACAAAATCGCCTAAGTAAGAAAAAAATATATAATTATTAATTTCTTCACGATCAAGCTTCTTTGAAAAAAAAAATCTTTGAAAACATGATTTTTATAATACAATGGACTACATAGTTCACAACTTACAAACTATAAACACATAAAATCAAGGTATGAATTACAAACAAGAATAAAGATATTAATAAAGACTTAGGCCACGTAGCCTGACTTGGGACGACTAAGCGGCAGGACTTGGAGGCTTGGTCAGAAGTTAATATTGTAGAATAGCCTGAATGGAAAGCCCACTGTTCTCTTGCCACAGCTTCAACTAATTATCAACTATTCCCCGCAGCGGTTGGCTACTTCAATTGAATAATTCGATAACTTCCCTGCACTGCTAAAATATTGTCTATATTCTTGAAAATAGTGGATATTTTCTAGTTTACATAAATATATTTCAGTCAAAAAATATTTACATATCCAGATCTGACCAGGATCAGCGATTTTTCAGACCCGAAGACAGGGTAGGGTATTGTGCCAAGTACTATGCCACGTATGAAGGCATAAATGGCTTAATCTTTGAGGCAAGCATATGCCTACTGGCAACATCAACGGGGATATTCATATACTTTGCAACCAAAATAAATAATAGTTTTAAAAAACTCGCTTTTGTAGGTAGTCGGATTAGAAGTAGAAAATTAATATTAGTTTTAAAATAAATAAATAATACTCATTTATAGCTAGCCGAACTGAAAAGAAGAAAATAATTTTATTTAAGCTTAAAATAAGAATATATGATAAATAAATAAAATAATGTTATGGTAAAAGACCTTAAGGTGTTTTTATGATATATTCATTATTAATCAACTTTTATCAAACATTTCATTAGTCAATAAAATATTTGTGACAAATAACACCAACTACCCCACGCTTATTGAAAATGATTTTCTACTTTTTAGTTTTGTTGCTCATTAAAGCGTATTTTTAATTTTTTAAAACTATTTTTATTTTCAAGTTAATGTAGATATATTAGAAAAAAAATCAGATAAATAACATTTTTCAAGAAATTCTAGTCCTAAAAGCTATGATCGACGAGCACATGTACCTAAAAGTGATATTAAGGTATTACCTTTTTATTAAGCTATGATCCCTTTACCGATTATGAACTTCGCGAATCATGCGAAAAATTTATATCTTACGTTAATATCATAATATTTTTAATTAATGAGAACGGGGTGGGTCTGAGTGTAGAGCGCGTTCAAATTCGGCTTTGACAAGTAATTGGTTTGTTAAAAGTCATAATTGGGCCCAGGTTATTTGCAGAATATCCTGGGGCGCACCCATACTCTATGAAGTTGTACTCTAAGTTGGGGTTAATAACCAGGCTTGGAGTGTGATTTCAAATCACCTGCCTGCACAACCGTTTTCCTAGAAATAATACAGTATCTATTATATACTGAACCCAAGACCATTTATATAACACACACACACACACACACATATATAAGTTGTTACTTTCGCCTCTAGGGTCTTTCATTGCTCATAATCTATTTTGATAGGCCTTGTCGCTCTCACGTAAATGTCAGTGTCTCAATAAAACCTGTTTCTGACGACTCTATTTTGAAAGGCAAGAGCCTATTGACCTAAAAAAAAAATGACAATAATGTCATCTTGATATATGATGTGTATTCTTATTTAGATATTAATATTCGTGTTTTGTTTTTTATTAACAACATTCTTAGATTAAGCCCAATTTATTCATTTTTAAGGCAGATATTGCATGATAGTATATGTGGCTCTAATCTAATGTAATCATTCCAGTGCAAGTGTTTTAATTTTTTTCTTGCTACTGTTCCTTTCTTTTTAGATGTGGGGTAAAATCATGTGAAATGAGATTATTAAAAGAATATTTAAAAGTCGTTTATTTGGAGTAGCATTTTTTAGTAATCCTTATAGTATTTTACGATTAAGCTTTTTTACTTGGCCTATCCATATAGGCATAGCCTCCTAACATAGTATCGTTAGTAGCCTAGTAGTTAAATAGGAAAAGTCTTTCGTGCGACTGTTTGACTGATAGCAGTTTCGCGTGCCTCTCTTTGGAGGGACCCTGTGACTATCGTGCGCTCGTTCTTTACAGACATCCACCAAGAAAGCAATAACTGAAGGAAATGTATCGGAAATAATATTAGTAATAATAAAGCAGAATATAATGAAGAATTTTAGTGACTGCTATTTTTTTGCGACCCATTTTAACCCATACGTTTTAGCCGTGACCCCCTAAAAGTAACGTGCATCGTGCAACTCGGATTTTCTACATTGCTCAACATTAAAACCAAGGCAAGAAATCGACTAAACGTAGAAGACGACCTTATTGTATGCATATCTAAAACTAAGCCAAATTTTAAGATACTTGTTGACAAAAAGCAAGCCCATGTTTCTCAATAATGAAATCTTTTTTACTTGGAAATTACAATTACACATCAAAATTATTAAATGATTCTGTTTTGTTTTGACAAAGTCTGTAAGATATATTGATATTTTGTAAATGTACAGAGTTATTTAATTTAAAACTCCCGATGGCCGTCTAAGTTTAAGTTCACTTCACCATTATTTGTATACATCTCGCGACCCCTTTCCGAGCATCTTGTACTCATCGTGAAATCGTGAACCATGAAAAGTCAATCGGAGTGACTTTTGTTCTTGAAATCAATTCCTCTACTGTACTTGGATTTGAAATGCTCATAACAAAGGTAAGGATCAACATGTTTGCGAATAACTAGTAATAATTAGTAAGTTAGATAAGACATCATCCGTGAATAGAGAAAATAAAATGATTTTCCCAATATCTCGGAGAAACTGACTTTTCCGCTTTTCAACTTAGTAACGGCGCTACTATTGTTTTAACCATCCAGCCTCGTGAGTAGTGCAGGTCTGACCTTCAGCAGCTGAAGCAACTTCATTAAATTTACAGTCTGCCTCTCTATATACACGTAACATCAATATTTAGATAAATTGCACCTTGTATTATTTACTGTAAGGAAGTTTTTGTTTTATTATTTTTTTTATGGAATCTTTTTAAAACAATTTCTTATTGAACTCTTAAAAGCCATAGCATAACGTCAAATGAGTAAAAAAAAAAAAAAATATATATTAGGCATGTGATTCCTAACAATGATTTGTTTGTTATCTTTCAGAAAGAAAATATAAATATTTTTGCAAAATGAAATGGTCAAACATTCATTAGAATGAAGCATTACGGGTTCAATAGTACACCAAATTGCAAAAACAAAATTATAAAATGATTCACTTAGATAAGGAGAATTTTATTGACCTTCACCCAGACCATTCTCTTCAATCAAGGTCAACTATTATCATTCAACAAAAATTATAAAATACTGGTTTCATGTCATTTTGTCCCTTATGATGACCTAGCCGACATGGTTGGTTCAAATAATCGAGTCAGATTGAAAGACGGAGTTGAAAAGTGCGTGAAAATTGAGGCCATTTTTGAGAGACTTGACTGACAGGGCTTAATCTGAAACAATGATCAACCAAAATTTCACAATAGAGCCTAGCCTGGTAAGCCTACTTCTGGATTTAGAATTGGAACAAATTTCAAAATGATGCCTCACTTGGACTATTTGAGAAGCAGAGTGGGTGACACAACCCTTAATGGGGGCGCTTTTTTGTACTTATAAACAATCTCCAACCACAAAAGAGTGGTTTTGAGATGGCATCTCCGTGCTGGAATCATAGTCAGAAGACAGAAGAGCAAATTAGCGATGATCCAGTGGATGATTATTCGAGTAACCAGGTTATAAAGGCCTGTTTCACAAAAGTTGATGCAGGTCTTAGCAGGAGTAATACCTCTTGAATTACTTCTGGCACAAGATAAGGTAATAAGACCTGACGGATTTTCTTTGACAGCGGAACAATGTTGATAGAGGATACTCCGCCTCCTGCAGATATATGAAAATTCTCCGATAGGACACAGCAGCAGAAGGGGCCAGCAATGGGTAACAATCTCTTAAAGTATTTATTCTAAAGAAGCTCTTCCCAATCTACACGCCTAGGAGCGAGGACCTTTTTAAATATGGAAATTACATCTTTCCCCTAAGCCCTTGATACGGTATATAGGAAACCGCAGGATGTTTTGTCGGAGACGGTACAGTCAATGAGGCATTAAGAACCAAACTGTTGAGAAAGGCTCAGAAATATTTACAGACTGAAAGCGATTCCCCTATCTTAAAAACAAATGAAATTATCCGCATCTAAGCAACTAAATGTGTTATTAGAAGACAATGATGGGTTAAGGACACTTTTCCTCGGGGTGGAAAGAATGAGTTGTACCGAATGACAGGAAAGGAAGAAGAAACTGATGAGGTTGTGAAGACAGCTAGTGTTATTGTAATAACTCGATCAGTATCTACTTGCAGCTTTGTATTGCTTTGCAGAAAGTATAACATCGCTATCGTAGCTAAACTACCGTATTGCCTTTAACGTAGTTCAAGGTGGAAAATAAAATAAGCGTGGGTGGAAACGTTGGCAAAATATAAATATTTTTTTAGCTGCCATGGGATTCGCATTATTTTAATCCAGGTCCTGTTATCTTCCTTTATTATATTTTTGTTCTTTCTTTTTTTATATAACTAATGAAACTATTGATTTTTACAATTTTTTATGTTATCTTTAAGAATACAGTAGTAATACTTCGCCTCAAATGATATTCCATTTTTTAATGAAAACTAATTTATAATATAATAACATACTACAGATAATAATGATAAAATTGAATAACACATTAAACTATTAAATTCCCTTTTAAACAATTTAAACAAGATTCATATACGACATCCATCAAATTCATTGCAGTGTCATTAACATAATCCACTCCAATTGCCATTAAAGATATATAGCTCACGAAATGTAGATCGCTAAATAGCTAATAGATTCCGAAGATGGGTGACATTAGCAGACAGTCACAGGCCATTGATGTTTCTATTCCTATATGATGTTGGCCCCCATCCAATGGGCTGATGTATAGGTGCACATGTTCCCTTCGCTTGGTATTATACAACACTATATCTGCAGTCCGGATTATTTGTGGACCTGGGCAATACATATTCCAGAGGCAAGGCTAAATTTGTCAAGTGTTTCAGTTATTTTAATTTTGATGTTGTATTGGAAGGAAATATATGGATCTATGATTAACTACTATGAAAATATGAAGATTTTTTGTTAAATTTTCTATTTAACAGTTTTTCTTCTTTTCTATTTTTTGTTAAATTATTAACAGTTGAATAGGAATCAATTATTTCAAATTCCTATCCTGTACCGTAACAAAGATCAAAGCAAAATGTTTGTTTAAAAGCTAACTGTTTTTAGGATTTATTAACCTAAATACGCACCAATATTTTCTTTTAAAATGTCTTAAAGCAGTGTTAAGCAATTAGTGGAAAAGTTCCAACCAAAAAGCTTTAAGGCTCAAAATTAATAACAGGAAACAGAAATGTCTGGAAATATTTTCAGGACACCTTCAGAGCAGAAAGAAAATAGCAAAGGGGAAAAAAACAATAAAGCACATAAATAACCTTAAAATTATATAAGACCCTAACCAGAGTAAACATCCCACAACCTCCAATGCCCAAATGCAACTCAGATAGTATTTAATGTCTCTAATGAGCATTTGCTCTTCTATATTAATGTCCAAATCAATTCCTTAAGATATGTGTCTTTATTTAGCTTCCTACGTTTGATACTGCGAACTGCCCTTCTTAAATATAATACCAACAACAAATGAAACTGATATATTATGACTTATTTATATATAATTATCAAGAACAATACTAACAACGTACCGGCCACCAAGGGCGGATCCAGGATTTTTTTTCTGGGGGACACAACAGGCAGACAGGCAAGAAAATCAACAATAACTTGAAATAAAATTGTAGTATTTCTAGAATGATTTCAAAGGTTTATTTAAATATCTAAACAATAGTTTCACTCATGTTATTTCGGTTATTTTATTCACATATTTTAACAACTATCATCACATGATTTGCCTATAAGTATGTACTGTAATGGATTCTCCACAGTACACAAAAAACCGTCTGGGGGGCGCGTGCACCCCTGTCCCCTTGGATCTGCCTATGCCGGCCACTAAGGACCGCGTGAATATCATTGGTTAGGCTTCTTTGGGAGTCTTGATTTTCTTTCTTCCCATCTCAGCTAATCCATAGCTAATTCATCCCAGCTCAGTAGTTTATTATATAGAAATTATAAAAAATAAAATCAAAAACAAATATTTCTTTACATACGAATTTATTATCTTGCACATTAGATAATTGCTCGGGATTAGGCAGGCAGCGTCTTCGGTGAAACCCATCGATATTCCAACCCATTTACACAAAACCACGACATATTATATACCTAAACCTTCCTGTTGAATCACTCCATCTATTGGTGAAAACCGCTTGAAAATCCGTGCAGTAGTTATTGAGTTTACCGCGAACAAACGCGGGCGAGGACTTTGTTTTGTAATATGTATGTATATATTATATATATATTATATATATATATATATATATATATATATATATATATATAGAGAGAGAGAGAGAGAGAGAGAGAGAGAGAGAGAGAGAGAGTTAATGCAAGTACAAAAGGAGTCCAACCTCAAAGTAAGTTAAGTCAGCAACAGAAAAATATTTGTAAAAAAATAAATAACTGGACTTATGAAAAAAACAGAAAACAGTAAATAGTACGTTCAGTATTTGTGGTTTACTTACAGATGTCTATTTATGAATTGTTTATTGTTACTCTCTAGTTTTAAATAAATCGTAGTTCAATAAAATAGCAGTGTTATTTTTGCTGTTTATCATTGAAACTATGTAAATAAAGAGGTTTAAATACATTCCCTGTTATAAGGCTGTTATAACCTTTACTATTTGTAAATGAACCGGAAATTATGTTGGATTTTAATACCAAAAAAGTACAATTTGACTAGGTGATACTTAACCTGGTTATAATCATTTTACTTATTTTTTTTACTTAAATGTTGGAAGGCAAAGGTGGGGAACCACCGCCGATACAGAAAAGATCCTGACGTAATGTGACGTCACATGTCGGGACTTTAACTACCCCCATCACCAAGCAGCGGATTAATTATCCATTTTCGTTACAAAATTCGAACCTCACTATTTTTTAAGAAACCAGACATTTCATTTTATTTTTTCAGCTACCAAATTAGTTTAAAGTGTAATCTATCCAATAAAAAAATCATTATCTGAAATCTTACATAATTATGATTTATTATGACCAATTGTTATTTATCAATAAAAGCATTTTTTTTTTGACCCGGTTATAAATAAAAACATCCACAGTTTTTTTGGTATAGTGAATACTTTATAACTTGGCTTAGCAGGCCTAGGAAACGTCAATAAATTCGCTAATTGTCTAACAGGTATCTAAAAATAACATTTTTATCTTTGAAATTGAAGAGGACTTGACACCTTTTTTTTAGCAAAGGTCTCATTAAAAAATACCATTTCATTCAAATCAAGAAACTCCTGTACAATTCAGATCCTCAGTAATTATTGCAGAGTCAAGTATCTTCCAGAAAATATCGCGGTCTGCACCTGAACAAATTATTCACCTGAAGCACGGACTAGGAGAAAATACTGTAGAATTTAATTTGTTTTTCTTGGCAGATAGATATTCATAAAGTATACAGAAGTAGAGCTGTTTTCACTATTCTATGCTCCCGGCCTAAATATAAAAAAATTAAATTAAAAAAATATACTATCCACGATAAGTGAGGAAAATGTTGCTAATATTTCGTAGTGATTTACTCTAAAATAATTTATTTTACTTTATTTTTATTGTGGTCATTCCTAGTCCTATTAAGGTACATAGAAAAGAATTAACAGCCCACCACAAAGGGAAAACCGATATTCATTCCGTGGATCAGCCTCGAAAAAAATTTTATCCACGCTGCAGCGTGATTCGATTCGGCGCCGTATTATTTACAGTTATGAAGTGGCTAAGATACTGGCGGCCTCATCTTATTTACAACTCTTTTTAAGCGTTTGCCCTTAATTTTCCCGGTCTAGATTGAGTGTATGTGTTATTAGTGTGTTTAATATGTATTATTATATCATTTATTTAATACATGCAATTATATTTATTGATGCTATTAATGAATGTAATAACTCTTTTTGCTCCTTCACCATTCCATGCAATCCTATATTCGTGGTAAACGTTTCGCCAGTTCTGGCATGATTTTTAATTAGCCTTACTTGTGAATATTTAATAAATCATTGTAAACTTTTAACCTTTTCGATTTATCTAATCCTACTACAATAGATATATATTTTCTTCAAATCAAACAGTTAAATATGGAACTTAATATTGGCTTCACTTCTATCTTTGTAAATTGAATTAGTCTTCATGCTTTGGCATAATTCCAGATCGCACGCTATTAATTGTATCATTCCATCATACGAGAATAACAAATTGTCTTTACTACAGCTGTTATTATAAAAAAATTAAATAAATACATTTAGCACGTATATAACTCCTAAAAACAGCCATCCTAAAATTAGCGACTTATTAATTAATCATTTTTCTGTATCCTGAGCATAACTGTAACTTCCTTTACCTAAAATATTGTTAAAAAACTATAGTTTCATTTATTATATTTTTAGCTGTGTAGATTTCTTATTGCTATTATGAAATTCATTTTTTTTAAGTGATGATCTAAGTATTTATGAACTGAACTAAGACAATAATGGTCATTAAAATCTGTGTAAATACAAATACAAGGTATAAATATACACTAATTAATATTTCGATTAAATTATTGATATTTTGTATTGATCTTGTGCAGGATATTATATGTTTTGATTAATAAATAAAATACTTCAAAATGTATATAATAATTGTTCGGAGTGTCAGTATATGTGAAAGCAGACTAATTTAATAATTTTTTTTTAGATTAATTTATTGATATTTACAACTGTAATAATATTACAAGTAAATTTGCGAAAATGAACAAATGACATGAAAAAAAAAACACTTGTGGAGAAACTACCTGTCGGTAGCACTGCAATAAAGTTCTGTAGTAGAAGGCCATCTTCTTTTTCAGACCCCTCGGTGGGTTATCAGGAATAGTATGGGAAGCAATTTGAGAGACTAGCGGATTCAAGTGTGTATGGAACTTGTCATGGAAGGATAGGTGTCGTTTGGTTCAAATCAGCAACATATGGGATATTAAGATCATGATGGATGAGTTTGTTTGTGACAAAAAAGGAGCATTGAGGATTTTGGATAAGAGATGAATTGACTGGTTTAGTAGAGCCTCAAAGCACAACTCTGTATGTCCAAATAGGTCTGAACTGTCATGTATATGAGTCTTTTATAATTAATTGGGAGCTTAGAGCGTTTGTCCAGTAAACGTTGAAGTAGGCGAAAAATAAGAGCAGTTTTTGTCTTTATGTCTTGTATGAGGATTCCAAGTGAGACGTTCTTCCTTATGGAGTCTTTAGGTACCCTATCTGTTCGACAGGATTCAGTGGAATATTATTAAAGGATACCGTAGGGCAGGAATTTGTAGATTTACGACGAAGGGTGAAGGTAATTTGATTGGATTTATTTTAAATCTCCAATTTTGACACCATTCTTGAAGATTTGGGATATGGTATTGAAGACATTGGGATGCAGCAAATGGATCCTTATTTACTGATAACCCACATGTGTCATCAGCGTACGTAGTGAGGACAGTGCTTGGATGGGTTGGGATGTATATATCGTGTATAGGATGGGACCCAGGATACAACCTTGAGGAACTCCGGCAGACTAGTAAAGAGGGAAGAGTAGGAAAAATTATGGTTTACTTTAAAGGCTCTATTATTGAGGTAGGAACTGGTAATAAAGAAGTAAGTAGAAGGTAAGAATTTACGGAGTTTGTACATCAGACCCGGATGCCAGACTCGATCAAAGATAATAATTTAATTATAATTTTTTGTTAACTGTTTCAATTTTTAAATATTTTTATTTTAAAGAGAAAAGATATGCCCTCGCCCGGGATTCGAACCCGGATCCCCTGTCTCTTCGCGACAGTGCTCTAACCAATTGAGCCACCGGAGTCGCCTGCCGGCAGGGGACAAATCTAATCTTAATAATTTGAATTTATAAATTTGAAATTTAAATAAATTCAGACTAGAACTGATTTAGATTTAAAAAAGAACACCGTTATTCCAAAGTCATATCATCATTTCATTTCTGTCGGCAGTCTCATGGCTGCCTATTTATTTCTTTTATTTAACGGTGGACATAAGATATATTTTCTATTATGTATAATTAAATGAAGAATTCTAACTATATTTGGGATCTTAAAACCATTTTTTAAAATGATCCCTAACCTCTAGATTTTTCTATTATAACCTGAAGATATTTTAAAGATTATATATTTACATATTCCTTTTCCATTAAGAATCAATTTGGTCTCTCGGCTTTCCAAATTACATGGGTAGTTGTGTGATACTATTTAGAATTCAAATATTATGAGAATATATCTTAAGGCAAAACTTGGAATTAAAGTGTGAAATAACATGAAAAACATACCATATCCTAATCATTTGTTTCTTTATTTTAGAGCCACGAAATCATCAGAGTATCCAAGTTCTATAGAGAGGCGCGGGATGGAAGATTCATCAGCTACCTCACAGAGGACACCAAGACGCTCTACGATTCGTTCAGGAAAGGCGCTAAGTCTTCAAGTAAGTGTGCTTCATCAGAATAAGTCATTAAAAATGCGCATTTTCAGGCGGAAATAATATAATAACGCACATATATTAAAAAAAAATCTTAAATTATAACGTAAGAATTGTTAACTAATTCGGTATTTTTACACTTATTACATGTATTGTTTATTTCTAAGGAAGTGATATCAAGAATTAAAAAAATATTCTAGTGTTATAAAGTATATTTTTTTTCAGAAAAAACAAATCTATTCATTAATAAAGTAATAAAAAGCTGATTGTAAATTATTTAAGACTTTACTTGGTGGTTTTCTGAAATGTAAAGATGTAAGAAAAGATTCCCGTCTTTTCTCCTAAATCGAAAAGTCAAAAGAATTTTCAACATGCCCCTCAGAGACATGCAAAACAATGAAGGTAGTTTCATTGGGTAGGACTCCCATTGTAGGTTCAACCGATTAGCCATATCAGCATAAAATGACGTTAATGAATAATTAAACAAGCAATAAGCATCTAGAATGTTCTGTGGACTATTACGTTCCAATCGCACTAAAGTACTTCATTAAATAAGTGTTACTAATTATGACTTTAAAGCCATCTTAAATTATTTGTGATATCATATATTACCTCAAGTTATGATGACTTTAAAAACCGAAATTACTTTCTTCCCCAGCTAATATTTTACCATTATGAAACCTAACACCAATTTTAAAAATGTATAATTTTCATTTCTTATTTAAACAGGAAAGTCAATAAGAAAACATGTTTTCGCAGATAGACTGAAAAAGGATTGGAGCTTCCTCTTCTAGGGGAGAAGAGAAGTTCAAAGGGAACCGACTAAGGTGTTTAGGATAATTTATTCTGACATCAGTTGGAAGATCTCCAGGTCATACCAACTGCATAACATCGATTTAATAAAAAATAAAAAATAAGGTTTTCGTCGCCTTGACATGTTCTTTAATAAAAACATTTTAATCAGTAATGAACTATTTAATTGAAATGCTGAATGATATAGTTTGGATGTAATGAACGAAAATTAAATATTTCAATCGATAATTGATTGTTCGAAAATGCCGAGTTGCATTATGTCGAAGAACTGATGATAGTTAAATGTTTAGTCAATAATTGATGGCTCGAAAATGATGAACTATATATTATGAAATAAAACGTAATACATGCGGTTAATGCAGTAATCTTAATATTAATAATGCTTGGCGATACCACCAATCTCTGCTTATAAACTTCCGTCCATGGACCACTACACAAACCCTAATCCGCTAGATCACTCCTTACGCGATCCTCCCACCTACGCCTCGGTCTATCCCTTAGACATTTACCAGTCAGCAAAGTGCCTATTAACTTATTAGGTATCCGCTCGTTACACAGCCGAACAACTTTACAAGCCGATCATAATCACTAATAAATCCCATAAGTAATCATTATTAGTAAAATTTATTTTAAGCAGTTTTTGAATATTTTCAAGCATTTTATTTGCAAAATTATGTTCTTTCTCCTCTCCGCCTCGCATGTTCTAAAACACTTGGCTGTGATTAATACAACCAAATATTTATAAAATTACCTGTACTACTGCAACCCGTGAAGTGTCTTGGGTTCAGAGACTATACTATTTATTTGACAACGGTTAAGCAGGGAAGTGATTTGTCCTACATCGCGCTCAACGGCCAGATTTTCACCCTGCTTGAGTACCCACTCTATAGAGGCTGGATCCGGAGGCCCCCGGAAGGTCCCAGGTCCCGAAGGATACATCCCCAGCTGTTAACAGATTAATTAAAATATGCCGCCACAGCTTGATTTGAACCGGAGACCTTCGGTCTGGCAACTCAGCGCTCTACCACTAAGCTCCCTCACTCCTAAATGTTTATAAAATGCCTTAAACAATTAACAAATGTTTCGTAAGTAACTAAAGGTATAGGCAACATTAGTTATAAACTAATAAAAATCGAAAACGCTTTATATTGCTTCTTTCGCCAAGGTAAGCTGATTGCTATTTTTGAAAGTACGAAATAAACTATTTCCAAAAATCTTTCCACTGGTTTTGGCCAATCAAATAATTAAAACATGTTCTTAGTGATGTTTAACTTTTGCTTATAGAAATAAACAAAAACTGAGTAAATCAGTCCAAACCAGCCACTGGTTTATTTTACTCATTCAAATGATTATTGAAAAGAAAAAGAAAGAAATCCGCCGAAAAAAAGACGGCTCCTCAAAGTGGGCGTCCAACTGCACCCAAAGAATTATCCAAGCCCATGAACCAGATTAAATTGGTTACTCA
The DNA here is from genome assembly GCA_037127475.1 of Arma custos. Taxonomy (NCBI): domain Eukaryota; kingdom Metazoa; phylum Arthropoda; class Insecta; order Hemiptera; family Pentatomidae; genus Arma; species Arma custos. The sequence goes on along the minus strand of CM073763.1, from coordinate 87,952,497 downwards.
TCTGTCTGCATTTCTCTAAGAATATTGTTTGCTCAGTTAGTTTCGAATGGGGTTAGTCAGAGAAGCGGATATGACACGTATTGGCCTTCTTCCTGTCTTATAATATACAACCAAACTATATATAGAAGATATTACACAAAATATGAAAAAATACTGTGTACAATCATAAAAAACATAGAAAATATCTCAAAAACGGTAGCAGACGTAATAAATTGTATTTATTAAATTTAATTTAATTTTATAGACATATTACCAGACTTCCCCAACAAGACTCACCGATAAAATTCTTACTAACATAGAAAAAGTCAAGACAACCACACCATGGCTTAGCCAAGTTAAAATATATTTAAAAACAGGGAAAACAAAACCAAGTTATGTTAGGCAAGAAAACGTTTGGAAACAATGTAGACAAGTGAATAGTAATGTCAGAGAAGGAACCATTGAAGAAACCATTAATAAAATGGACAGAGGAAGGAAAAGAATACAAGGAAAAAAGATAAAGGAAGTGCGGGAAAAACGATGTCAGAATGCTTTGCGTGATCACTATGAGTCTATTCCCAATAAATAAATATATAATATATATTTTTATGTATAAATAAATTAGTGTGTAAACAAAAAAAAACCTAAACAAATATAAACCATGAAGGGTTTTGGGTTCAGTACATGATAGAGACTGTACTGGCTCTTAGCCAAAGGTCATTTAGCAGAGGCCTATTATAAAAGTGCACCTTAATATAACTGGGTGAGTCCAGAGAAGATCCGTAGATCCTACAGATTTAATCTATGTCTACTAACGATTAAATATCTGCCACAACCGGATTTCGAATTCAGAACCCTCACAACAATTGAGCGCTCTAAACAGCCCTCTGTCGTAAATTGTTCTCGCCGCAGTACAGGTTTTAAATTTCATAATAAGCCTCTTAAAATAATTGTCAAATTTTGTCTCACTTTCCTGACGATAGGAAAATTCAATTCAAAAGTTATTTGGTTCTGACTGAGAAGCGAACCAGGATGGCTATGACGAATACATGGGAGACCCGGATTCGAATCCCGGTCCTGGACATATCTTTTCTTTTCAAATAAAAATATTTAGAAAGTTATTTGGGTTTGTTTACTTAGATAATATTGGCCCGATTAGTTCAGCTTTGTAGACAGTTTCTAATAATTTTTAAATGAGAATCTGTATCTAAGGAAAAATGTATTTCAAAAGTTAACCAGATTACAATACCTTTCTTACTTAGCATTATTAGGAATGGAAAAATTAAGTTGTTCGAATATGTTTTCAGCAATAGAATATTAATATTAATTGAATTTAAAATGGCACAATAGCATAAAATAGTATGCTATTTCAAAATAAATATAGTTATAAATACATAAGTTCAATTCTATGGAAATTGATTTAAACCATACCACGTATCTTCATCTTCTACTCATAAGATTCCTCAATTTTTTGTTTGTTCTCCTGCCTTGAGCACTGCAATAAATTAAATCGCTTATTATAGTTAGGGCAATAAAACATGAAAACTCAAAGTAAACAAATATATTATATACCACTTACCTTGATTGATAACACTTTCTTCCCGGATTTAAATAAAAGTATTTAACTGTTTCTTAAATAATTTTAGAACACAGAATAACTTGACGAAAATAACTGCAAACCAAACTAACTGATCGTGAAAAAAAAACTATTACCAACCTCGTAAAAATAAATTTTCAAAGCAATTACAATGTTCCCACGATTATCTTCGTTCTAAAAATATAAATATATTTCTAATTAGTATATTAGAATTTATTTTTAGCAACTTCAATGCAAATAAAAAAGCAAATGTAACAATATTAAACCCCTTAACAGAATTAATAAAACAAATCGCGCCAATTTCTGAGAATAGAAGGCGCTAATTCTTAAGAACAACAAGTTGGGGATAGTGCACCTTGTTATAAAATAAAAACAACATATTCTGAAATTTGGTATGTTTTTAATTACTCGGCAGTACATTTTACTATTCTTCAACTAGATTGAGCTGACTACTTTCTTTATTTAAATATTATTATTTCTGGTCATACAATAATAATAATATCATACAATATTATTTGTTGGTCTTGCTGGTTGAAAAATATTTTTAATAGTGATATAGCTATGATTTCTGGAGTTGAAATATTCCTAATATACTAACGCTTTTTTTTGTTTTTAACTAATAATTCAGAACTAAGATATCAATATTCTCAGTTTTTTGTTTGATAAAAGAAATTATTGACGTTATATGAATTAAGAATTGCATTGCATTATTAAAGTTGGATGTTTTATTTTTTCATATAAATTATATCTTATCATTGGTAAACTAAAGTGCTTATATTTATGCACCTGTCCTGCAGGTTGTCACTTTGAGTTGAGTTACAATAAGTTTTAACTGTTTATTGATTTCATTTTTTATATTTTCCAAAAATACAAGTTATCGTGAGCTTTAGTACGGAAAAGAGAATGCAATTATGGGTAATGGGTAGATTTCAGTAATCATTTCATTAAGAAATAAAAGTTTTAGCTAACATTTCGAAGTGTAGATGATATGTTTTCTTTTATTTTATTGTTATATGGTATAATTTTTTTGATATTTTATTTGAAAAGAAAAGATACGACCAGAACCTGGGAATCGAACCCGGGTCTCCCACCTATCCGTGGTGGTGCTTAGCCACCTAAGCCATCCTGGTTCGCTTCTCGGTCTGTCAGAAAAGGAAGGGATATGACTGACCGAGAAGCGAAAACCAGGATGGCTGAGTTGGCTAAGCACCACCACGGATAGGTGGGAGACCCGGGTTCGAGTCCCGGTCGTGGTCACATCTTTTCTTTTCAAATAAAATATTTAAAAGTATAGATGAAATATGTTTGATGAAACTTTCATTTCTAGATGAAACGATTAACAGAGTATACACATTTCCCATAACTACATTCTCTTTTCCATACTAAAGCTCACAATAACTTGTATTTTGGGGAAACATAAAAAGGGAAACAAATGAAAAGTTAAAACTTTTTGGGACTCAACTCAAAGTGACTACCTGCGGAACAGATGCCGATATATTTGCTAACTTTTGATGTTACATACCATTATGTGCATAACTTATTGATAACTGTAAGATTTATTTTTGGTGATACCGTTTTAAAGAGCATCTTGATTGTTTTCTAAGATATTAACTATATGTGGGAATACATACATAAATACTGTTATTTCAATCATTACTAAATAATTTAATTTTTAAAATTCAAGTACCTTAACTTCATCCTACTCTAGTACTAACAATTGTGAACAAGAAAAAGGTTTACAACATGAATCACATCTAGTAAAAAGTTAAACTGGTTAATAAAAACGTATATATTTAATGTTATTGTTATAACTCCAATTTAAAATGTTAACTTCTTAGATCATATTGGAAAGTAATACAATGTTCGTATTAAGTTACAGTAGCAAGTAGAAAAAAAGTAGTGTATTGTAAATTATAGATCAAATTAAGATAATACTTTTTCATTGAATAAGAATCTTAAATAATTTTTAAAGAAACATCCAAAAAATAAGATGTAGTTTATTAATAGTTAGGGGGTATCCCCTGTCCACCTAGATGCATGACAAATCCTATTGTTCTAATTGCATAATTGCTGAAATTACTTGAATTCCAATAGGTGTGTAATTATTAGTTTGTATATTTTTCTTATACATTTATAAATGCATGGACATTCAACACTTTTTTTACATAATATAGAAGTAAATAAAAAATTGATAATTTTTTATAGATAATGGCCGATGCTTGGGTTGGCGGGAGGGCCCAAATAAACCTTATACGTGGGTGAACTACAATGAGGCTTTGCTAAGAGCGAGAAACTTTGGATCTGGGCTGGTGGCATTGGGCCTTGCCCCCGGCCAGAAGACTTTTGTAGGCCTGTACTCTACAAACTGCCCAGAATGGATTCTAACCGAGCAGGCAGCTTACTGCTACTCGATGGTTATCGTACCACTCTATGATACCCTGGGTCCTGAAGCTACCTCCTTCATCATCTCTCAAGGTAATCAATCATAACTTAAAAATAAGTCAAGTTTTCAAAAGCACCTCAGAATGCATAGCCCTCTATTTTCTGGAATTTCAATGTAGATTTAATTTTTTACTACACATACATGCATTTTATTTATTACACAGATGTACATACTAGATTATTAATCTAATTTTTCCTCCTGTATGGAATATAGGAGATGTTTAGTAAATCATAATGGAAAAAAAACCTTGCTTATCATCCTCAAATATATAGTTATGATACATATCACTATAATTCATATGTCTAAAAAAATAACTTGCATTGATAGTATTTTTTTTCTTACATAATACTACGGAAAAGCAATATTCAGCTTTAAAAAATTATAATAAAAACAAAAATGTGTACTCTTTTCAGCTGAAATAACAGTCATAGTTTGTGAAAATGATGCTAAAGTAAATGTAATGCTTGAACAAGCACCTAGACATCTCCGAAAAATCATTGTTATCAAAGATGCTAGTCCAGCAACCAGACAACGAGCCAAGAATCGAGGAGTCGAGATCATAAAATTTGATGAAATAGAGAGACTTGGTGCCCAAAGAAGTATACCAGAAGTTGTGAGTAAAAATTGTCATTTTTAAAATATTTATATTGGCTTTAAAGCTAATGAATGATTATTAAATCTGAAACGAGATATTCTCTCTTTAGCCTCCAAAACCAGGGGATCTTTGCACAGTTTGTTATACCTCTGGAACAACAGGCAGTCCTAAAGGTGTAATGCTGAGCCATGAAAATGTTGTTGCTGCAATCTGTGCTGTGCTCATGCAGCTCGGTGACCAGAAACCAACCTCCGAGGACACAATGATATCTTTCCTACCCTTAGCTCACATGTTAGAGAGGTGTTGTGAGGTAGGAATTTGAATTTGTTCAGAATTAACATACAAAAATCTAAGCTATAAAAGAAATAACTCATTAATTTTTTCTTATATTAATTAAAGAATGGGATGTACTTGGTCGGAGGAGGAGTAGGGTTCTATTCTGGAGATATCCGAAGGCTAACAGACGACATGAAATGTTTGAAACCTACTGTCATGCCAGCAGTTCCTAGATTGCTTAATCGACTGTATGACAAACTACAAGCCGAAACAAATGCTTCCTTCATCAAGAGAATACTTTATAACATGGCTCTTAGTTCAAAGTTTAATGAGGTCAAAAAGTAAGTAAGTAACTTTATTATTTAATTGGTCTTCTAAAATGATTTGTGCTGCTGTTGAACAGAAAATAAAATATTTAATTGGAAAATAGTTGACTGGATAATTTTAATAATGGATTGAAATGGTCAGGGGGTGTTGTCAAAGATTACACAGCATAAGAAATAGAATGAAATAAGTTTTTCTTATTTTCTATAATCTTTGACTGCACCCACTGACCATTTCAATTCATTATTAAAAATTAAAATAAATGATTAAAAGTTACCCACATTTTGTAAAATTTAATAATTCTTACAGTTTTATCAGTCTTAATCAAAGGATAAGTTCCTTTAGTTTACATTTATTTAGAATATGATCATTATATTCTCAGGAAAATTAGTAGTATTTGAAGTTATAAATAAAATATACGGAGGAGTTTTTACTTGAGATCTATTGATAATTAAGCAGTAGTTGCTAGTTGTGTTTTTATAGCTAACTGTTTTATATATTATGCACCCATTTAAATCTGATAAAATTAATCTAAAATCAAAATGTTTAAGCTGAGATATGATTAAAATTAAATTAAATTAATATCCTTATTACAGAGGTATATTCCGAAAAAATAGTTTCTGGGACAAGACAGTTCTGAGAAAGATTCAAGAGTCTCTGGGCGGTAAAGTAAGACTAATGCTTGTTGGATCAGCTCCATTATCTGCCAACGTTCTTACATTTGCAAGGTCTGCACTGGGTTGCATAGTGAGTAAAAACATTCTATACCTCGATATTACTTATCAGATAATTACCAGGTTCTGCTATATAATTCCGAGACAAAAAAATTTATTTAAACTACTTTTTGCTTATTTAAATAAAAATCCAAATTATAATTAAATTGATTCTGAATCAAGGCAAGTACAGAGAAATAATTATTTACAGTAAAATAGTTTATCACTATATAACAAAGACTAACTTAAATGTCTTTATAGCAGGAACTTACAGAAATGGTTGTTGAAGACTTAAACTCTATAATTGTAGTAAACTGTTCATAACTCCCCTTAAATTTAAGTATGTAAATTTAAAAGTACTTCCGAAACTGGGTCCTAAAATCCTAGAACTAATTGGCCCATTATTGATGGATTACCAAGTATTCGATAAATGGTACATTTAGCAGATATTGATTCTTACATTTATGATAATTTTTTTAAATCATTTTAAAATAATCCCAACATACCTTAAAAATTTTGTATAATATTATTCCATATTCAATAAACCTTAAGAAATGAAAGAACTAAAGCATTTCAAATACTATTTAACCAAATATTTCTTTAAAATATTTGTCTAATTTAACCATTTACCATTTTAAAATTTACTTCTCATTGATTATTTAAAAAAAAAAAATTTATTATTTATTTAATTTAATTAAGTATGTAATTTTGTATGGCTCTTTGTACTTATTAATAAAAATATTTACTTGTTCCTGTTACTTATCCTCATGAATAAAAAAGTAGATTCGGTTTTTAAAAACTGGTATAAGCATTTGTTTAAATTTAGATTTTATATTTACAAGTACAACTTTAAATCAATATTTCTCAAAATTGAATATCAATTGAGTCTCACCATTTTATATAAGTATTGGCAGGCCCTATTAAAATAAAGTTCAGAATCTATGATTTCCAAGTTTGATACTCCTTTAAGTTCCAAAATAAAAGAGGTTTACCATGGCTGGTATAGTATTCAATATATATATATATATATATATATATATATATATATATATATATATATATATATATATATTTTTTTTTCTTTTTGATTTACATAACAGCATTTTCTTTTTTAATATTGTATCATACTCGTTTTTCATTTCATTTATTAATTATTTACAGATAGTTGAAGGTTATGGACAAACAGAGTGCAGTGCTCCCATCACACTAACAGTTCAGGGAGATTACACACCTGAACATGTTGGACCGCCTGTACCTTGTTGCTGCGTCAAACTGGTCGATGTACCAGAGATGGAATACTACGCAAGCAACAACCAAGGAGAAGTTTGTGTCAAAGGAACCAACGTCTTCCTCGGCTACTATAAAGAATACGACACAACGTTACAGACTGTAGATGAGTATGGCTGGCACCACACAGGAGACATAGGTCAATGGCAACATGTAAGTCCAACTGTTTGAATTATCTATTTCTTGTTTGCAATTATTTCTCTATTAACACCTTCACTGGGGCATCGGTCCCCGGGGACTGATGCTTGTCTTTTCCGGTATGGCAGGATTTTTCAAGAAATTTTACTGTTGTGTGGATGGTATATCTTTGTTAATAATGTTCAAACAAAATTACTATCAAGCAATTATGTTTTAATACCTTCGTATAAACAAGAATTAATAAAAAAAAAGTATTGGTCCTAGGGGAGTAGTAGGGAGGCAGTAAGTTAAAAAATATCTAAGAAACAAATTGAAATAATAAAAATCAGGTTATAGTTCGATTGGAAAATTACAGGCAAAGTTGAATAGAAATAATTTATCGGTCACCGAGGACCGATACCGCACCAGAGGAAAGTTCTACTATCGGTCCCCGGGGACCGATAATGCACAGTAAAAGGAAACACTTTTTTCATTGCCGCAGTAAATTTTATTATATGCATAAATAAATTAATAAAACAATAATAAAATTGTAATCAAAAGCATCGTAAGATACTGATAGTTTGAAATTTACTATAATGTTGTTTTTTTCTATGAAAAAACAATCTTTTTTGGCATAAAATAGGAAGCATAAGAGTTTCTAAACTTCTTACTAGTCCCTTCACTTTTTCCTCATCATGTTTCATTTCAAACTGGTTCTTTTAAATAATGCTTTTTATTCTAAATATCTTGTTTTTGTAACTGGAGTGCATCTTTATTAGTCAATCATTCACATGAGTAAATTAAAAACCTTTTCCAGTCATTATTATTTTTCTTTATTCTAAAAAACGTTTCGACAATTCCATGTCATTTTCAATTTACATCATTTTTTAAAAATCTTTCAACACTATTTAATTTTAAAAATATTTTCTAAAAAATTTTTTGTACATTTTCAACCTTTTTGGTTAGTTGTCATATAATTTAAAAATAAAGCTTAGAGTTATAGTGTACTCCATGGTCAATTACTAATTTTTGTAATTTGTTTACAAATTACAAATTACAAATTACAAAAATTAGTAATTGACCATGGAGTACACTATAACTCTAAGCTTTATTTTTAAATTATATGACAACTAACCAAAAAGGTTGAAAATGTACAAAAAATTTTTTAGAAAATATTTTTAAAATTAAATAGTGTTGAAAGATTTTAAAAAAATGATGTAAATTGAAAATGACATGGAATTGTCGAAACGTTTTTTAGAATAAAGAAAAATAATAATGACTGGAAAAGGTTTTTAATTTACTCATGTGAATGATTGACTAATAATGCTTTTTATATTTAAGATGCTGCACAAAACATCTTTTTATAGTTACAATACATACTTTTATAGTATAATTGGTTTCAATATCACAAAAGAAATATTTATTTATTTGTACCATTAACAACTGTTTTGTTTCAGAATGGAACATTAAAAATAATTGATAGGAAGAAACATATTTTCAAACTATCTCAGGGTGTATACATAGTTCCTGAAAAAATAGAGAATATCTATATCAAGAGCCAATATGTTTACCAAGTATTCGTCTATGGAGAATCATTGAAGGTAAGTCGAAGTATTTAGAAATGTGAATAATCGTCCTAAGATTGAAAAAAATATACATTTTACTGAAACAATTATATATTAACTACAATTAAATATTAATTAGTGAAAGAATCGCTGCCACCATGTTTAGTTAAGGAATTTGAAAAATACAGGTTTTTGAGATTGCATATTTATATTAATTACTAAACTAAACATATTTGCAAAATAAATTCTTATAAACACAGTTCTTAGACTCAGAAGTGCAATTACCAAAAGATACAAAAGTTATTCACAACGGTGAAGGTAAAAATTAAACTTAAAGCCCTTTTGATAGGTAGCTACCTTCGCACTTGCTAAAATTGTGGCAATAAGCTTAACTTATTCTTACTTATAACTTATTTATTCGAATGATTAAGTTTTTTTTTAAAGGCTTCAACTGCTATGATTTCTCTAGCTTAGGTGGTTAGAAATAAAAACAAGGAAACATATTAGTATTTACATTGGGTTGGAAAAGAATAGTAAGTTCCAGTTGATATTTCACATAAGACATTGTTTGTTACAGTCATGCATTGTTGCGATTGTTGTGCCAGACGTGGATGTGGTAAAAAGCTGGGCTGTTGAGAACAACATCGAAGGAACGTTTTCTGTCCTTTGTGCACACCCCGAGGTTAAAAAGCTTATCATGGATGATATGATAACATGGGGTAAAGAAGCAGGCCTTAAATCATTTGAACTGGTAAGTAATGATGAGTGATCTCTAAAATTTAAGCAATAATTAATATTAATGGCAATAAACAGTAATAACAGAAATAATTTTCTTGTAACTAGCAATTACAATGATAACATAAGTACTTAAATTATGAACACCTTTTATAATTATGGATTCTTGATTGATGGAATGTTTTATACAGCTATAAATTAGAATATTCAAAAAATAAATATTTCAATTTCAAAATCAGCACTGTTGATTATCAAAGCTACTTTATTACTGAAGTGTGAAAAATCTGTTAAGTAGTCAGGGCATGTTTTCTTTTCTACCACCAAACCATCTCTATATGTACAAAAGTAAATCTGTACTTCCTTTTCTCAGGGTCTTCCCTCTTTACTTTTTTCCCCTAAATTCAAGTCTTGTTATGTTACGCTAGTCAGTGGAAGGTGTCAACAAGAAAAGCATCAACCTGCTAGAAAAAATTGAAAGAGGAATCCTGGGGTGATTTCTAGGGGCTGTACATGTGTGTATGATCAGTGACAGTGGAGGAAAAACAGCAAACTATTCAAGCTCTAACAAGAAGTAAGTTTATCAAGAGACAGAGATTGAAATGGCTTGGTGATGTAAGAGTAAAATATTTGTTATTTGAACAAACTATACAGGAATGTTCCGGGTGAGGTATGTCCACGTGGTAGGATACTGTGGGATAGGATCTGGGGCAATTGAAGATCTCTGTTATGCTTATAGGAGATGGAGTCAATGGAGAGTCACATTTTCAACATCACCTTAACCATTGTTGCTGATGTCCTTCAAGATTTGCCAACATATGAGTACATTTGCTCATAAAATTCAATACCCTAATCTCAATTCTTACTTCAAAGATTCGGAAAGAACATTCCAGTAAACTGCAATGTCATGTAACTAGAGCACATGATGAACAGCCATTTTATCTCTTTCTATCCCTCATAGAACCATTTGGGCCCTCTCAGCAAACTGAATCTTTTCATAGATTTGATAATTTTGGCTAATTCTATCCTAGAAATTCTGCAATTTGAAAAAATAAATCATTATTAATTAATCAAGTTATCGAGGTTGTCTGCATTAAGATCATCAGTTATCTTCTTTCGTTTGTCATGATAGTAGGTTAATCAATAAAATATTTTAATTAAACTAAATATTATAAATGATTTCATGAAGCTTGTAATGCCTATTAGTGAGAAACAAAATCTTATTTCCAGGTTAAGGATATTTACCTACATCCCGACCCATTCTCAGTACAGAACGGTTTATTAACACCAACAATGAAGACAAAAAGACCGCAGCTGAAAGCTTACTTCAAACCGCAGCTTGAGGATATGTACACAAAGCTTACATAATAGTATAAACGTAATTGAATCATGCTTATTTATGTAAAATATTTATTTGTATTCTATGTATAAAACTATATAAGTGGGAATACTTTTCATAATAAATAATTTTTAGCATTTATTAAGATGGGTAATCTCTTTGTATGTAAAGTATGAGTAATGTTTAAGTAAATATTATTTCATATAACTTTGTTTTGAACATACTGTACCTTTTTCCAATCTATATAAAATATAAATTATAAATGGTCAATGGAATAAATATAACAAAAATAAAATGATAAAACTTTTTAATTTAAATAAAAACATCGTGAAAACATTATTAGACATTTTAAACAAACTTTTAATTAGAATTAATGTACAAAACAGTTATATACAAATACACATATTTTTTACACAATTATGTACAAACATAGGAACACTCTAATGATAAATAAATACTATAACAAATGCAGCCTTCTCAGAAGGCATTGGTCAATAAGATATCTGCTCCACTGTTAAACAAAGGACACAAAAATGACTTAGAAACAATTTCTAGGAAACAAATATCATCTGAATCGAAGATTTGCTCTGTCTCTACTTGGAGGAGAATGTGGGGCAATTCTTCTGCTTGTCGGCGCAGACGTCAATCTTTCTACTTCAGCTAAGAAAAAAAATATAAAGATTATCAACCATTGAAGATGTTAATTAAAAATAATTTTGAAATGCGTAATATTTAAGTGTTTTGAAGAGTATATGAATGTATTTGTAGCAATAATACCTGAACAACAAATTATATATTTATACATAATGGTGATTTAATTTTTTTAAATTGAGATTTATGAGAAATCTTTTATATTTTTAAGTAGCTTTTGACCATTAGAAAGTAGGCACAAGTACTTAAGGAATTAAGAATAATTACGTAAATGTTTATCTGTATTCTATTTCCTTCCAACCTTCTACTTTGTAACTATGTCATGAGTATAGGATTAATAGAAAGATAGATCGGGTTGAAACATTAAGATATAAGAACGAATACAAACAATAAAGTTTTTGAAAAAACTTTTTTTTTTATATTGTGCCTAATTTCATGTGTGTTGAACATTCCTACTAAATGACAAAACTTTAAAAGCAAATTATGAAAGAGATTGTTTATTCTTATTTACAGATTCCTAATGAGAATCTGTTTATTCCTAAAATATATAGTATAACCTACATTTATAACATTCTGCAATTTGAAAAAATAAATCATTATTAATTAATCAAGTTTAAGTTATCAAGGTTGTCTGCATTAAGATCATCAGTTATCTTCTTTCGTTTGTCATGATAGTAGGTTAATCAATAAAATATTTTAATTAAACTAAATATTATAAATGATTTCAATTTGATAAATGTTAATCTATAATTAGAAAACAAAAAGACTTATAAGTGCAATTTTTCACAACTTTCTCATGGTATTAATGAATTTTTATAAATAAAATGTAAGTTAATTGCACAGAGGTGATGACATAATAAAGTGATACAAAATGGACAATATAGTAGGATAAGGAATAGTTGCAGTCTTAGTGACTTTTTGTTGTTTATTGTTCATTATTTATCTAGCAAAAGTAATTGTTTATTATTAACTTTGGTTGATAAATAAATCTTAGTCATCTAAGACTGCTTTAATATATCTGATTGAAAACTAAATAAATAAAATTATTACAATAATATAATTATAAAAACAAAACATTTTAGAATACAAAGATTACTATTGACTGATATAAAATACATACCACTTGACCTTGACAGTAATCTTTTCATTGTGTCGTGAAGAGTATCCCTTTTTTTGTGGTAAGTACCCATTCTTTTAATTGGCAGCTTTCTTATTTTGAATGAAGCAATCACAAAAAAAACGACAGATCTGAAAGATTATTTTTATTAAACCATAAATAATGAAATTTTTTTTTTTTAAATCTTCTATTAAACATTTTTCAAGAGTTATCAGTTTCTGAGAAAAAAATAAATAAAATTTAGTTAGCTACATGGGACCATACTATAAAAATAATGAAGTATGCACACATCAGATCAATACTCAAAACTTAAAATTTTGACTAAATATTTTCTGAAATATGAAAAAAATATCCAATAATAGACTATTTGGGCTTAAAAATTATTACTAAAATTCAATACAAGTATGACAAAGAAACTAAAAATATTTCCTTTAAGTTTTTATTTTTCAATTGTTAAATAAACATATTGGGGGGTGACCTACGGTCTATTGGTTAGCATAAGAAAGATTATGGGAGTTTCAGACCCAGCAGGTGGCCCTAGGATTTTTTAATGGGAGAAAAAAATCCTTGTTTATGCCGTCCTTTGGAAGGGATGTTAAATGGGGGTCCCGAGCCTATACGATACTTGTTACTTACTTATTTACTTGATACCTTAGGTACTTGTTAAAAATCCCTATCCTAATTAAACCTGGATAGGCAAAATTTAGAGCTCCCACTATAGAATAAAGGAACTTTAATTAACAAACAAAGAATAAACATATTCATACTTTCATCAAATTAGCATGTATTTAATTCTAACATAGACTTTTTTTTTAATTGTCAAAACGTGAAAATGACAAATAAATTGGAATCAGTTTAATGTTGAAAACTTATATTGTAAAAAACAATGTCTTGATAATGAAGAATATGTATCCGGGAACATCAACAAGTAATGAATGAAGTTGTTTATTTAAACTTCTAATAAAAAAACTTTTGTGATAAAAATATGTGTTAAATACCTAAATGAAAATTTACGAGAACTTCGTCGATTATGAGCATGCCATCGAAGTTGATTAAGAGTTTCTGCATGGGCATCTTGATAACCTCGGAGGGCAACCATTAAATATCTTTTCTGGAATATCAGCGCTTTCCTATGGCTTTCAGCTCGAAGAACTCGATCTAGCAGTTCATTGACTTCCTAAAATAATAAAATATAATATAATATATATATATATATATATATATATATATATATATATATATATATATATATATTACTTTTTAAATTTGCAAAAGGTAGAAATTAAATTAGAAAAGGCTCCATTAATACTAAAATGGAGATAATTATTATACAATTAGTAAGAAGAATATATAAAATATGAATCAAAACGTTTATAAAGAAAAATATTAAAATTAAATATAAATAATATATCTGTGCGAAAAATCTGCATGCTGTTTTAATCAATCATACATTTATATTAAATTTATTTGCGATGATAAGTTATATTTTGTTTAATTACACTTTAAGAATGAGAGATTTAAGAGTTGAAAAAAGAAAAGACTGAAAAGTAATTATATTAATTTATTGCAGTCAGCATATTGTTTGGAAAGTTTCAAAATAAGGAACTTAAGTAAATGTAAACCAAAAATTTTAATTATGCTTAAAAATGTAAACAATTTTTTCACCTATACCCACAGGATTGCTTAATTATCTTTTATTATCATTGGCAAAGGTAACCTTAAAAATGAGGGGTGGTCATCGGTTTTGATTAATTTTTAACGGAGTGATTATTTAATTGTTTTTTTTGCTGATGAAAAACACCTTTAACAATTAGTATATATACTTAAGATACAATTATTAATGATTAACTAAACAGTCAGTATGCTTCTAAAGATAGGAATAGTTCATAAATCTTCAGGAGGATGAAGAAAGAAAATTATATTAATATATAATAATAATTCTTTCAATATGATGACATAATATTTCACATACCCTTTCAAGTAATGGTGTGAAGACATCAGATTCCGTTTGGAGCCTAAGGTTAGGAACTTGTAATTCAGTAGGCGGTAGAGCTAATCTTTCAGTTGGAACGGTCTGTAGAAGGAAAAATTATTAATTTTTTTTTTTGGAGATGTTAATAGATTCATGTTCACATATAAATGATCATTTTTGAATAAAAACTTACAAATACATTTTCTGATACTGGAAGAATAACCCCAAAAGTAAAAAGTTGTGAACTTCAAAATAAATTAATAAAGGAAGATACTTCATACTGCATTGATAACCATCTTATAAAGGCTATATCATCCAATGGGGAGGGTTACCATAAATAAGGTTATGTAATTTTAGATCTGTTTTAATTACCTAACCACTCATTAAAATACAAAGTTTTCTTGTATAACACTCCTGTGGTGCATGCATCACAACGAGCACTTTGGTTTTCTAAACCTTCAGGGTTAAAATTAATCAGAACTATTATAAAAAACGATTATGTTTAAAAACATATACATTCTTTATTGATAAATAAATTGTTGACCAAATATATATTCAGAATAATGTAGAAAATGGTCAGTGCTGCGGTTAATGAATTCTACACAAATATGCCAGGCTTATTTATGTTTCAGCACATTATCATGGCTAAAGGGTGCAGAGCCTAGGGACAACTACAAGTACTTAGGTATAAGAAGAAACATTAAACAAAAAAGTACAAAATACTCAATTAAAATATAATGTTTTATTTTGTGTTCAAGTTGTTTCCAAACATTCACAATAATTTACTGAGTAATAAGAAACATCAGTCATTCAGTTTGAAGGAAAAACAGTTATATGCCCCAAAACAAGCAAATACTCAAATAATAATAATAATTTGACCCATTCACATAATCTTCCTATGCTGTAGTCAGGTTATAAATTCCTAATTACTAAAGGGGAAATTTCTATCAATTACTAACGGTACTATGCAATCAAGAACCTAACTCCTAATCTGAACTAAATTTTATCACTCACAAGCATGCGCACTTAAGATTTAAAACATACCCTTCTCAGATCATCAATTAACGTATGAAGCCTGTTATTTTCTTCATTAAGCCTTTCAATTGTCCGCTTTAGTTCAACTCGCTCCTTTACTAAGGCATCAAGATTATCATTTACCTCCTGTGGAACATATAATTAAAAATCTGGAATAACTAAGACCTTAACACCCATGAAATATTTTTTCTTTAATGAAATTAACTTATTATTGAAATTATAAGATTGAATAAATTATACTGAAGATATTAAATTTATCTTTTATTTCTTAAAGTCACTACATTCAAACAGACTGTACATCTAATTACATTAAGCTGTTGAATTATTGGTAAATGAACTTGATCTTTCCATTTTTCGTCTTGTTCCTGTTGCGAGCGAATATAAATTTTTAGATCGTTATACTCTTGTTCGAGTTCCCTCTGTAAAACCAAAAACCAAATCCATTAATAAATCATTCGAAAGTTGAAACATACTGTTTAAATTAATACATACAATGACAGCATAGGCGGCTTCTAATGATTTTTTATTTTTTTGTTCAATTGCTTGGAGATGTTTCTGAAATTTTGAATCTTCAGCTGCCTTTGCTTCAATTATTCCCTTATCAGCAAGTTCTCTTTTCATGATTTCCTCATTCAATTTTTGTTTTAATGCAGTATTCTGTAAAAAAGGTAAAATATTAACAAATTATAAACAATGCATTGCTTATATCAGCAATAATGTTATTTTTCCATGAACACTAAAATCCTTTTTAATTACTTAAACTTTTATTTATTATTTTTTTAAATAAACAATAAATTTAATTTTTAAAAAACAACAAGAAAGCAAATAATTTTAAAATAATTAGTAATGCACTGTTTTTGTTTTAATCAGCTGAGTTTAGTGTATATTTGAGCTGTATTTTTGAAAGTCGAATAAGTCCATTTTATCATATTCATTTTCATATCTAAAGGTTTCTAAATTATTTTTTTAAAATGGGCAAATGTTTTTTTCACTTAACACTAAGCAAAAAGTGACATTAATCACCCTACACTCCTTTTAAATTTTATTATCATTAATTGTAATAATCATTACAATCATTTAAAAGAATAAACAATTTTTTTTTAGTCCAAATGGATTTATACCACTTTCAAAAATAACAGCTCATTTAATGATTTAATTTAGTTTGTACTACAAATTCAATTCTTTAACTGAACATTTTAAGAAATAAATGCTGTACTAGGTAACACATTTTGATATAAAAATATATATAAGTGTCTTTCGGGCTGTACAGAAGGAGAACTCAAACTGCATGGGTGGTAGAGAGGAATGATGATGTATATATATTCCCCTTACTACATCACTTATCAAAAATATAAAAAAGTAAATTGTCGTGAAGATAAAAAAAAAACTCTGAAATATAGCCAGTCACATTTGAACATTTAATTAGAGGACTTGGTGGAAGGGATATATTTCAGATCTCCAATTATGATTTTTAAAAATATTAACTTAGATTGGAATTCTACATCGCATTACAAAAGTAAAAGTTCTTTCCATATATTAATCTTTCATAAAAACTTAACATTTCTTAAATTAAGAAAACAAAGAACTTGCAGGCCATCTCAGTTTCCTAAACCGTATTAAGAAATTATGTGATTTTACAGCTTTATTTATAATTTTCTACAATAGACATCACTGATAAAATCAACTTAAAGAGACCTGAATGAGACAAAATTTCAAACTTATGTAAAAACTAATGAATATAAAAATTGGTTGAAATTATTAAAACCGGGGATTTTGTTAAAATGCAAGCATTTAGTATCATAAGTAAATAGAAAAATATTTTAATACAATTTTTTTTTTAATTACCTCCTTTTCTACTTGGTGATTATGCTTTTCACTTTTTGCTAAGCTATCGCGCAGATAACACATAGCGGTTCGCTCCCTAGCGAGCACTTCCCTCAGGTCTTCACACGTCCTTCGCTCTTTTTCATATTCCACTTTCATTTTAAAATATTTCTCTCTTTCTTGTAATAAAATTTTCTGCAAATTATAATATAAATTGTAATTTCACTGAATTAAAATATATATATATATGAGATGAAAATGGTTGACTGGATGATCTTATGTAAAGGAGATAGTTGGGGGGTGCAGTCAATAAGAACACCGAATAAGTGAAGTACTTATATTATGTGCCGACGTTCTTATTGACTGCACCCCCCAACTATCTCCTTTACATAAAATATATATAACTTAATTCAATATTATATACTATGATATTCCTGACTAATGTTTTAATTTAACACAATAATTTTACTACCAAACAGCGACATGTCAACTATAAATAACAACAATAACAAGGATAACAGAAAATATACATTTTGCACAGCTTAAAAAGAAATAGCATGTTATTTCTTGCCCATGCTATCTAATTTTCATTAACAATAAGTATAGTTATTTTACAATAATTACAATGTACTTTACTTTCAAACTATAAAAACATTACACTATTATTTATTATAATGCAATTGGGAAAAACCATAATGCAAAGCCTTACGTTTCAAAAATACACCCACTTACCAGTCGACGTTTCGCCTATTCAGGCATTATCGAGACACAAAAACAAAAAAGTGGTTTTCCCCAATTGCATTATAATAAAAACATTACCTTAAGTTCTTTGTGATTTTCATCTTCTGAATCAGAACGATACTGCTCTAAGGCACGGACTGAGTTCAACTGGGCTTGAAGACTATTACATTTTTGTCTCTCATCTCTAACCATCTTTTTCAATAATGTCTCATTTTCCATCAAAGTTTGAAGCCTTTTCCTCATGGTCTGAAATAAAAAATTAAAAAATCAGATATTTATCATTATGACATAAGATATTTACTGATAACGACTAAAATAAAAAGATGTTTATGACAATAAGTACTTAAAATAACCCCTGGTGCATCCGAACCATTTGTTGTACTATGAATATCCTCCTTTTATTACATATTCATTTTATTGTAATATTCTTATTATTTCTATGACAGAATAATATCAAAATTTTTAATTAAATTTAATAATTAAAAAAAAATTGTATGATATTGATTCAATCGGTTAGAGGAAGTTTACTTAGTAATAAGCATATAAAATTATATATATTTTTTAACATATGTATGTTGTATGCAAACATTTAATTTTTAAGTCCTACACTTGAAAAATTAGCACATTTTTTTTTTAGAAAGTACTATCAATGACTAAATAACGATATAATATGCTAAAAATCCTGATACAAAATTAAATAAAGAATAAATATAAAGTTCCCTCACTTCAATGAGCGCTATATCATCTTTCTGAGATTCTCTAGCTTTATTTCTCTCTTCTTCAAGTACAGTATTAAGTTTCCTCACACTTCCTTTCTCTTTTGAAACTATTAGCTCGAGAGTAATAACTTTATCTTTTTCCGTTTTAAGCTGATTCCTGAAAAAATTAATAGATATTATGTAAATATAATAAAAAAACAGCGTCATTGAAGTTTATTGCTAACTTTGTTGCAGCCGCATTAGTCGTTGCCCTTTGAATACTGCCCTGTAATAAAACATTCATTTATAATTACGAAAGCCCATGTGTTCAAGAAGAAAAATAATTTCACTATAATTTATATAGACAATAAGTTTTTTAAAATAAATGAAAGGGCATAAAAGTTCATATAAACTCAAAATAACTCATTAAAAACTTGAGTGGGAATCTTCAAGAATATGAGACATTATTAATTAAAAATAAACTTACGATAATGTTCCAATTTTTTCCTCGTGGGCAGCTAACATTCTTCCTAGCCTCTCAATTCTAAGTTTCAATTCATTTTTCTCAGCTTCGGACATTCTGTAACTTTTCTCTTTTTCCTGTAATACCTTTTTTGCTTCTTTAGTTTTCTCCATTTCCAAGAGAAGAGCTTTTTCAAGAGTCCTTAACTTGCTTGTGATAGTAAAAAATTGACCACTGATAGCACCACCTCCCTATTAGAAATTAAAATTGAAACTGGATTTATTATTTTAAAATAAAAAAGGAAATAATTAATTAAATAGAAATTTAGTTACCTCAGAACTTTCTCCTGAACTTTCAGGAAGGATTGATTCGAGGAGTGAATTATCGAGGGTAGCTGACAACTTAATTTCTTTTCTCATTTTATCAGCAAGAGCATCAATGCCTAGCAACATATCTAACATATTATTTAATAAACCAAATAGCGCTTATTAAGCAAAATGAGCATTCATTTTATTGTATTAGTATTGAATAATTGCAACATAACTATACTAGTAATTAAAAATATTTAGCGGCCTAGGCGAATTTAGATACATTCATGTATGAAAATAGATATATGTTCAAATTAACTCTTTAAAAGAAATAGACTTTAATTACTAACCAATTTAGTGAAAATAAAAAAAGGTTTTTACTATCTCATCATCTATGTTTATTACGGTTAACTTCTAAACAGAAGAGTACTTACGAAAAAAAACATGATAGCTCAGTCCTATTAATACCGATTTATTGTAAAATTGTTTATTTTCATAATACAAATATTTGCAGCCTTTAATTAAAAAACGAGAGTTAATAAAACTGATATTTTTCTCATAGAAACAGAAAGTATCTTAATTCAACTATGAAACCCTAAGCTGCAGCAAAACCATTGTTGCCTTATGAATATTAAGAATAAATAAATTTATAAATAAAATAAAAATATCTACAAGTAATACTTTTAAAATGAGTATTTTTCCAACAGATTTTAAGATATGTTTTTTTACTGTTTTCAAGTTTTATTTCTTTAAAAAAAAAAAAAATTATAAAAATTTAATTTTTGTATTCAACTATTAGAACCAGAAGTAAATGGTCGATTCCGGTAAAATTAAATATAAAAACTAAACGGCTAGTAATCAGTTGTGCGTAAAAAGTTATAGTAAGCTGCTTCGT
This sequence comes from Arma custos, assembly GCA_037127475.1. Classification (NCBI taxonomy): domain Eukaryota; kingdom Metazoa; phylum Arthropoda; class Insecta; order Hemiptera; family Pentatomidae; genus Arma; species Arma custos. The sequence continues at coordinate 87,931,826 of CM073763.1, read as the reverse complement.
AGATTTTTTTTATAGCTATGCCAAAGATTTGTATTTTTACTGAGCAACACATTCAAATATAAGAAAATAAAAAATACTTTACCTGGGAAATCAGAAACTGGTTGGATGTCTACAATTCCTGATCTGCAGTAAGTTAATTTCTCTATTTTTGATTCTTGATTATTAGATATAGGAGGGATTTCAAAAATATTGGGACTGCCAATCGCCAATCTCTGCCTCTTCGATAATTTCGAGAGCTGCTCCTGTTCATTATGATTTTTCTCCAACTCTAACTCTAATTTGAGGGATTCAAAACTTTTTTGTATAACTTGTTTTTCCGAAAGCTCTTGCTTCCATTTCTGCAACGCTTCTTGCTTAGAATGCTGCAAGTTTTCAATATCCTTGTGTAACTGACAAATTTCTTTTGAGAAATTAGCAAACACTTCCAACTTTTCTTCTTTTATAGACTGTACAGCATTTTTAAGATCATTTAATTCACTTTGCAACTGGCCGATAAGAGAATCTTTAGTAGCATAATCTTCATTGCTAATAGTCAACTTTAATTTATTCATCTCCTCTAAAACAGTATTACGTTCGGTTAACAAATTTTCGTTTAAACTAATCAATTTCACCACTTCATCGTGTAATGTGGATATTTCATTTTCAATGAAATCTGGATTATGACCAGAAGTGAATTTACTTTCTGGTATATTATTCCTTGATGACAAATCATTCTTAAGGTTTCTGACTGCAATGATATATTGATTCAAACGATCCTCAGCAAGTTTAAAATTATTCAACACTTCACGATTTTCTTGCTTGAGTGAAGAAATGTTGTCTTCAAGATGTTGTTTTTCTACTGTAATAACATTAAGAGAAGATTTCAAAGTTTCACAAAGTTCTTTTTCATCATTGTAATCATTTTTAAAAAGTTGTAGTTCATGTTCAAGTTCAGATATTTCTTTCTCTTTTGAGAGAAGTTCTTCATTCAAATGAGCAATATCCTCTTTTAAAATCTGATTATTTTCCTTTTCCGCCAATTCTTTAGCTTCTTTCAATTTTTCTTGTAGATTTAGTGAAATTTCACGTAGAGATTGAACATCTGACCTAGTCTTGTCTATCTCTTCATCTTTACGTTTCAGCGTACTTTTCAATTTCTTCACTTCTTCTTCTTTTATAGATAACCTCTCCGACATGAAATGAAGTTCATTTTCATAATATTTTTTGTCTTCGGTAACAGAAGAAACCACTGCTTCCAGTTCAGACTTTGTGTTTTTTAAATCTTCCTCAATTGATTTTAGGTACTCAATTTCTTTTTCCAGAGAGTCAATTCTATCACCTTTTTCCTGTACTTTTGCTCTCAAGTCTTGGAGTAATACCTCTACATCCTTAAATAAAAGGAAACATATATATAACATTTAATATAGAAAATATAATCATAATATAAATAGATATAGTCATACCTCATCTTCATTTCCTGTCTCCTCTAAAACACTGTTATCAGATAAATTAAAACTGTTTAAAGATGCATTAAATTTTTTCTCTTCATTTTCATGAGGGATGGGGCTAATGCGGCTATCCTGTAATAAAGAAAAAACATTACCATCAAGATGGTTGAATAATTTGTCAGGCATGGCAGATTTGTAGCTTTATATAAACTCATTCTTAAAGATATCCAATTTAAAGGAAAGAATATCTTAAAAATATGTTTATTATAATTATTATACAGTATAATCAATAGACTGCTTAAATTTGTTTGAATAAACTACAAATTTGATACTGGTATCCGTTATGGAAACCAATAATAGTAAAATACAAATTTTATTAAATATAAAATTAATTGATATTTAAACTTTGAAGAATTGAGATGCTCTGGGCAAGAATTGAGATGCTCTGACAAATTATAATTTTTAAATTAAAATTAAGTATTTTGAACAAAACAAAACACTTTTCTTTATTTCATATTGCTCTTTAGAATGAAATTTGGTAAATTCCATCAGACAATCTCAAGGAATAAGAACACAAACAATATAAATGGTCAAACTATCTCATGGCACTAACATTAACTAACAACAAAGAGTTATAAAGAGAAATGAAGAAGTGTTTTGTACAAAATACTTATTAACGTCAACATTGTGGCTTTTCATATTCCCACTCTGAACTCTTTAATTATTTTTAATTACCTAGTAGGTTCAAGTGTCTTCTCTTATTAAAACCATAAAATTTTGTTAAAAATAATTATTTAAATCATAATTCAACAATTGAATTAGTATTACTATAAATAATAAATAATAATATTACTTACGAATACTTGAAAATTATGGTCAGGATACAGTTCTAAGCTCTGCATATTTGGAGCATCTCGGAGTCTCATGTCCTCAGCAAGGGAATTAGAATTTTCGATGTCAGTGGCAAAACTAACACGATACCCCTTAGAATTACAAGAACCATGTTGATCCTCGTCTTCTTTCTGAAAAAATAAAAAATAAAATGTTTTAAAATAAAAAGAAATTTATACATAAAAGAGCCTAAAATTTTAATAAATTTTAGAGTAAATAAAATAGCTTAATCATAACAACCAATAAACTGATCAAAATGAAATTTGGAGGTAGTATCGATTAACTTTTACAAATCTAATGCACACATATTATTTTGCAAATCTAACATAATTAAAGATTGTATATTGTGCAAAGATCTTGTTAGATATTTATCTTAAAGTCAAATTAAATTATTGGAAATTGCAAAAGATTCAAAGTCCCTAAATCTTGGGACAAAATTTAAAAACCTGATATTGTCTTATGTCGTATTATCTGTCTTAAGTGCATTATTATTTCTGTATGAGTTTCAAGTTTGAAATTCAAGGTAAATTAATCCCTACTCTATTATTTTATATTAGAGTGCAATCGAAGTAGATAAAATATCTTTAAAAATTGAAAAGCCCAAAACATCCAATATTTAATCTTCTCCTCTTCTACCGCCAATGGTGTGAGGAACCTATATTTTTTATTCTTTTCATTGTTGAATCTCAAGATAACGGGGTATGGGCCTGCTTCCCCAAAGAATGATGGAGGGATTGCCTCCATGAGTCGTCAGGGCGGCTTTCTCTCTGCTTCGCTGCTAAGATCATGCTGCAGTTAATTACCTGAGACGGTGTGTTTATTGTATGCTCTACATTAGGTTTTCCAGAGACAATGGCTCCTGATCTTTTTTGAAACCCATCAGGCTGCAGAGAGACTTTGCCGCCTCTGTTAGCCTACTCAAAGATCATTTCCTGGGGGTACCATGTAGAGGTAGAGGTCAGTCTTAAACCCCCAAACATCCAATATAAAGTTCTATACATCATTTCATAGATCATGAATTGATAGCTATTTGGATTTGAATCTTTTTATATGCAAGCCAATAGAATATTCAATAACAAGGAAAACCAGTATCTTGTGATGACTACATAAGAGAGTGAATGGTACTTTTTTTTATAAATATAGATAGCAAACAAAATTACCTGACTCTGGAGCATGTTAACTGTACGTTGTAAATGATCGATATCTTCATTCTTATCAACAAGCAGCGCATTTACAACATCTAAATTGTAATCTCTTTTGTATTTCTCCAGCAGGTCCTATAAATAATACATAATAGATGAATTATAAATAATAATATAATTTTATATAATGAGCTATACACAAAAAATAACTGAAAAAAAAAATGCTTAGTTTTCTGAGAAACATTAGACTGCTTTAATTGTAATAGTAATAACTTTTAAATGATTCAGATTTTAAGGAATATGTATGTATGCTATATAAGCTACATAAACAATTAATTATTACATGTAAAAATAAATAAATAAAAAGTAAATGTAATTTTTGCATAACATGTTGTCTTTAGCATCAACATCACTAGAGAAAATGAATTAACAAAAATTTATGGAGTAAGAATTAAAATAGGATAAATAAAATTAAATCTTTTAGATTTTTCAGGGTAAAAACTTTCTTGGACCAGATAAAATCTATCAGATAAAGCCAAATAAGGCATTGAATGGCTTGTGATATTGTTTTTATTCTTTTTTTTTTCTCCTTAACACACCAATTATTTTTATAATTTATTTTATTGTTATATTATATAATTTTTTAAATATTTTATTTGAAAAGAAAAGATATGGCCAGAACCGGGACTCGAACCAGGGACCTTCACCTCTCAATGTAGGATCAAGTGAAAAGAGGGGATATGGCTGGCCGAGAAACGTGCCAGGGCGGCCGAGATGGTTGAGGCGTCACCACGGAGAGGTAAAGGTCCCGGGTTCGAGTCCCGGTCCTGGCCATATCTTTTCTTTTCAAATAAAATATTTAACAAATTATCTTTATTTTCCTCTTTCTCATTTCAAATTCATAGTTCAATTCTTCACTCTTAAAGAAATAAACTATGAATGTGAAATTTGAACCCTTTAATATTATGCTTAATCGCTGATATCTAAAACAATAAAAATTACAAAATAGATTATAATAACAACCAACCTCTAACTTGTTTCTTTCTGCTGTCACAGCAGCTAGTTCCAGCCTTAATGAATCAACCATTTCATGATCGTAATGTGCTAGGTTACTGATTTCAATCTTTTGTTTGCTTATAATCTCTTCTGCGTGTGATAATTGAATTTTATGTTCCATCAACTACAAACAAATTTAAATGCCATCAAAATCGTAAACCTGAAAAATACATTGATACAGTCGTAATTTTTGATAAATCATACCTGATTGTGAGTACTGTCCAATGCTTGTTCTGCCTTGCTATATTTTTCTTTCAGTTCTTGGATCTGTGAGATGAGATCTTTATTAGCAGAAGTATGAGCTGTTTCAATCTTATGTCTAAAATCGTCAATTTTATTGTTAGCCTCTGCTAAAAGAGTCATTTGTTTTTTCATTTGTTTCTGAAGGACATCTCGTTCGGCATGCATTTCCTAGAAACACATTTAAATAAACTCATAATTTATAAAGCCTAGGCCATTTTTATCTTTAGTGTAGAGAAGTAGCATAACTACAACAAAAAAATCCACTTTAATCTCATGATAAAACATCACCTTGGAATAAATATTAAACAATTAATATAGAAGAGTAAATTTACTATAAAACAATCTAAAACAAAATTAGAAAAAGCAGCCCAACCTCCAATTCAACTTGAAGCTTGATGGTAATTAATTGCTGATCTCTCAGACGCTTTATGAGCATTTCTTCTGCCCTTACATGCCTCAAGAACTTATCTTGAAGTTTAGAGACTTCTTCAACAGGAAGGGCAACAGGCGAGGGGCACTGGTCTGGTGTGCGACTCCTGCTCCACTCTAGTTGCTCTCTAAGTGGTACAGAACAATAATAAATAAATAAAATTCTATAAAAGAGAAGCAAAATAATACATCATTTGTTGTATAACAAAGATAATATAATCAAGCCTTACCTTACTGATACTTCTTCTGAGGGAGAACTTAGGCTATTGTTTGAATTATTCAGGTAAATAGTTTCAAGTTCTTTAGTTCTGTGATCCAAAGTTGTCTCTAAATCTCGAAGCTGTAAAATTGATATCATTATGAATTTTATAATAAGAGCTATAATTTAAATACTCACTAGGTGTTTAATCAACTCAAAACTTACGATAATATTGAAACACTAAAGTAATTCATAATAGGTATCAGTGACTATGCTATCAGAATGCTATGGTGGTTTATTAGTTACATATATTGGTTAGAGGGATTGATAATGATTCATATTTTTTCTTTAAATATGCCAACATTAAGTTTATAATTGTTTTATAATTCTTAATTAAATATCTCCATTTAAAAAATTTAACCATTTTTTAATTGGCAACAAATAAACTATTTCAATATTTCCACCTTTTCAAGATTAAGTAAATGATGATTTATTCCACTGGACATATAAAAAAATAACTGCTCTATGTGGAAATAAAACATACACTGTTCCAAATTTAGGATCCATTTCAGCACATGCTTAGGCATCATAGTTTCATCAGTTTCCAATTAAAGAATCTTTTCATCGAGTAATATTAGATAAGATATTAAAAAGTTTAAGAAGTAAAAAAAAAAAATGTTTATAGTTTAATTTTTTAACACAAATACAATGTGGAATCAATTCCCAAATATTTGTAATACTGTTGGATGCAATTCATAATAATTATACTCTGTTATCATTAGACTAACAACTCTCACCACAGATAAGTTTTCGGGTCACTTTCCACAAAGACCAAATGGTAATAATGCCTTGAATATATAAACGTTAGAGGCATTCAGAAACCCAGAAAAAACAAAAAAAAAATACACAAGAAAAAATAAACAAATAACAAACTGCAGACAAATATTGTAAAAGCTGCAGAAAGGAAGTACATGAAGGTTTGACTATGAATACTACAAAGGTAACGAATATCAGGATAACAGTGCATTTACTATTGTAAGACCATAATGGGTCAAACAATATTTAAAAATAAAATATTGTGCAATGGCACAACTAAAAAAAAAGTTAATGATCAACAGGTTTACAACTATGGACCTATGATTATGGAGAAGGCTCCAGATGCAACCACTCTTCTCCTGGTGCTATGGATGACTCATACACTATGTCCTGTGCTTCATGTTATATGTTTTATCTTTATGAATGAACTATTTACGGAAGGACTACAGTTTGGTTTTGTTAAGACAAGGGTAAAATTAAGGCCCGACCCATAAAACTGCTGAAAAATGAAGTATAACAGAGCCTACAACCTACCAACATTTTATAAAAACTGATCTCTATTTGCGATCATCAAAAGGTATATGTAAGGATAGAGATAGTTGGGGGTGCAGTCAAATGAAACACTAAATAAGTGAATACTTATTTATTGTGTGCCGATGTTTCGACCTACTTTGTAGGTCATCTTCAGGGCAAATATAAGGAGCGGCTGCATGGAAAGGTAAAGGTCAGGAATGGATTTACTTATTTGGTGTTTCATTTGACTGCATCCCCAACTATCTCTATCCTTACATTAGAAGTTCCAGTCAACCATTCCTTCTCTATAAAAAGGTATACTTTTTTATTTTAATACATTAAAAATTAGAATTAGATGAGTACACAATTACAACACTGTATAAATTCACAAAAATTAAACAAAACAAAAAAACCTGGGATTTTAGCTGTCGTACTACTGTTGAATTGAATTGAACCTTAATGTTTTCTTCCAACTGTTTTATCTGTTCAAGATAGCCATCATCAAGACTCTGACTACGCAATGACTCAAGCTATTTAACAGGAATCAAATTATTAAAAATAAACAAAGCAGGTGAAATTAATACCAACTTATAAAAATATGAAATAAAATATTAAATACCTCCTGAGCCATCGCAAACTGAGTTCCATTCTGCTGATCTAATTCTGATTCTAATTCATCAAGCTTTTGTTCAAGAAGTGCTTCTTTTTCACTTTTTGAAGACAACTGAGATTCTAGTTCTGATATGATATCACGCAGAACCCATATCTAAAAAATGTTAATATAAATTAAATAAGTGAAAATATACTTAAATTTCCTGAAGTAAAAACTGCTGCCAAATAATACATCATAATATATCACTTAAAAATTAACTAAAAAATAAATGTTAAATCTTAGGTATGGTATTGGAAACATTTCTTTTTCTACTACTAAGTAGCAGTAGGAAAAGATGGCTACTACAGAGTACTATATTTTAAAATTGTTGTTTTATTTTATTAATGTCATAATTTTATATGCTTATGTATATTAGTGCTACTATTGCCAAATTAATAACTTTAACTAAATATTAAAAAAAAAACGATAGGAATTTAATGGTTTAAAATAAAAGACTTTTTTGAAGAAGAAAAAAGTTGCTGTTTGCTTACTTTATCAATGGCTTCTTTAAGTTCCGCCTCAACTGCCGCTTTCTTCTTTTCACACTCTTCCAAAACTATATTAGTTTCCTTCAGCTGCAGTTCAAGCTCTTCAACCTATTTCAAGTTTAAAATAAAATAATAATAAAGAATGTATATTTAAAAATGCATAAAGAATTAGTAAATAAAATATTCATGTGAAATAGACAATTATAATCAGTTGCAACCTTTAGATAGTTAATATATTGGGTCAGTTGAAATGTTCATAGGCTTATATCTTATTGGTGTAACTAAAATTAAGTCTAAATGATTTTTAGTTAATACTAACCTTCAAAAGATAAAGTATAAATTTGATAGCTGTCGGACTATTGGTTAATGAAATATATATAGGACTGTGAGTAAAGCAACATTTGTTAATGTAAAAAAAAAAATGAATTTCATATACCAATGAAGCTTTGCTTTACCATGAAAAAAAAAAAACTTTTGAAGTCAGTTTTTTGGCTTGATAAACATTATTCGGAGTCTGCAACACGAAAATCAACCGATAAAAAGTGGTTCACTAAATTTAAACTGGGTGAAATGAGAACCGAAGGGGATACACACAGTGGACGCTCCAAAGAGACTTTAACTGACAAAAACATAAAAAAAGTTCACGAGATAATTATTAATGTCCGTAGTAAATTCAAGTGGATCGAGATAGCTGAGATTCTGAAAATATCAAAAGAGCGTTTTGAACATATCATGCATGAATATTTTGACAAGCTAAAGCAATGTGCAAAATTGCTGCCGCATGAGCGCAGAATCAAGCAAAAGTTTCAACTTTTCATTCACTCGGAGCGATGTTCAACCTCAATAACAAAAGAATTTTTCCGCCGATAAAGGATTCATCACTACACTTCTGAGTCTAATCGACAATCAGTGGAGTGGACTGCACGCGAGAAACCGAATCCGATGCATGGAAAGACACAATAGTCGGCTGTTAAGTTATGGGATTAGTATTCTGGTACGCAAGGTATAATATTCATTTATTACCTTGAAAAGGCCCAGACCATCAACAGTGATTATTACAAAGTGTTTGAAGGATAAAACGGCCACATTTGAAGAAAAAACGTGTTGTTTCATCAAGACATGCACCACATCACTGGTCAATGAAAACCATGGAAAAATTCCATGAATTAGATTACGAGTTGTTTTCCCTTCCACCAAATCTGGCCACCAGAGACTTATTCCTTTTTGCAGACTTCAAGAGAACGTTCACTTGAAAGACATTCAGCACTAATGAAGAAGTAATCACTGGGGGTGAGGCCTATTCTGAGGCTTCAGAGAAATGGTGCTATAAAACTGGTATCGAAAAATTGCCTATAACACTATAATCGTTTTGTTGCTCTAGAAGGGAATTATGTTGAATAATAAAATCGAATTTCACCAAAAAAAGTTTTATTACGTTAGCCTAAGAACTTTTCAGCCCACTTGGTAAGAGGCTATTTATAAAGTTATAAAACATGATAACTAACGAAATGAAAATTTCTAAAATGAGATATGTCCACAGATGCAGAAATACTGCAAGACACTTCAGACTAAATACAAAAGCTAAGAGTAGAAAGGAACTGTTCGATTCTATGAACAATTTTTATGTAAATTTATTTGTATTGCATAAAGTTGAAAGAAAATTACTTATTTGTTATTTCTTGTCCTGATTAGTTATTATTTAAATACTACAAACTACATATCAAAACAATAAAAGCTAAGAAAAAAATCTGTTTAACTATGAACAATCCACTCAGCTATTTTAAGTTAGGAAGTAAAACAATTTTTTTTTGTTATAGAAAAAAAAAAATTATTTTTCCTATGAGATGAATTTTAAAAAGCTCAGATTTACAATACATTTAAAAAATGAGGGGAATAACATGAAAAAAATGAGCATCATACGCAATTTTATTTTTGTGCTGTAGTGTTGACTGCATAAGAGGTAGATTGCATTTATGGATTCAGAAGAAAAGAAAATGAAAGTTTGTATTAATCATAGTTATTCTGAAACTCAGAGAAATTAAATAATTAGTATAAGCAAAGGAACATTAAACACATTTCAAACTACAAATCTTGCTAGAATATTTTTCATCATGGCTCTAATAAAAAATATAAAATCTTAAAATCCTGTGTCAAATTTTATATGTATGCCTAATTTCGAAATGTATACCTAATCCATTCACAGTAGTAGTAATGTGGTAATTCTAATATTTTGTAAACAAAATTGACAAAGTGCTTTTTATAATTAAACTAAAAGCATCAAATATTATTAACATTAATTAATACAACTTTCATCTACTCTTGCATTATGCTATAAATTATCTACATATTTTTTTTTTTTTTTGAGAAAATAAAATATAATTTTTTTTCAAATTTCAGTAATTCATTTTTCTCAATTCAATACAAATTTTAATTTAATTTTTAAATTAAACTTCTCCTGGCATATAATTACAAAAACATGAGTAGAAACTGCTTTTAAAAATTCTGTTAAATCACAATAAATGTTAATTATCACATTTATAACAAATAAAATCTTTTGATACTACATGCATCACAGAACATCACAAAAATCATTAAAATTCTCAAACTCCTGAGTAAAATAATTAAATATTCTAACAAGATTTCAGAGTGGTTGGCGGTAAACTAATAGAAAAAGCAGTTATATTAATGTTCATTAAAATCATTACCTTTAATCCTTACATAACAATACATCTTTTTCATGAAAAAACAATGTCATTAACAAAAACATAAAAGGAAAACAATATATAAAACTACATGCAAAACAAAGGACTCACGGATAGCGAGATTTTTCCAAGTTTCTGTGGTACTGACTCCAACACCTAGTGTGCATCATGCAAGAAGTCGTTAAATCAAAGTGCATAATAATGGTCATAAAATATAGATATTTTTTAAAAACAATAAACAATCAAACCATTAAAAAGCACAATCTGGTAATACCACATGAACTGTCAATTCCATTTTTCCTAACATCAATGGTAATTATTATTATTATATTACCTTTTAGAATTATTATAATAAATAATTATAGTTTGTATAATAATAAATTTACTAAAAAAACAAACAAACTCATACTTTATTGCCATCCTCCATACTGACAGTTCATGAAATACAACCAGGTAAATGAATCTAATAAGAAAATTGTCATTCAATAATAATTTAATTTAACGTCATAAAATGTTGACCAGACTGTTTATGGTGCGATTAAAACAATAAACTATAATAAGGCAGAAAAGATAACAGAAAAGTTAATACAATAAAAAAAAGAAAATGTCTTAAAGTTAGTAAAAAGCTGGATAAATTGTAAGAAACAGCTAAAGCAAAAGTTAATAAAGTATATTATTTATATCACGATTGCAAGAGACAAAATGCAATGAGGAAAAATGTATCAATCATAAGCAAAAACAGGTGCTAAAATCAAACATTAAGCATAAAAAATTGCCAAAATTTACTAACAAATTAATCATTAAATCGAGCACAAAAAAAAACTTAAATAAAAAAAAACTGTGTAGCTGGTGGAGGGGTCCACCTTTTTGTCAGAAACAGTATTCTCATGCTTAATCAGATCTCATAATAAATAGAAAAGCCTGGTCATAAGGGTTTAGACTTTAGTCACACCAAAAAATAGAATAAAAACGCATTGGAGCACAGATGTAAGGAAGGAAACCCCCGATCATCAATACAGCATAAATCACTAGAGCTAAAAAAACAGCCAGAACAAGCAGCATATTAACACATTTGGTATATTTTTTGCCTTTCTCATCGCACATGCTACCTAAAGACAAAATAATGACTGCCATAAATACATTCACTGTTGTAGACTAAAATGTGGAAGTTTGCTCTAATATCTAGTGGAACACAATCTAGGAATTGGCATGAATAAACTTGAAAGACAGAATGGTGAAGAACAGTATTACAATATGCCAACAAATAAAGATACCCTCAAGGCACTCCTTAATATGAGTCAGAGAGCAGAGCTGGATAGATCTGATGTAGGTAGCACCAATCATGTCAAGGTGACGAGGTCAGATATGAGCAGTGATCATATAACCATAACCTTCAATATGGAAAAGAAAGAGTTAGAAGAGAACACCTTAGAGTGATGTCATCCTCTAGATCAGAAGGTTGGGCCCAGTTCTAGACTCTTGAGGAAATACCAATGGATAGAGAGTAGGAGGAAATGGCTATAGGAAATGAATAGCCTACCATAGACTGCAGAGTGGAAATGCTGACAGGCACCATCGCAGACACGGCAGAGAACTCTGTGACAGAAGAAACAGGGTTAACCTGGTTCCATGGTTATACATCCTTAGGGATACTTTTTCTATTTTCCATCATTCCCTTAGAAAATCGTTCAAGTTCCCTAAGAATAATTTTGGAGAAACCTTTGAGCTATAGTACTATTTTAAGGATACACAATTATTTTAATTATTAGTGTTAAGATAAAAACAATGAAGGATCCTGTGTTTATTGAGATTTTTTTTCCTGGTATTTATACTCTAAAAACTAAAAAGGAGTCAACTGTGGTCTAATGGTTAGCATAACATCTTGCTAGGTCTAAGATTGCAGGCTCGTAGCCCGGCAGATTTCCCTAGGATTTTTCAAAAGAAGTAAAAAATCCTTGGTTAACCATCCTTCAGAAGGGATGACCGTGTACGATGTCAGGTACTTCAGGTAAATCCTTACCTAATCAAACTTGGATAGGCAAAATTTAGCACTACCACTGCTGCATCCTTCAATTAGCCATAGCAGAATAAAGTGACGTTAATGTTAAAAGACGTTAACTACTAATGAAAAACCAAATAAATTTTATATTTGATATTTCAACATGAAAAACCTGAGCAATTGACAAACAAAAATCATTAAAATATGAATACCATAACGTTCTCAATAGCAATAAAAGAAAACTAAATATGTGCAAAAAATATTTTTAACTAATTACCTCTGTTGTGAATCTTTCTTGAGTACTTAAATTTTTCCCTTTCTCTTTCAGCTGTGCTTGTAAACTTATTATTTCTTTTGAGTAGTCATCTCGTTCAGTTTCCCTTTCGGCAGCTTGTTCTTCTAAGAATTGCCTAGTTGATTTAAGCTGTTTGTCTGCTGCCTCAATCTGTGAATAATTATGAAATATTACACACAATTTCCTTTACATCCTTTTTTGTCCATAATTACGGAGGATTAAGTGGACTTATGAGGAATGCTTGCGTGTGATGAAAGTGACATTTTCAACGACAAGGAAGAAGACTATTTTTTTTTAAATTAGTAGTAGTATAGTAGTTAATTTCCTTAGGATGCAGGATTATTTTAGCATTAGTAACTAGTAAAATTGCTCAAGTATTAAATATTCCGTTCATAAACTTTTGGCATTACATTTTAGCGCTAGGACAAACTCTCTATCCTTATCTCCCTTAGCAGTTAGATTAATTAAGAAAAAAATTTAAGGCATACTTTACTGCATTATTTTTGTTGCTCATGTCCTCATAAGCACTAATAAAATACTTTTATTTATAACATATTCATAAATTTATATATCTTAATAAATAATATTGGAGATCAATCAATATCAATAAATGATATTGATCGATTGGTCACAAATATCATCCCATGTATTCATTAATTTGAATCAAGTTGTGATAACAAAAAATTATTAATATAAAAATTTCTGTTTAAAATTAAAAAAAATATAATACTTCAAAATAAATGCTACCTGCTGCTGTAAATCAACTCTTTCCCTTTGCAAATCCTGTATAAGATTATCTCCCAGCTTAGCTAAATATTCCAATATTTTGACTGCCTCTTGAGGAATATTTTGGGTTCCATTCAAAAGTTGTTGGGCTGAGAAAAAAAAAAGTAAGATAAGCAGGCTTTTCAAGAAGAACTGTTTATCATAACTGATTTTAAAAAATAAATATATATATATTAAAATTAAATTATTTAACAGCTCTCTTGTTCTTCATGAATGGGGGGGCTCAGTCCTGTTACAATGTCAATTTTCAGAATGTTTTAACTTACTTACTTTAGAACTTAAAAATTCTAGGATGGTATTGGATGTTTGAAAGGAATTATTTTGATATTTTAGTGTTGGAAACCTCTGATACTAAGTAAAAGAACTAATGTCTACCAACTGAATGTCTTTAATCAACTGTAACTATTTTAATAGGTAAAATTAAATTGATTGTATCAAATTTAATATGTAAAACTGGTGCTGTCTTAGCATAGCTAGTTTTTAATTCAAGGTATACAATGAACAAATCAACAATAGAGACCATGAACAAACCAAGATTAGCATAACAATCTCTTAGGCCCAATATGGCGGCTTTGTAGCCCTTCAGGTGGCCTAAGCATTTTTTAAAGGAAGTAAAAAGTCCTAAGTTATACTGTAGGGACATAAAATGGTGGTTCAGAGCCTGTCAGGTACTCGTTAAAGATACCTACTCTAATTATACCTGGATAGGCAAGATATAGGACTCCCACTGTAGTGTTGTCCGACTATCCATAGCAGCATGAAGTGAAGTTAGAAGTTTCGTTCATAAAAAAACATAAATCAATATGTAAAACAGGGGTAAGTAAGGTATATTACTTCAAAGGAGATTATCTATGACATAAGATATTACAGAGAAGATTCAGCATAGACATAGTGATGGAACTAATTTTTATAACATTTCTAATCTAATTTAATATAATAGCATTTTATCTTATATTGGGTAGGATGACAGATTTGAAAAGTTGATCAGATAGAACCTGAGTAGATTTTACTCAATTTTTGGTATAATTTGGAGGCTTCATTTACTTTAACAGTATTTACTCTTAAATGTCTGTGTATATGGTTTTAGAAGAGTTATCTTTTCTAATGGGAATATTTTGTTATAAAATTTCATAAAAGTACTCTTAGTAAAGGTTGTAGTAATTAAAGTTAAAAAAATAAAATAATAATGATCATAAGATAGACATAACACATAAAAATAACTATACCTCTATCCTGAAGATATGTGAAGCTATTTTCTTTCTTTAAGTCATCAGAAAATTGATCCCTGAGTTCTAAAGAATCATTCTGAAATAAAATTAAAATTATTTTAAAAACACCTAAGATTATATAATAATTAAATAATAGAATTTAAAATATGATATAAAATGCGTCATAGCTTACAGCCATTATTTTGAATAAAATGATACAAACAATAATTAATTGTATCTAATCAAATGTATAATTTTTTTTAAATATTTCAGTAACATACATATTAAAATTTAATCTGCATTAATTTTAAATGACACAGTTAGACGTTATTTACTGTCGCACTAAAGCCTAATATCCTATACTGACTAAATATGATCAGTTAAACTAAAGCAATCATCACTGGCAACTTTAAATAAGGATTTTCTAATTCTAAAATTGATTTTTTATCTTAACAGATAGGTCTTCAATTTGAGGATTAAACAAAATAAATAAGAAAACATTCAATTTGAGTAGTGACTATAAATATTTATAAATTGAAATTACAAAGATAAATTAATACCTGTTGTCCATGTAAGCGTTGTTTCAGCTCAGAAACCTCGTGTAATAATTCCTCATTTTCCTTCCTCAAATTTTCTATTTGTTTATTTAGATTGGCAGGAGGTGGTTGAAGAGCAGTAAGGCCTAGAATCGAAGCTGCTTCAGCTTTTAATTTGGACAAACATGAATCTGTGTAACAGCGTATGAACATAGAAACATCTTGACTTGAATCTAAATCCAACATGCTTAATTCTGGAGCAAAGTGGACTTTTTTTAAATCTGGAGTATTTTCAAGGCTTTCATATTGGTTATTTGATTTCTTAGGTGTTTCCATATGCATTTTTAGAAGTTCTTCAACGACTGTTTTATTCAGTTCATCCTCACAAGTATTCAAATAAGCAACAAGTTGATTCACAGCTGATTTAAGTGTAGCTGTCATTTCCTTTAGGTTATCCCTAAACAAAATAATTTCTTATAAAATGAACATTTTTCAAAAATTTAATAATGATCTAATATTACTTAATACTTGTATGCACACTTAATACAAATATACATGTTTGTGTTTGTATAGAGAACCGAATGGGGAATGTAGAACAGTCAGTTGTTATGGAATATTTTTAGATTTAACGGGTAAAATTCTGAAATCTGGAAGAATCATGTAAAGCTTTCTCACAACGCTTGAGGTATAAACAGTAATTCACAACCTCTAATCTGCACAGTATGCATTTACTTATTTCTTAAATATATAAGTGAGCTTTGCAAAATTTAAAAAATTTAAAATTTTATTTAAAAATCATAGGGAGTTGAAGATGAAATCATTAAGATGATACATTATACATTGAGATCATCTGATAATGGTACTAAATGCACTAACTCTACATTAAAAAAAAAGTTGTATTGATTAAATTAGGACTATTATTAAAGCTAAAAAAATTAAATAAAATAGACTATTTAAACTTTTGTCAGTTCATTTATTTATTATTTTTTAATAAGAGATTTAAAGATCTAAAGAGATTTTAGATTGACCATGGAGAACATTTAAACTCCAAGTAGAAAAATTTTAAAAATATTTATTGACAAATATAAAAAAGATTTAAAAATATGATTATTTAAATAGTAATGGACTTGGAAGTAGAAGAAATATACTTATGTAAAGAGAATTGAAAATGACTCAATAGAAGTCGAAACGTTTCTAAAATAAAAGAAAAAATTGACTGGATAAAGGTTTTTCTCACATTAATGAAATATTTACAAATATTTAGTCCAGTAGTATCCACGTTAAAACCTATTTAAAATTAAATTTTACATATAAACAGCCAAAACAGCTGATTATAATAAAAATCAGCTGATTAGAAATAGGATTACAACAATGAAAATTAATTTCATTATCGACAATTATTTAAACAATATAGTTTTCATTTTATTAACTTTTTTACGTTAGTTTTAATAGCTATTTACATCATAGTTTTATTTTGTACCATTCACATATCCATTATTAATCTACAAATAAAAAGGTATGATAAATGAATATTATTTCACGAATAAATCTGAAAAGGAGGAATTATATAAATGTTCACCTCTGAATTGATAAATTTATCCAATATAACATTAACAATAATAAATTAACAAAAAATCATTTAACAAGATATAAAAAATATTTGAATTACCGTTCTTCAATAATACGATCTAGTTCATTTTTATCAGGTATGTTTTTCAATGATTCCTTTTCTTTATATTGATTTTTTACATCTTCTAACTCCTTAATGTTTTTCTCTTTTTCTTCAACCAATTTTTTTTCAAACATTTGTTGTAGAATGTTTTTAATTTGCACTATTTCAAGAGGCCAATCACTCTCATTGAATTCACCCCTCATTAACTTTTCCTAAAAATATACAACTATAGATAGTTAAACAATATTATCAAAATAATGTGATGTAGCTACAGTAACACATTTTGAGGTCTCTGGTTGCAAATACGCAAACTTTTTTAACCTTAATATATCTTTTTGTTTCTGTAATGTGAAAATGATAGGTAAACATATTTTAATAGAATATTTATAATAAATATTATGTTCCACTTCTAACTGCTGTACAAAGAAACAATAAATGTTCAAAGCAAGGTCAATGAAATGTTTTATGCAAGGGCCTTTAGGAATGGTGTTGTCAATAAAACGGATACATAAGTGGTTTTGAAGTTTCTTTAAAAAAATCTTTTTTGTTTGTTCATTAGTTGGACAGAGGGAGCTCTTAAATTTGCCTATCTAGGTATTATTAGGATAGGGATATTTACTTTAACAGAGTCTGTTCTGCAGGTTGTCCCTTCGAGTTGAGTTAAAACAAGTTTTAACTGTTAATTACTTCAATTTTAATGTTTTACAATAAATAATAAGTTATTGTGAGTGTGAGAGGGGAAAAGAGAAAGTAATTGTGAGTAATGAGTAGATTTGGTGATCATTCCATCAAGAAATAAAAGTTTTAACTATTTCTATTGCCTGATGTTATCTTAGACCTGAAGAAGACCTGCAATGTGGGTCGAAATGTCAGCTTACCAATAAACAGTTCTCCCTGTATAAAAGAATTTTCTTGACCTCCACCCAAACTAATATTATTCAACAAGAAAAGTTAAAACTTGTTGTGACTTAACTAGAAACGACAACCTGTGGAACAGATACCACTTTAACAAATGCATGACACCTTACAAGATTGAGAGCCCCATTTATGTCCCATCCGAAGAATGGGCATATCTAAGGACCTTTTATTCTCTATAGAAAAAATCATAAGGTCGCTTGTTGGATTATAAACCCACAACAGGGGTATTTACAATTTTATTTGGCACACTATATTGCTACAATTCAGGATTATGAACAGCACAATGGAAGTACAACTGTCTCTTGCTAAACTCTGAGGCAATTTGGTGTAATTTAGCTTTATTTTACAAATATTTTTGTATGAAACTTTTACTTATGTAGACAGTTAACTTGAGCTTATTGAGCAATATGCGATGTACCTAATAAATTGGTATTGGTATGAAATCAATCATGAAAACTTACCATCAACTGAGCATGTTTGAAATGTTTATCTCTTTCTAAGTCAGCATATTTTTTTTTTAATGTTTCCAATTCCATACATTGTTTTTCTTTCTCTTTTCCAAGTTTTTTTTCATATAGATCTTGGAATATGTTCTTCAACTTAACTATTTCAGGAGCTACATGCAACACTTCTGATCCTCCATCAACAAGTTTTACCTACGTCATTAAATAAATTGAAATGAATATAGATATTAAGATGATCGATGAATAAATTTAACATGAACTCTAAACCTAATAAAAGAATGTCATAATGAGAAATATAAGATGAGTTGGTTAAAGTTGGAGCAAATTGTAATGCGTAAAATAAAAGAACTAATAATAAATATTCCTTATTGAATAGAACAGTATGATTAAATGTAATGTCTACCCAAGAACAGGGAGGCCAAATAAGTTTTAAAAAAAGATAAAACACTAACGACGCTTTGAGCCCTTCTCTTCCGTGTTACTGATTGAAACATATGTGATCATTAATGTTGCAAGAAGTCAAACAATGTAAAGAGATAAAATGATAAATAATGTATTTCTTATTCTTTCTCTGTCTTCTGGGGACCATGAGAAAATTATAAAAAATAATGTACTTTATTTTAAGATAATTTTAAATTTTAATAACCATATTTACGGTTAGATAAACTGTTAGAAAATTATCTCTTTTCAAAGTTTTAAAGGAGAGAAAAAATAAGATTCCATTTAATAAAATGTAGAGTTGCACATTGTATTATGTTTACTTCTTACCTTTAGCTTGTTTAAGATAAGAATTCAAATATAATTGGAAAAATAAAATAAAAATTGGCGATATTGTAATTACAACATAGCTCGATAAATTTAAATTAACTCACCAATAAATCATAATTTTCAAATTCTTCTCTTTTAATGTAAAATTTATCATGATCTTTAAATTTATTTAAAATATTGGAGAAAATTTGAGAATGGGAATTTATTTTGTTTTTTAATTTTAATAAGAGAGCTTCCTTATCCTTCAGTTTGAACATTATCAAGTTGAGTTTTTTCTCCATGATAGTGATAAGCTCAGTAACTTGCAATGCAATTTTTTCTTGTACATCTGATTTCCTCAAGGTATCATATATAATTTCCATGGTTATCTAAAAAATACATAACTGTTCGTAGTATTCATTATTATTATAATTGAAATATGATTACTTTTTAAGACTCTCTGAAGTGTAACTACAATATAAACCTTGTGAATTTAAAAAAATTATATATTTATTTCGTTAAAAGAAATTTCATTCATTAATTTGGGCCAATAATTATTATTAATAGAGTGACTCCCAAAATATATAAATATATCTTAATTTTTTTGTACTAAATATTTATAAGAAAAAGTGGTGAGTAGGAATTTATTTTGTATTGATAATACAATGTATTGATAATACTGTTATTCAACTAAAAAAAAAAAAAAAAAATGCATATGGAATTCATTCATCAAAGTTAATTGAAGCATTCTAAAGTTCTGCTTAATCCCTTCCTCTTTCTTAAAACATATAATAAAATTTACCTCTAAATAATTAACTGAATTGATTCTGACAGAAAGCGTATATCTAAAAGCATTAGACAGATTGCTTACCTTGCTAATAGCATCATGTGATAAAGAATTTCCCATTACATCAACAATATGTTCCAAAACATCATCTCTTTCACATAATGCACTTCTTAGTTGGTCCTTGCTATCAAAATTTTCACCAAAATCATCAGAATAATTGCCTGAGGCCATCATCCTCGATGATATTTCCCTTTTAATTTCTTCTAATTCAGCATTACAATCTCGCATTACATCTTCCTTGATACATCGAACTGTTATATCTAGCTCATTATTGTAGACGAAAGATGATAATTTGTCTTGTAACTCTTCAATTTTTTTCGAGTATTTATTTTCCAACTCCTTTTTCATTTCTTTAACATTTTCAGACCATTTATAATTTAATTCTTCAATCAATTTATACTGCTCAGGTGTCAATTTGTCAAGACCTACACTTTCGAATTCAATATCTGAAAACCTGAGGAGGTAGAAATCATTTAGAAAACATATGTGACAGTAAAAAAGATAGTGAAAGTTAAATATAGATTTACAATTTTTAATTTAAATTTATCAGGTTGCATAATTTAGACAGAATATTAGTTCATTCAAGAAAACCTATATCATTAATAATTTAAAATGCCTCAATTAATTGACCATTAATTGATTTCAATATAATATCTATAATAGATTTCATCTTAAATTAGAGATTTTAAATATTAGTAAAATAACAAGTAGCCAAAAAATAAAACTAAAAAAGAACAGTAATATAGGATTGCTTTTTAGATTAAGATAATTAAAATAACTTAATAAAAAAAACTTAATACTAATAAATAAATAAAATAATTTTATTAAAGTAACAAAGTTTTTTTTAAATTTACTTAATTCCAAAGTAGTATCATTTATAAAGCACAATCATCATCATCACTGGCACTACAACCTGATACGGGTCTTCGAAGCATCAAGACGACGCAATACTATCAAAGCACAATACTAAACTTATTATAACGTTTCAGTTCTTTTGGGATAAGGAAGGGATAGGAAAATTGTAGTTTAATTAACGGTTTACGAAACCAGATTAAGTAATCATAACTAATTGTAAAAGATTCAGTTTCAAGACATCAAATAAGACCATTCCTGACTTACATGTTAGTATCCCCCGCAGCACCTCGGTCAAAGCCAATGGGATCAAGCATATCGTCAGAACAAGAACTGCTCAGGGACAACATTCTGCTATGAAGACTGTTAACATCTTCAGAATATCTGAATAGTTGGGCAATATATTAACAAAAATTGTATTTCTTGAAACTTGAAAAGGGTTTGGTATAATTTTTTCTACTTACTGTTTTCCTAAACTTGCACACTTTTCTTCAAAATAGGTACGTAAGTCTTCCAACTCTTTTTTATGCCTTTCTTCTAAGTCGTTTTTAAGTTTTATCAGGGCATTAGGATCACAACCACTCTCAAAGCACTGTTTTATTTCTGTCAAAAGGATTTGGATTTTATCTTGTTCGCTTCTGTGATCAGCATTTAATAGCTCAATTGCATTTCTTAAAAAAAAAAAAATTGTCTATAATTTCAAAGGCCTAGAAAACATTTTCATTTAAATTAAGTAGTTTCTGCTATTCATAGCCTCTAAAAGTCATAAATTAAAAAGGAATCTAAAATAAAGTTATAAAAGGAATCTACCCCTAGATACCAGAGATAATGCAAACACTGATATAATCTTATCTGAAGATCTATTCCAAATGTTTTGTAAACACACAAACCAAAACAAAGATTTCCATTCAGCTGTTCATTCAAGAAAACCTACATCATTAATAATTCACAATACCTCAATTAATTGACCACTGATTTTTATATAATATCTATACTATAATAGATTTTGTCTTAAATTAGGGATTTTATATACTTCTTATAATATCTCACTTGTGCAATTTTTCCAATTCTTCCTTCTCTTTTCTAGACCTGATTAATTCTTCTTCAAGCAAAAACAAATCATTATTTCGCTGATGATTAGCTTTGATTTGTTCAAAAATTTGATGGGTTTCTTTTTTGTACAATGCCATGAAATCACTTAAATTTTTTATAATATTACTTTTCTCTACTTCAAAGGAATTCAAAAAATCTACAAAATCAAAACAATATATTGATAGAAAAGATTACATCAACAAATCATAATACACCTAAAAAAATTAATAGGATACTGAAGATTGGCATAAAATTAATGACCTTTTGCTGAATTAATTATCTGATGATACTGGTTGAGGATTTCTTGGTTTTCATTTTCTATTTTTTTAAGATTTTCAGGGCAGGATTCTTCTCTTAAGTAATTATCAATCCCACACTGAAGCCTGTCTTTTAAATTTAATACTTCTTTCTTATATAAATTATGCCATTCACTAATAAAGTTCTAGAAAAAATAAAATAAAATAAAATAAAATAGAGCCAAAAACCCAAAAAGAAACATTAACATTTATTAGAATGCAATTGGAAAAACCACAATGCAAAGCCTTATGTTTCAATATTCTCCAGTAAAACAAATACTTGTCTTAGACCGGTAAGTGTTTGTTTTACTGGAGAATTTTGAAACATAAAGCTTTGCATTGTGGTTTTTCCAATTGTATTCTAATAATAAAATAAGTTATAATCGAAAAATATGAAAATAAAACCAATTTGACATAAATCCACCTTAAATATAATTATAATTTATATAACTACATCACAAAAAAACTACATTAATCCTTATGTAAAAAAAAAAACGTTAAGACCGTGGAAAAATTCCAACGAAAAGCCTTAAGTCTCCAAATTAAAACAGAAATAGAAATTATCTGTCCAATATTTCGCACATTCAGGCATCCTCAGGGTAGAAAGAGAATAACAGCAAAACAAAACATGAATAATGCACCCAAGAAACATCCCACCACCTCGAAGGCTCAAATGCAACTCAATTGCCTTCTCATTCACAAATTTATTATTAATAAAATTAATTTTATAAATCTAAAATTTGGCACTGGTCCTTATATTTAAACTATTTAGTTCAAATAACATGTGAATAGAATGCTAATATTATAAAAATAAGTTTTAAGCATCTAGCCCAGGGTTGGAAAACCCAAATGATATTTTTTTTCATCAAATGAATTGTTTTCATGGAATATCATTACAAAATTTGCAGCTTTAGTAATTTCTCTTTTTACCAATGTCATCCAAAATTATTCCTAAAATTTTTTGTAGTGCAATTATTCTTTAAATAGCCTTTTCAATGATGATTAACTTGTCGAATCAGTGAAGAAAATGTGATCGCCAACTATAACTTATGACTGAAAATAAAAAAAGATTTTTGGAAATTAATTTAAGAAATCATAATAAGATCTTGCAAACATAAATTTATGAATCAGGAAAGTAAACAAGCCAAAAAGGGAAAAAAACATATTAAAAAAGGGAAACTAGAAGAAAAATATAAAGCTCTTTTTTTGTATCTTGAAGTAGCAACTTTCATTTTATGGTGAGAAAGATAACACAATGTTTTAACAGGGAATTTTTATTATTCCATCATCTTCTAAAGCTAAATGTTCTCAGTCAAGGAATAATCTGTCATGACAGTTCATGAATAACAAAGGAAACTTTAAAGGACTCAAATGGATGTATATACAAGAATTTATTTAAGACTTAGATTATTATTTATTTTTTCTAAATAATAAATTTGACATAATCAGACTGAATTTATTTCAGCTTTAGTTAAACATCCCTAAAATATATTAAAAAATATTTGTTTACACTTAAAAATATATCATACAAGGAGTGCGGTAAATAAAGCACAATTGGGGCCAGGTTTGAGTCACGCTACTGAAAGTAATAATTATTTTCTCCAAACATAAAAGAACTTGTTTGCAAGAAACACACATACAATCTTTATTTTAAGGAGAAAAAAAAACCTTAAAATGCTTGGGAAGGAATCTCTGATCTTATGTTGATTTAAATTTCAAAACTGGTATTACAGTTATTTCTTAAAAAACACAACATTTGACAGAAATATTAGCTTGTTTTACTTATAAAATGTAATGTATTTTACAGCTGTTCCACTCAAATCTATATTGCCAAATGTTAACTAAAAGTCACTTTTTTTAGTTTAATTTTTATATTTGTTTTGGGTAAATAATTATTTTTTTCTTTATAGAAATAACTCTTACAGTCACATTTATTGTTTTGTCACAATAAGAAACAACTTTACCATGTTATAGAAGTCCACAATTATGATTCAAGCAGTTTTAAAACACATGTATGTTTAAAAACATTTGCTATTTAAAAATACATTAATAAGTCAAGTTAACATTTTTAGTGAGCCCTCGTAAATAACTATTCTTCAGAGAGTTTCACATTTCTATTTGATCTATTCAATACTATTAAATTTAATAGTCAATAAATAATATTAAATCTAGAAGAACAAAATTATATTAAACATTGTAATATTTTCTTTCATTAAGGAAATTTTTTGAAAATAAATAAAATTAAATCACACTGAATCAATACTACGGAAGTATCCTATAGAAACTACTCTGACAATTAAAACAATCTTTAGGGCTAGAAAAGTTTCAGTTGTGATTGTATTTCAGGTAGTGATAAACTAATGGTACAATAGACTTCTAGATTTCAAGATGTTACTGAACTAATAATGCATTTTATTCTCTAAACTAAGTTTTGAATTTCAACTTAAATTTTTTAAAAACATATCCCCCACAGTAGGGCATTTTCACAAAACTATGCCTGCTCCGAGTGTCAGTATCTCTGAAAAATAGAAAAGCCTGTTTTAAAGAAGTTGGGCAAGACCAAGACATTTGCTTTTTAAACAGAAATCCTATTTTTGTCTTTAAAATTTCTTTTAAATTATCTGCATCAAACATACATAGGTGTTTATATTATGTTACATAAATTAGAACACATGGATATAATACAAATTTTATATACCACTCTTTGTACAGATAAGAAGTCAAGAATAGTTGTGGCAATAAAAGACAAAGTTTTATTTACAAAAAATTCTATAAAAAAAATGTCCTCTATTTTTTTAAAATTAAATTTTGAAAAAAAGATCAGGCGCACACAAAAACATGTAGCCTAAACAAAAGCATAGATTATGTGGGTGAAATTACCACTATGCGGAAAAGTTATCACAGTGTTTTGTTTTTTAATGTTATTTCCAGAAATTTCAGGCTTATTCTAGAGAGTAGTAAAATGAATACTTGTGGAGATGGTATCATTTTATCTGATTGGTCATGATTCAATCATGAACACATGATTTAGATAGCTAACGGGCACAAACATTTTGTTCTAAGAATGCTCATGAAACAGAAGAACCTCAAGCCATAATTTGGGGCAATAATTACCACCAATCAATACAAACTCCCATCCCACTGAACTGATAAGATTTGTTTTTGGTTTTCAGCATTATATCTAGGAATTAATAACATTTTTACATCATTATAAGTTATTTTTTATTTTCAAAACATGAGGGGATCTTAGAAATTCTTCAGAAAAATCTCGCATAACATGAGATTAATCAATTACTTATAATCCTTCATGATGTAGACCATCACGCTTCAATAATCACCTCGTGAGAAGAAATTTTCTAAAATTACTAAGATAATGTTGAAACGAATGGGTTACATACTGAATCATACTTCTGAAATATGTTATTTTCATTTCATTCAAAACCGCTTTTTCGAATAACTTATTAATATTAATCAATACATGGCTAACAATTTTTCCTATCCACTTTTTCATCATTATCTGAAACCCTTCAATATCGCAATTGTAATGTTTAAAAATTTTTAGATCTTGATAAAAACAAGATGATTCATTAAATCTGATTATGAATGGATGAATAATATTTCTTCTTGACAGACAAAACAAAGGCACAAGAAAATATCTGTTGTGCCGTGCTAAGAAATATATTGTAGGATATTTATATTCTTCATTTTGAAATAAACGACTGCCAAGACTATCATCATTATTAAAATAAACTTCATTATAAATCAGGCAACAATGATTATGGTTCGGTGCCAAAAAACTGACAATTTTTATCTGTATTTGATCCCCTACGGCTAAATCCAAATGTGTAATAACCAGAGGCTCTAAGCAGTGAGGACATGAAAATTTTGTAATGTGCTCACGAGGTAATTTACTCTCTCTACTGGGAATTACCTGAAAAATATATTATGAAATTAGATTGAGAATTTTAATTGATATTTGTTTTTTCTCCAAAACCAAGATCAATTTATAAATATTTTAAATACTACAACATTGTAGCATTATTTTAGTTATTAATACTGAACAATGGGGTAACAAAATGTTAATTTAATATTTGCTGTTTTTTTTTTTTTAAGTTAAGATAGTGATAGTGATCTTAACTGTTATTTAATAAGAATGTGAAAATGTGGAAATGAAGAATGTGAAAAGTTTCTTGAGTACATTTCCTGAAAAGACAATTATAAATATGTCACTGAATAAAACCTTAAATAAAATGCTGATAAAAATAAGACGTGGCTGATGATTACTACTACTACTCAATAAAGTTATTACCAAATTAAACACAATCTTCAATAAGCAATAAGTAGTAAAGATGCTTTATAGGATTGAAGTTTTTAGCCTAGTTTTGCCACTTGTTTTGGTCACAAAAAATAATTTTAAAAACTTATTATTTTTTACCATTTCCTGCATTAATATCGAGTGCCAAAAGAAAAAAAAAACTGTTTGTACTAGAAGCAAAACAGAATAATTAGGTAGTTAGGTATTAACATTAGGTAGACGTTAATGATATGTAACTGGTAATATTACCTGCAATCTAATTGTAAAATCTTCAAGCAAAGCATTTTCTAATTTTTTAGTTAATGTTTTTTCAGACACATCATTTACAGTAGTCTTCATAAGTATACTATCCTGAAATAAAACATATATGTTGATAACTCAATTTACATAAAGGAAAATTGGCATATACAAAAATTTGGAACTGAGAAGATTTGGTTAGAATTAAAAAGGAGAAGTAAGTAAGTACTAACTCTTAATTAGCAACATAATTTATTATTTTAGACATTTTTAGTATTATAAGAGGAATAAAAAACTAGACACTAAAATGCATTATAAGATCGATCGATAATATTTCAACATGAAAGGAAGAACTTTGCTGAGATGAAAGAACTCAAAGCTGAAAGGCTTTGAAGAGTTAGTGATAAGAGAAGGATAAAATAAATGAATTAATAACATTGAAATTAAATTTTGAAAAGTTAAATAAATGAAGATCATGCATAAGTTTAAGTAATCATTTATGTTTATTAATTTAATTTATTACAAAAAAAAAATCTTTGAACTTTAATATTATGTGCAAAATGATAAGAATAATGACTATGACTAGTAGTTTTGTAATATATTATATTAGATCAATTACATTAAACAATTTTAAATATCAGATCTAATGTTATATTTAAAAATTAATTAAAAAAATAGAAAAATGCTGACACTTGATAAATGAAATTTATCAGTACCTTGAGAAGATACATTTAATGATTACACAACACATCGTTATTAATTTTTTTAACTGATGAGACCGTAAACCTTCAGGTGTGTGTAACCGTAAACCTGTGGTCTAGTGGTTAGTATAACAACTTACTAAGCCCAAGATCGTCGATTCGTAGCCCAGCAGGTGGCCCTAGGATTTTTTAAAGGAAGTAAAAAACTCTTGGTTATGCCATCCTTCAGAAGGGATTTTAAACTGGGTCCCTGAGCCTGTATGATGTCGGGTACTCATTAAAAATCCCTATCTTAATTACACCTGGATAGACAAAATTTAGAGCTCCCACTGTAGCATTGTTCGATTAGCCATAGCAGCATAACCTTCAGAAATGTTTACTCCTATGAAGGCACAGTTTAAAGAACTGTTCCGGAATCGATAGTATATGTGTGTCACGCAATGCAAGAAAGGTAGAAACAAGTAAAAACATAGTCATGATTAATAAGTATTATAATAACACTTTTAGTCAATGAACTTTTTTTGGAGTTAGAACCTAACTCCTGAGACAACATAATTTTTTTATTATAACTCAAATCAGTAAAAAAAAATAATCAAATAGCAATACACGAGACTATTTGAGGTGTTTATATCAATTAAGTCAACAACTTTCACTAATAAACAAGTATGATTAACTAAAAACATACTCATTCATTTCTAAATTACACACAAAGTCTTACTTTATTAAGGTTACGTTGATTTTCATAAATAGCTTTATAAATTTCACTATGCTTCTCTGCTTCATGCTGTAACTTCATAAGATGGATTTCTTCTTGATGTAACTGTTGCAATGCAAAGGTAGCCAAGTCAAACTGCCTTTTGTATTCATCCTATATAAGAGTATATGTTAAATCAAAGAAAATTAGATTTAAGTAAAATTGATGAAATTAAACTTATTATTGGCTCACATTAATGCACACTGCCTCATTGTACAATCCATCTTCAAGAGCATTCTTCTTCATTAGCATACCAATTTTAATTGCTTGTTCATCAATAATTCGCTGCAGTTTTCCCATCTGTATTAAAATAATCATGTACATAATGATATATAAATATAATTTAAAAAAAATGAAATAACTAATGCATAATTGTTCCAACATTTTGAGAATAACAACAATCTTGGCAATTATTCTGGATGTTGTCGCTTCGAGTTCAAACACAAGTTTAAATTGTTTATTTGTTTCATTTATAATACTTTGCAAAAAAGAAACAAGTTATCGTTAGGTTTGGTATGGAAAATACAATGTAATTATGGATAATAAGTAGATTTCGGTAATCACTTAATAGAGAAATGAACGCTTCAACAAAAATATATTATTTGTCATTTATTTATTGATGAAATGATTACCAAAATCTATTCATTACCCATAATTACATTGTATTTTCCAAAATAAAGCTCACAACAACTAGTATTTTTGGAAAATATTAAAAATGAAATGAACAAACAGATAAAACTTGTAACTCAACTCAAAGAGACAGCCTTAGGAATAATTACCAAAATCTTCAGTAAATCAATGAATAATCTTGTTAAGATCGTAAAGGCTCTTAACACTACGTGTTCATCGTAGATAAAACACTTTATTTTTTTTATGAAAATAAACAAGGTAAACTGTTGTACAAAACAAAAACTACATTACACAAAAACAGTGTTCAATAACAAAGCGATTTCTGTACGAAAAACAATCCGCGAAGGTTGGTTATATTATTATTTTTTCATATTTTCATACATAAATCCGATTTTTCGATGATCGCTATCGCTACAATCTTAATATATAATTAAAAAAGGGGATAATTGTAAATATTATATCATTTAGCAAAAATATCATATATATTTCCAAAAATAAACCTATTATTCTACTTTTTAACTGTATTAAACCATAAAAAATATTTGTTATTAAGAGACTCAACTTGCCACAGTTCAATACTTTATTTCTCCATTGATATTAGATCGTCAAGAGAATAATCAAGAATTAAAATCTAAGCGTCTCCAAGAATCTAAGAGTTGTTAAATCGCCAGAGATATTAACCCCACCTCTTTCAATAAATCAATATACACACTACTAGACTTTAGTTGTAGTCTGTAGTAATTTGTTAATTTGATAATAGTATATTTTTATAGATAAGAAACAATAATGATTATCAAGATAAAAATGAGAGTAATTACAATAAGGGTTCAACAATTCTTTCAAAATAGCTAATAGTTGCTTTGCTTTCTTAACTAAAACAAATGTCAATAAGTGACTTAACTTAGTTTTAAAAAATAGTTCTTTTCTTTAAGAGTAGCATCAAAAGTTAAACAATGTATCGGATAGGGAATATTTTCAATTTCTATGAATGAATATTAACATCTCTATAAATTCTAAAACTATTATTTCATAACAATTCTAAATTAAACATCAAAAAGATATAGTAAAAATGGAATGGACAATGCAACCATTGTGAGGCCCAACTGTTATTACCAATCAATTGGCCTAAAACTAAAGCTGCTAATGAAATCGGACACCACTTAATATTTTTCATTGCATTGTCGCTCGTCAAGTTTGGGAGCGGAGTGGCTCAGTGGTAGAGCACTGAGTTGCCATGCCGGAAATCCTGGTTCAAATCCCGCTGCAGGCCATGATTTTTATTTAGTCTGTTTGCATCAGGAGATGGATCATGTGGGATCTAGGACCCTCCTGGGGCCCATCCAGCCTCTATAAAATATTATAAAAATAGGGTACCCAAAATAAGGGGGAAAAATTTGTCAGTTGAGTGTGACCTGGACAAGTCACCTCCTTGCAGAACCGTTGTCCATGAAACAGTACAGTCTCTACCATATACTGAACCCCAGACCCTTCATGGGTTGTAGTGGTACAGGTTTTTTTTTTTTTTTTTTTTTGTCGCCCGTCAACTGGCCCTGAAGAAGACCTGCAATATGTGTCGAAACGCCAAATCAATTAAGCCAATTCCTTAAACCAAAACTACCAGATCTATGAAGCACATATCTCTGGTGACCCTCGGCTATTTACCAATTGGTAAGTGATTTTGTCAATATGCTATAAGTTAATTATATTTAATAAGTTAATCTTTAAACAGTGGTTATTGAACAGCCTTAAGAATTATCCAGTTGACTCAGCTTCTAATAGTACGTACTCTTCTGTAATGATAAAATCCCCAAATGATATGTTCGCATAACATTAGAATTAATATTTAGGAGTGTAAAGTTCCATTTTTTTAACCTTGTACCTACTATTTTCCCTTAATTTTGTTTCTTTTAGATATTCAAGACTACATATCTTTCTTATTTCTAGTGGCAATACGTAAATTTTCTCTCTTGCTATTTGTCTACTTTCTACAATTAAAAACACACTAAGTTACTGACAAATAAATAATAATTACTCTTGACAAATCTTATATTTACAAAAAATGTACACTTCTAAATGCCCTGAATTTATCTGATGGACAGTCGCGTTAGAAAGAAATGCCTGGCTGAAGAGTCATAAAATTTTGACTAAAATTCACTAAACCTGTTCTTTATGCTCTTCTTGGACCATTGCAACACTCGTTGACAGTTCAGCAGTAAAGTAATATTGCACCTGTTGTAAAGCATTTTGGTACACTTTTTCTACTTCTTCACGAATCCTTTCCCAATTTTCGGACCCAGATTCACTTGTAGAACATTTTTCAGCTTTTTGAGAGGATATCAACTTTCTCTCAACCTACAATATTATTAAAAATTCAAATGATTATTAATTTTAATGAATAGTACTATTATATAATATCATTAATAATACATAAAAACAAACTTTTTCGATTATGTATAGAATTGAATGTAAAACAAATTACATATGATGCTTGGCAGGCAGAGTTGCATACCTAACAACTCAAACAGATGTGAAGTTCAGAATCATAATATTTATTGCTGATTACTTTAATTATAAATGTCAACTTCATCAACAACTTACCAATTGGATAAAGTTAGTGTGAAAGTACATTCCGTACTTCAGGATCAATATGCTTCTAATACATAATAGTTATTTTTGCTGTCATTATTATATTAAAGTTATTATTTATTAAAGTAAATATAACTTTAACATATTTCTATTTCTAAATATTGGTAATTAGTAATTTAATAATGTGTTACAACAAGCTTATAAAGAAGGAGTAATCCTACACAAATATTTTATTATAAGTAAGCCTACATTGTTACCTACAGGTCATTGTTCTAGGTTCCAACTCCCTCCTTACAAATATCCCCACCCTCCCAACATTAATCCTAAACGATCACCCCATCAGTTTCAACTCCTCTGTCAAAAACCTAGGCATTACTATTGACCAAAACCTTTCCTGGAAACCCCATGTCACCCAAATATCCTGATGGGCAATTAGTTCCCTGAAATTATTCCATTGATCTCGGCATCTCCTTACACAATCTACCTGGAAGCTTCTCGAACGATCCCTCATCTTCCCCCACTTTGACTACGGTAGTGTGGTATACGGGGGCCTTTCCAAAATGCTTGAGGGCGAATAATGAACTGTGCTTTAAGATTTGTCCTTGGTACTCCGAGGCGATGCTGGGTGTCACCACTCACCAACTATGATGAGTTAAAGTGGCAGACAATATTTCCTTTCCTAAGTGCTTTTCTATACCAATCCATTAACTCGCAACACCTTTCATATATCTACAGTCTCCTCCAATTCAAATCCTCTGTCGAGCACCACAAAACAAGATCCCGCCTTTCTGATCTCTACATTCGTTCCCACAGAACCAATACATTCAAGCGTTCCTTCCTTGCCTGCTCCACCACTTTGTGGAACTCAATCCCTCCTTTCATCCGCCATGCTTCTTCACTGGCTTTATTTAAATCCCTGCTTTTCCAACATCTCTTGACATCCCAAAAAGACGATCTCTAGGCAGGCCAATATTCCGTTTAAATAAATTAGTATTGAATACTCGTTGCCTATGTGTTTTGTTTATTTTTTCCAAAGAAGATATAGACCATGTAAATACTTTATTGCATGCTATCCCATTCTTTACTTTATTTAGTGATTTCGTTATTAACTATTTTATTAATTTTGTTTACAATTATTTTGTTAATATTAATATATTTATTTTCGACAATTAGTTAAAATCCTGTTAAGTTTTGTAATTTTTATTTTTTTCATTTCTATTTCTATTTTTATTATATTTAGTTAATCTCTTAATTATTTCATGATTTGTATTATTATGTAGCCTTCTAGCCAGATGTATATTATGTTAATTTTTTTTTTGTTCATGATTGTTATTCTAAAGGGACTTGGTCCCAGAATGAAGTTTGTTTTCTATTCTATTCTATTCTACATTCAATCTGCATGCATTAAGTTGATTTCTAAAAACTTAAAAACAAAATAAGATAAATAAATTCTAAAAAAAAATTAAGATATTTAATAAAGATCCAAACAAAGATTATCCTATCCAGGATAAGAAACCAATATGTTATATAATATTTTAAACAATTTATATTATAAAAATAACTTTAATAACTACTAACCTCATTGTCAAGATTAAATAATTTAGCTTGTTTAAGTTTCCATTCTGCAGCTTTAATCTCCATAACATATTTCCTTTCAGCTTCATTTAATCTATACTGTAACTCTTTTAGTTCTTTCTCTAACGATTTTTTTTGATCCAAAGAACTCTAATAGGCAAACAAATAAAATAGTTAGTACAGCTAAAAATATTAAATTAACTGTAATTAATATCTTCAACCAACTCATTGACATAAAAGTTATTCTAAACATAAACA
Organism: Arma custos; assembly: GCA_037127475.1. Classification (NCBI taxonomy): domain Eukaryota; kingdom Metazoa; phylum Arthropoda; class Insecta; order Hemiptera; family Pentatomidae; genus Arma; species Arma custos. Next base: position 87,898,500 of record CM073763.1, on the reverse strand, counting down.
GATTACAAACTCTAGTTCATAAAGTAAAAAAAAAAGTTATTTTTAAACAATAGTCTAATTAAATCTTTCAATAAAAAATTTATTAAAAAAAAGAGTTTAATTAAATAAAAAAAAAGCAGAATAATACAGGCTGTCAAACAGATCTTTAAGTATCTCTGGGAAAAGAAATTAACTACAGGCGGGATCCGAGAAATTAAAAATGATTTAGAAATACAAAATATAAAAACAGAAGCAGTAGCACAGAGAGATGCTTTCAGAAAACTTGTGTTAAACTTGGGATTTCAGTGTACAAGCAGTAAGAGAACAGGCACGAAGTGGTAGAAGAAAGAAAAAAGAAACATGGTGAAAGGATGAGAGAGTATTGGAGGAAAAGAAAGCAACCAATGAGAAAGAATTGAAATTCGCATGTGGTCCCCTAAAAAAAAGCAGAACAATGTTGGGAAATGAATACCTATATAAACCTAAAACTTCTGAATTCTCAATTGTTGTCAACAGTAACAAAATTGAAAATTTTGTGTAAATATCTTATGTGATCAGTAATGATCTATGGAGTGAAAATTTTGTATTAAATGTCGTAATCTGAGACAATTCGAAAGAAGCTATAACAAAATAATTGGACTAAGATATACAGAAGATATAATCTGAATGGGAGCTGGAATTTTATAGATTTCCTCTTAAATATGTATTCTTCCGTTCAGTCTAAAAAAGAAAAACAAGAAGACCAAGAAATTGGTGAAAGTGGGAGATGGATCCAAGGAAGGATGAAGAGGAAAGAAAAAAGAGGAAGTTGAAAGTCTGCAACAAGATACCCAAAACTTCCTAACATAGAATTAGAAATAGGGCTGTTTACATGGGTAAGACCGACAGAGCTGAAGATGGCTGTAGAGAATTCCTCTCCCCACTGCATAGGTGGTTTAAGAAGATAGAATATAATGATGATAGACAATCAAAATCTACACCTCAAAAGAATTTCAAAAAAGTAGATCAAAAGAATTTCTGCTATGCAGAAATAATATTCTAGTTATCAGATTTTAAATATAACATTAAGAAGAAATACATAAAACCAGTTCCCTTCAGGATGATCAGTTAATCATAGAAATAGAGGGGCGACCTGTGGTCTAGTGGTTAGCCTAGCAATCTACTAAGCCCTAGATGGATTTAAGGTTTGTACCCTGGTGGTGGCTCTAGGATTTTTTAAAGAGAGTAAATGCCGTCCTTCAGAAGGGAAGTTAAACAGAGGTCCCATTTAAATCCCTATCCTAATTAAACCTAGATGGGCAAAATTTACAGCTTCCACTGTAGCATCGTCCGATTAGCCACAGCAGCAAAAACTTTATATTAAATAAACAAACAAACATAGAAAAGGAAAATAAATAACGATTTAAACTTACTTTAATTATTTCGTTTTTCTCTTCTATTTCCTGTTGCAGGTATTTTACATGGCATGAAAACTTTTTTGATTGCATTTTCTCTTCATTAATTTTTTTTTGGAAGTTTGTAATTTCCTGTTTAAAAAATCATAAAAAAAAAAAAAAAAGAAGATAAATTTAATCTACATTCACACTCTTACATACAACAGGCAAACATATCTACAAATCATGTAACATAATATTAAAAAATAAAATAAAATAAGGCAGAATATATTTTCAAATTTCATTTGATTTTTTTTTTTTTCAGAAAAGAAATGTGTTCAACTATGTAAACAAAATTTATCATACAGCTCTGATCTCTCATTTGTGCCATGCTTTCTAAATTTTAGAAATGGAAAACAGAAAACACAAACAAATTTCAAAAGGTATATAAGATATCCTTTCCTCTTATCAGTGATGGCGTCTGTATATGAGGAAAGTGCCATAAAACTACTAGGGATTATTATAATAGCCTGGGAGGACAAAAGCGTTCTTTATATAATTGCTAAAAGGAAAATTAATAACTGCATGTTAAGAACATAGTTAGTGAATTTGACAGGTGATCGTATATGAGCTTCATCAGATAATAAAGCCAAAATAACTATTGCCAGCGGGAAGTTTCTCAATATCTGATAAATCAGATGAGGACCAGGCATTATCATAGAGCTACAATAGTCAATTAAATAAGAGAAAATATCAAGTATAACATACACGATCTTTTACACGCAATTCATCCTTATGTTTTTGTAGATCATCAAGGAGCTTTCCAGTAGATCTCAGCGCTTCTTCGATCCTGTTATACTGTTCTTTATGAAACTTCAACTCTTCAAAAATGGTCCTTAGTTTCTTATCCAATTGGACAACCCAGTTGTCATCAATCGTTCCTTGGCTCTAAAAAACAATGAAGCAATGAGATATAAATTTGTAAAAATAACATTAACAAAACAAATTTTGAAAAAAAAAACTTACTTTTGATGTAATAATAATATGTTGTAATTCTTTTAATTTTCCTTCAAAATCATTTTTTTCTTCTAACAGCTGGTGGTTTAGGCTTTTTAAAATTTCATTAAAGTTTATTTTATCAGACCTGGACCACTCTTTATCAGTATCGTCTCCCTCAAAGCAACTGCATGTTTCTAATTTACTTTCCATAATGCTTCGAACAAATGCTATCAATTCTTGAACAAAATCTTCATTTTGATTGAAGGAAGTCGATTGGCACTTGTCTCTCATTGAGGCCATAAAGTCAAGCCTTAATTGAAGCAATTGCACTTCTTTGTTTAGTAATTTATTGTCCGAGTATACATTAATTTTTTCATTTCTCATTTTTTCAAGCTCACTTTTGCATAAAATTAGTTCATTATAAGTATCTTCCAACTTACCAGAATATAAGTTATTCGTTTCATTTAATAAATCCACTTTACGCATCAGAAACTTTTTATCTTCAGATAATGTTCTCAATTCCCCTTTTAATGTTATTATTTCTTGTAATTTTTCATTGACACTATTAATGATAGTGTCAGTACCACCATCATTATTGTCTAGGTTTTTGTTTTTAGTAAATTCCTTCAAACATTTTCCATACTTTTCTTCTAATTCAATATTTTTTTTAGACATTTCCTGGCTTTCATTTTTTAAATAATTTAATTCTTTATTCAAATTTTCTGTTTCATTACTTAACTTCTCATTTTCATCTTGTAGTTTTGTATACTCTTGCTTCAGGGACACATAATTACTCAATTTCTCTTCTAATTTAATTCTCATTTCTTCATAAGCATTCATTTCCTCTTTCAAAAATTTAGAATTGAATTTTAGATCCTGAACTTGCAGAGTAAGATTTTCGACTTCAGTAGTCAATTGTTTATTTTCTTTATCAAGTTCATGGCACTTTTCCATCCATTTCACAAGAGACAAATGGATTTCAGTTTTTGATTTAGCAGATTTTGGTTTCAAAAATTCACCACCGCCATCTGGATCACAAACATTTTTGGGACAAGGTGTTGATGTGGCCAACTGTGCTGGGGCATTATTGGAATAACTTTTTGAACGAATGTTCTGAATATATTCCTCTTTGGTTATTTTACTATCACTGACTGTTTTACAATCGGATACAATTGGTGAAAGATCCACATTAGCAAGCTGAATGCACGTTTCGTTTTGATGTTCTTGACTCATTTTATTCAATTCATCTTTGTATCTCAACACTTCGTCATTTAATTGGTCTAATTCAGATTGTTTTTTCATATTCTCATACTTCAATATGGTATTTTGTTCTTCTACATACCTCAAATTACTGACAGCACAATCCTTTTCTTTATCTAGAGACATAATCTCATTTTTTAACGATGTTAATTGTTGTACACAGTCCTCATAGGCTTTTTTACGAGCATCGAAAGCGACACGTAAGTTCAGGTTATTTTGAGCAAGATCTTTTAGTTCTTTGCGAAGTCTTATCGACTCAGAGATAGAATCACATATTATTTTCATGGCAGCACAAAAATGAGGATTAGAAAATTTTTCTTTGGAAACAACAGGAAGTTTAATTACTGATTCATCAGATTCTGTATTACTCATCTCTTCCTCAGAATTAAGATAAAGCATTTTTATACAATGGTATAGGTCTTCCAAAGCTTTAATCAAATTAAACAAATCAGTTTCAAAAGAATGAACGATATCTTCTCGTTCTAGCGTCATTTGTATCCTTTCTCTATTAATATCAATTTCCAATTTATCGCATAAGTTTTTGGTAGTTAAAACTTCATTTTGTAATGCTTCTTCACTTTCTCTTAATAAATTTAATTGCTTCTCAGTTTGTTGAAGTTTTTTAGAAATGTTTTTATGATCAACAAACAATTCTTCATATTTTCTCTTAAACTCGTGGAGTTCTTGAATGATTTTTTTTTCATTATCTGCTTTATTATTCAACTCTATTCTTAAAGCGACTTCATTGCTCAGACTAGCAGCTAACCTATTATCCATTTCAACTATATGTGATCCACAATCTTTAACTATTTCCTTCACTTTAGATTTCATTTCATTATATTCTTTTTCATATATTTTTCTGAATGTTTCATATTCTTGTTGATGAGATTCACCTCTTTCGTCTAATTCTGTAATCCTACAGTAAAGTGCATCTATATGATTTTCAAGAAACTGTTCTTTTAAAGAATAACTGGTTAATATTTCCTTTAATTTTTCGGAATAATGTTCTTTGATTTTTTTTACATCATTCTCATAGCCGGACCTGCAAAAAAAAGATATTAATATGATTTTTTGAAGTATTAAAATTGACAATTAATAATTTTTGTTGAAATAATGGTAAATCATACTGCAGTAGTAAGTTAATTTTACAAAAATAAGTTTTACTCATTTTATTATTTCCCTATCAATATAAATGTTCTGCTTGGACCATTAATGAAGGGAAAAATCAAGTGGTATACAAATTCTTAGTACACCAACATAAATATTATTCCTTAATTACTAGTACCTGACCAAATCAGGACTGTTAATGATAAAATAATCTTTCTAACCTACATAAAATTAACTTAATCATTTGTAAATAAACTTTAAGTTGTATACCTCATTTCCTGTTCTTTTTCAGCCAGTTTCTTTTCCCTCAGAAAACCAGACTCACACTCATGATCAAACTCCATTTTTAATGTTTCAAGAAGCCTATTGTTTAATTCAAGAGCATCGGATTTTTCTTTCAGACTTTTTTCCAAAAACATTATTTTCTTAACTGACTCATTTAGATTACTTTGCAATTCATCTGTCTGAAAAACCACATATATAAAATTAATGAAAACAAATTATTGAATTTAAGCCAGACAAAATTATTTGAAAAATAACGAATAACCAAAAAAATTCCTATTGTTACAACTAGAAAGAAACAATTTAGCATAATATGAAGAAGTTCTAATATTCAAATGCTACTGGTTTTAATAAACTAATTAATTTTCCATAATATGATAAAGCTGATTTTGCATAATTAATATTCAATATATTAAATGTTTATTAACTTTATATGACTTCAGTTCATAAATATATTGATAAAAATTGTAGAACATCTAACCCTTCTTCAACAGTTAAAATTTGAATTCTGTCAAGGGTAAAGCTAAAAAACCGGCAATCTCCTACATCAGCATATTGATTATCTATAAATACCATTTTGAATCACAAAAAGTAAGGTGAAATTGTCATTCAAAACTTCCGGGCATTAGGAAGGCAGGTAAATTTTTTTTACAACCAAACTGTCAACAAAGAATATTATTTGAGCGTTATGTGTCGTTTGCGTGAAGCTGTTCGTCTGAAACGGCCGGAATTATGGGCAAACAACTCTGGGTTCCTTCATCACGATAATGCATCTGGTCCAAACTGCATTGGTTCTTCACGACTTTTTTTGCCAAAAACTCGATTCATATCGTTCTGCAACCACCGTATTCGCCTATTTGGCTCCAAGCGACTTCTGGCAATTCAGCAAACTCAAAAGGCCAATGCGGGGACACTGTTTTGACACAATTGAGGAGATAAAAACCGAATTGAAGAAGGTCTTGAAGGCTATACCGAAAAAAGGCAATTCCGAATGTTTCAAGGACTGGAAAAAGCATTGGAAAAAGTGTGTTTTATCGGACGGGGATTACTTTGAAGGGGATGAAATTGATTTGGAAGAATAAATAAAGAATTTACATTTAATAAACCAATTCACCTTACATTTTGATCACAGTAGTATGTATTCCCCTCTCCTGAAAAATCCAAGTTTTTTACTTCATTTTGGTACAATATCAGAATATGCCATCAGTATCACTGCAGATAATTAGTGATATCTTGAATTCTTGGTAACTAACTGCTTTTAATTATTATTAAAACTATTATTAATAAAACTATTACAGTCAAATTTGAAAATCTTCTAATTCAACTTTTGCATCTTAGAAACCTGACTAGTATACTAAATTTTAGCAATTTTTTTTTTCTTAGATTACATAACAAAAAACCATCAATAAATGGAACAAAGGACAGTAGAAATGGCAGGCACAAGGTGTTAACTTAAACTCATTCCTACTTAACGTTGTTTTTGAAGGAAAATTAATTGTTAGGAATGTAGAATATTATAAAATAATCTCTAAAAGGCCTTCTACAGGGTCGGGATCGACAGCCGACCATCGTGACCTTGGTTGAGTCGATCAATTTTTGTATTTGTTCTACATGGTCGTGACTGACCGCTGACCATCGTCAAGACGTCAGGTCGACCAATTTTCGTATTCATTAATTATCAATTAGGAGTTAGCACGCAATAATGACTTAAATGTAAGAAAAAATATAAATAGGTTACCATAATAATAATTATAAAGAAAGATAACTATTAATATTTACATATATACAAGTTTTATATGTACAAAATAATTTAAGAAATTAAAGAAACAAAAACTATAATTATTTTAAAAAGAAGTGTTTGTGTGTGAGCGTATACATACATCTCTCTCTATCTCTCTCTCTCTCTCTCTCTCTCTCTCTCTCTCTCTCTCTCTCTCTATATATATATATATATATATATATATATATATATATATATATATATATATATATTGGCCGTTATTGTTTCCTAGGAACGCTTTTCCGTTTAATAAATTCTTAAAGAGGCGTGCCCCCACATGGTATGGCTGGGTGCCCTCTTTCCCTGAGGAAAAGCAGGGGAAGAGGGAGCTAAAGCGGAAACCCTCTGGGATTAATAATCCTCAGTTGTATCCTGGACGGGTAAAATCGATCCAAATACTATGAACAGGCTTCTCATGAAAAATATTATCCCAGGTAATGTCGGGCATTCAGATACTGGGGCCCCGACAGTGTGAAGTCAGAAACCGGTGAATCGGAGCACCACAAGAACCCACAACAGAATGTTAATCAGAAAAAATTCAGTAAAAACAAAAAGAACTTAAGTAAAAAACAAAAAACTAAATTCGGCACATATAACATAAATTCACTAACTCAGGCTGGAAAATTGAAACAACTAACATCAGAACTTTATAGGCTGAAAATCTCAATAATGGCACGACAAGAGACCAGGTACACAGATGCAGGAAGTTTTGAGTCGGACGGATAAAAAATTCTAAAGGTAAAACCCGGTGAAAGAGGCCGATTGGGAGCTGGCTTTCTAGTTGATAAAAATTCCTCAGGAACACAGTAGATTTTAAAAGCACTAGCAGCCGACTATCTATTCTCACATTAAAATCCACTAATACAAAATACACTTTAATTAATGCACACGCCCCCATTAATGACGAAATTAACAAAAACCCAGATAAAGTAGAAATCTTCAGGAAAAAACTAGAAGACAAAATTAACAGAATTCCTGCAAACCATGTAAAACTTCTCAATAAGAGGAATTAACGTAACATCAGACCATTTTCCCTCTCAAATCAAGATGAATTTTGTACCGGCTAAAACAATCGCAAAAACTACAAGAAATAAAGCAAGTAGAATCGACAGAGAAATTTTAAGAGAAAAAAGACAGGAATCCAAAAACTTAAGGAACCAAGCAACTGGGATGAGGTGAAGAGCTTTCTGACAGAAACAGCGATAGAAATTGCTCCTGAGAAAATCCACAAGAAACATCCTTGGTGGAACATAGAATCGAAAACACTGTCAAAACGCTTCTGGAAAAATGGAGACTATGGAACCAACAGAAAACCCTTGAGAAAAGAGAAGATACCAAATACAGAGAAAAACAGCACAGAAAATAATCAGAGAAACAAAGAGAAAATTCCTTAGTCAACAACTGGTGGAAATGGAAGAAAACTTCAAGAAGAACAACACCAGACTTTTCCACAAAGCCTTTGAGGGAAGACTGAAGGGATTCCGCCCCAGAGGACTTGCACTGAAGAAATGAGACGGCACACTGGCACTGACAGACGAAGAAGCCTGTGAAATTCTGGCAGAGTATTTTCATGAGCTTCTAAATTGTGAGGAACCTATTGAAAAACTGGAAATAAGAGAAAACACCCCACAAAGTATAGACTTGGATCCACCTGACGAAGAAGAAATAGAGGAAATTATCGCAGGACTAAAAAACAACAAAGCTTCTGGTGAAGACAGCATACTAGCAGAAATGTGGAAATACTCCAGTGAGGAATTCAGAAGAAAAGTCACAGAAATATTAATAGACGTCTGGGAACAAGAAGAAATACCAGGAGAATGGAAAACCGCTTTAATCCACCCTCTTCACAAAAAAGGCGCAAAAATCGATGTGAACAACAACAGGAGAATTTCTCTCTTGGCCATATTGAATAGGTTAGAACCACAAATTGATGACAAAATAGGAGAATACCAGGGAGGATTAAGGAAAGAAAGATCCTGCCAAGAACTGATACTTAGCCTAAAACTTCTGATAAAACATTACCTAACTAGGCCACAGAAAAACCTTTATATCTCTTTTGTCGATTTTGTAAAAGCATACGACTCCTTAGACAGAGAAACCCTACTGAAAACCCTAAGGGAATATGGAGGTGATCAAAAGACCATAAACCTAATAAAAGAAACGTTAACAGAGACCAAATCAAAAATAAAATTAAGAGGGAATATCAGCGAAGCGTTTCAGATAAAAACAGGTGTGAGACAAGGGGAAGGACTTTCACCTGTTCTCTTTAACGTTGTCCTCGACAAAGTTATGAAGACATTATGGGAAAAAGAAACATCAGGAGCTAAAGTAGGAAAGAAGAGCACAGAAAATTAATATCCTTGTAAAGTGTTTGGCTTTTGCGGATGACTGGCAGAGTCGGAAGAAGACGCAATTAGGAAAATAAATTCATTGAATAAAGTAGCTGAAAACACTTGACTTAAAATCTCCGTTCAAAAGACCAAATTTATGACTACAGACCCCCACTAAAAGTAAGAAAGAAGTGAAAACAGATTTAGGTAAAATTCAGGTGGTTATAAGTTTTAAATATCTGGGCGAGATAATAAGCAGAAACTTGTCTGAAAAGGAAAGCATGCAGTACAGCATTAAAAATTTGGAGAATTTATGCTACTTAACGAGTAGTATGTATAATAAAAATGTCTCTCCAAAAAGGCCAAAATCAGGCACTACAATACAGTGGTAAAACCAGTTATATTGTACGGGACAGAGACTATGCGCTTTCCCACTTTAGACAAACTTCTTAAAATAGAGAGAAGGATTCTTATGATAGTCCACCGGCCCAAAGTAACACCAGAAGGATACCAGCTGAAATCTAACAAAGAAATTTACTTTGAAATGAGTGACTTGGAAACAGAAATGAAGTTTAGAAGACTCAGATTTTATGGTCACATGATGAGGATGAACGAGGAGAGATTAAACAAAAAAATGTTCACCAAAATTAGCCCTCCGGACAGGCTGCGCCCGTGGTCGGTCTCGACTGTCTAGAGTAATAGGATCCGGAGTATATATACATGTACATATACACTTCGGACTCAATTTCTGACGAGATGAAGTGTGCCAGGCATAAACAAATATTAGATTTCTAGGTTTTGATTAATTGTTTACAATATTCCAATAAAAAATCGAAACACTGACAGCGTTCCAGGCGGTCTGGACTGACCACGGCCACAGCCTGTCAGGAGGGCTGTGCTCCCAACCACCGACGGTCGGGCCCGACCAAATATTGGCCAGTCAACCGACTTCTACACTGCCTCTTTTTATATCAACCCGACCAAGATCATGATGGTCGGTGGTCGATCCTGACCATGTAGAAGGGGTTTAAAATGTTATATTATATGTCATATGTAATAAATTGCTATCACTACTAAAACATTTTTTTTTAACTCATTTTATAAATTCAGCATATTTACCTCATTCAACATAATGCTTTTACTAACCAGTTCTTCTCTTAACTCCATAACACTTGCATTTGTATTTTCCAGTTTACTTTGAAGGTCACGTAAAGATGCATTTTTTGATTCTAATTCATCTTGTAGTGCAAGTATGGATACATTTTTTGAATCAAGTTCCTTTTGAAGAGAGTTTGCAAAACCTTTTCCAGATTCAAGTTCTTCATGCAATCTCTGAATTTCATCATTTAAATTCACAATAGTACCTTCCATCTATAAACAAATTAACATACTGGGAAATTAATTTTTAAAGTAATTTAATCCTATAATAAAACAATGTAAATTCAAAACCATTAAGAAATTTCAGTTAAATTTACTTGCAAACTATTATAACATAATTATAAAACCATTGTCTATATATAGAAAGATAAATGTTCAGGGTACCTATTCATTTAAAAGAAAAAGAAAAACAACCTTTTTACTATAGCCAAACTCTATGAAATTAAGGTAAATGAAACAAAAAGGAATCAAGATCTCCAAGTAAGAATTGAATGAAGTATTAAATAAAGAGATATTTAATACTAAAAACTTTGTAAAAATGGGTTGAAAAGGTAAGACTGGGATGAATGAACGAGTGTATGATGAATAAATTATGAAAGTCATCAAAATTTGTATTAAGATGGCCCGTTACTTACTTAATTACTTAAAGTAACAATGTAAAAATGAATTATTAAAATTTTAGTCAAACTTGACCTGTAGGTGATTAGGAAACATATAGGAGATAAAATTAGGGAAGGGTTATTTCTGTAAATAGGTACTCAACATGTGAAGTTCTAAGAGAAGGAGATTTGAATAGGGTTTTAATCTATCAAAGTTGCCGACTATTCCACCATTTTGGTTTCCCTACCATGAGGAATGGAGTTGCAATTAATAATAGCAACTAAATAAAGAATATATATACTAAAGTAAAGAACAATTGGCTGAAGCTGAAGAGGTACAAGAGTAATTTCTAATTTTTTATTTAATAAACTACAATCTGACCACCTAATTAATAAAGTAGTAACAATCTCTAGGTTGACATTAGCAATAAATCTTTAATATCTCTATCCCATTACATCAATGCTTAAGACTTATGTGAAGACATTTGGTTAGGCGATAATAAAAGAAATAAGATAAGCAAACAATGTATATTTTGATAATAAGCATCAATGAAAGTTAAAAAAAGAAAAAATGCCAACTCCCATCAATGAAAGATTGTGTTTAATCTTTAAAAAATCTTTCTATCGGTTTTCTAAATGAAGGAATATGAAAAGATTTTTCAAGGGAGGTGTGGGTAGTTATTTATAGATTATATACTTATTAATAGATCAAGAGAGAGCCAATCCTTTTTAGAAAGATTAAGAAACTTTGTGTTAATGATATATCAACAAGAATGAAACGTAAAGCTAAAATATTTAATAATTTTATTTTTTATAGAAGAGGTAATAAATTAAATCTTTACCTTTACTAAAAATAGACAAAAAAAGGCCATCAAAACACTTCCAAATCTCATAATATTATTCTTACCTCTAATTCAAAGCCAGAAGAACAATCTTCACCAAAAGGATCAATATGATATTTCAATTTACTCTTTCTACGAGGAGCTAAAAATTATTGATAAGATTACTGATAATTGAAATATGCATAATTTTAACAAGATAACACCAACAAATTAATGGAAAAATTAAATTAAAACATGATGAATCCCCCAAAAATGTAAAGCTGAAAAATAAAAGATACAAGTCCTTGTTCTGCACCTAAATTACATAAGTGAATAATATTTAATAATCAGTAAGAGTTTAATTATACTGCTTAAAAGCAATAGAAAAGTGGTAATAGGCATCATCCAAATTTTTATAACAACAAACTCCACTAATGGCAATAAGGCTCAAGATCATCAAAATTTTTACAGTGAAAGATAGAGAAACATAGATGAACAAATAAATGACTATAGCCCCTCCGTTTTTTACTTAGTAGGGGAGAGAAAGTTTGAAAGTAGATGACAAGAAACATATCAAGGGATATCTTTTTATCCCAAGCTTTGTCGAGGTCAGCATTCTCTAATCACCAAAAGATAAAAGTGTGGGGCCCATAGGCTCACTCATTTTTGCTTTATTTATGCAAAAAATTCCAATTCCAGAGGTCTTGATAAAATTTTCAAACATGTTTCCTGCCCTTGATGAGTTTACTAGCGTGCCTCAACAGTTCTGTTTCTAGATCTGTGAGCCAAGCAGATGTTTGAAGAAAAGGCATGGGAACCCAGACAGGAACATGTAGTTTCTTTTTTTTACCTAGTTCTTAGAGAAGAAATCTGGAAAACAAAGGAAAAATTAAATAAAATGTTCCTCTTAAACTGATAAGAGGTTATCCGATCCTCATACCAGAAAACAAAGGAGTAGTCGGTGTGAATGGCCAGTAATCCAAGGAATTCAAGATAGAAATGGGAGTCAAGCAGGGAGACCTATTCATTTCCCATCTTATTGTAATCTACATGATATCACCTCTTCAGGTATCTTGGAAAGTTGAATCAGAAATAAATGGTGAAACCATTAAGTAACAGGCAGATTCAGGAATTCCAATGAGGGTCACATCGAATATCGGAAAGAAGACACCAAATATTGAAATTAGATTCGGCCCAGCACTGGTTTACATGAACTGTTATCCAATTAAAACAAAATAAATTTAAAAACCATGTCTTACAAGATAACACAAAGTATTCATTTTTCCACACACAACTGAAAAGAATCAAACTTAAATGTTGCCATTATAATATTTATAAATGACAGATAAGTCAAGCCTTATTCAAATGAAAATCTTTCAAGTATATGTCTTAAACAGGAATTAATGCGATATAATTCAGTAATCAGTCAAGTAGTTCATAAAATTTAAAAATAGTTTAAACCATAATGTAGGTCTATTTTATTTTATTTTTTATTAATTATTATAGTGTTTAAATCTTTTCTCTTCAATATAAAATATTTAAAGCGACCCGGGTTCGAATTCCGGCTCTGGACAAATCTTTTCTCTTCAAAATAAAATATTCATGATGTAGGCCATAAGGTCATTACTATAAATCTCTTTTGTTCAATACTGTTATTCATTACCATCTTAATGATTAATAATGGTGAAATTATAACTTTTTTTAACATAAGATTGAGTTTAAGTAAATATTAATCCTCTCAGTATTCTCAGTTGTTAAACAGGTTTTAGACACTTTGATTATTTTGAAACATAGAGAGCTTTAATCTATAATCTATAACTTTTTTTTATCATTTTTTGTTAATTGTTTTAATTTTTCAATATTTTTATTTTGAAGAGAAAAGATTTACCCCGGCCAGGATTCGAACCCGGGTCATCTGTCTCTCCGTGACAGCACTCTACCAATTCAGCTACCAGAGTTGCCTTCCAGTCTTTTCTCTTCAAAATAAAAATATTCAAAAATTAAAACAACTAACAAAAAATTATAAATAGTAATATAACGTAAGTCAACAAGATCCTAAAATTAAAAGTAATGTTCAAAGAACATTTGTTCTCGTGTATACATCACAAAAATTGCGAGAACGTGGGATCAGATAAGAGAACAGATTTGTCCCGACTGGTAGCTCAATTGGTAGTCTTGTCACGGAGAGACCCGGCTGGCGCAAATCTTTTCTCTTCAAAATAAAAATATTATCTATAAAACTCTCCGAAAATATCCTAAAGCACTTAGTTTAAATAAAATTAAGTTTATTGGAAGAAGTGATCACCATTAATGGTCTGATATTCTACAAAAACCAATCTTACATGCAGCTTCTTCAGTTTTGTTCATATAAACTTCGAATTCACCTTCAGAAATATCATGCTGGTGTACATTATGAAAATTAAAGTTATAATGTTTACCCTAAAAATTAAAAAACTTGTGAAACACCAAAAATAATCGTTCTGTTTGAAGAATCACATTATTATTCCTTTAAAAAATAGCTAAAAGTTGATTCACTGCAACTTGCACGTCAAATATAACAACCTTCTTTAAATGATGATTCAATGTTAATTAAATAGAAAAAATTGAAAAGCAAAACAATGTCATGTCTTGTTGATATGCTTTTTAAATTACATGTTAAGAATAAATTTTGAAAAGGACACATTTTGGGGATATTTCGAAATAGAATTTTTCTTTATCGCTTCGTGTACTATTAAATTTACTAATTTCATGAGCAAAAATAGCTGATATCTGGTTGTCTTAAAGGTTATTTAAACAACTAGTAGTAAAACTGTTCTTTTAAGTGCCATCGTTCGACAGAAATCAGTTTTTTGCTCTCTGAATATTTCAAATTTTGAATGTGATCCCTTCTTAAACTTCATGATTCAAATATGATGTTGGGAATCCAATAATAAAAAACATTACTGAGCAAATAGTCACAAACTTAGGCCAGAATTGAAGCCTATAATATATTTTCACATTCAGTTTACACTTTACATAACCAAAATCAACAAGTAAAATAGAGAATTAATAAAACAGCATGATAAATATACCAGCAATTTATTGGGTTCACATAAAAAAAACACTATTTAAAAGAGTAACACTATTATTAAATCAACACACTAATATTATAAACAGAAATACAATTGTATACAAAAATACCATTATGTGCAATTCAAACTGCTACAAACTTACATGATTTTGTCCAGCTTCGCCGTTTTTAAAACTGAATCGTTCCATTATCTTTTATCATCAAATGATATAAAGGACAAATTTTAAATCACTTTTATGAAGTGATAATTTGAATATTTGAAAGCGGAGATAATAATTAAAATAAATCATCAGGAAATTTTACATCAGGTTTAACAATTTGAATCGTAAATTATTTCATCACACATTAAAAAGTTTTAAAGAACACAGTTAACGTGTGAGTATAAATATATCTCCAGAAGTTTAAAAATAAACTTCTTTGTCCAGCGGTTACCATTTGTCAACGGCTCCGCTTTGTTTACAAGAAGACTTGATTGAAAAAACTTTTTGAAAACATCTTTGGAATTACGAGTGATCCAGCTATATTTAAAATCGTTTATATAGTTGTTAAAGTAATATATCATATTTCTAGAATAATATTAAATGTAGTACTCCATCACATTTCACTTGATTTTAAACCAAGACATTTGGCGCCAATACGATATATTTTCAAAAGAATGATTTATGAAAAAATATGTTTATCTATTATATTAATATCGATTGCCTGTAATTTAGTGCCTATATTATAGAAAAGGAAGTATTTTAAATTAAAAGTATAATTTTATTTAAAGAATGATTTTCTTTATCGTTAAACTAGCTTTGTAATTATTTTTTATTTCATTTTTTTTGTTCTTTCCGATTTTCTCAATAATTTTCAATATTTAGGAATGTTAACCACCTCATTTCTGCTAAGCAACAACCGCATTTGACTGTAGAACTAGTTGGCAAAGCACGGTCTATTAAGAGCCCGCTTCTCTGAACTACGGGCTTACAGTTCCATGAGGTTTGGTCAATGGCTGGAAAATCCGCAAGCTCATAGTTTGGGTTACAGCACATGAATTCAGTTGTAATTGCAAGCAACGTAATCCTCCTCGAGTTTTTAATCAGAATTCGCCTTGCATTCATTTTGGACACACCCTTCGTTCCATCCGCTAACCAGTGCTTTGGACGAATTCTGATATTTAGGGCAACTGGTTTGAGGTCATGTTATTCCTAACACGCGGTGGTCATCGGTTTCCTCGCCTCCAATAACGTTGAGCGGAAGGATATGCACCATAACATCGGCCTCTATGCATGACTTCTTGAACTATACCTTTTAGTCTACACTCAACCATCTTCTAGCTGTATTTTGGCTTGCAAAGATGACTAAAACATTAGTTTAAAGGAGAACCAATCTTTCCTGGTTAAATCGAGAACATGCAGATACTTAGAGACCACTTACTACTTACAGTGCTGGTGAATAGACGGCCCAAGATTCTTCGTCACCCGAGATTGAAGGACCATCAATGTCGACTAAAATTCAGGATATGAATTTCGGTCCAGGCTAGAGTTTAGACAAGGACGTCGACTCTCTATATCATACGTGCCGAATTCCAGAAACTGTTGAACACGTAGTTGGCAAAGCACTAGTAGTAGTGGCCTGCAGCACAATTAACAAGGGAACACCCTTCAGAAGAAGATGAGCTTATATGTCCTCACTGAGATCGGCCTTCCCTTCTCATGAACGAAGACAATACCGGCTTTATTATTATTCTAGTTCTTGTACAGGTAAAAAGCGCAAGAAGGAGAGCAATTCACCTCTGCTCTACTATATCTTGGTCGGCTAGTTGGAGAATCGTGAGATAGATGAAGGTTATTGACAGAGGTAGCCTAAGAGAAGCATCCATCTGACGCATATTGACAGCTAACGCTGCCAAAACGTGTGTTGCCGAATCAACTCTATTTTACTTCAGTAAATAGTGAAGAATCCACTTGCAGTGAGGATACACATTGTAGACAGCTTATGGGGCAATAGGTTTCAGTTCATCTTGCATGAAGACCTGTTTTGTCGTTTAGTAATTCTTTATTTTGGTTTAAGTAGGTTGTATTTTATACAAGTGACTGAAAAAGTCTCAGCATGTATCATCATATTTTCTTAGAACATTTGTGACTTCATCCTAGATGAAGTTCTCATGCTAAGGATCAGTTTGACAGTATTTCTCTATTAGGAATATTTATCACTGCATTAGGAGTATATTGGTTTTCAAGGCCTTATTTTGCAAGTGAAGGCTGCTTGGTATCCTATTGCTGGGAGTCACTTTGAATAGTCTAGCATAACATAAATGTTATTATGTTTTCGAAAAATAAAATTGAGAATTCGTTATGTAGTTATTTAAGCATTGAATATCTTAAATGCTAAAAACAAAACAATACCAAATAATTGTTTGTTTTATGACTGTTAAAATTTGAAATTTAATAAGGAACTAGGGACATCTCCATTGTTGTGGCTGAGGTTTTACAACCAATAGTTTAAATAATTTGTAAACATGACATTTAGAAAATTATATAAAGACTGCCATTAATGAAATACATTGACTGCAATCCTCCATCTGACTATTTCCAATATTGCTCAAGACACATATGGTATACCATTTCTTTATCAATATCAATAACTTAGTTTTTCAAAAATCTCACTTTTCACTTCTATCCACTTGACCCTTAATATAGTAGACCAGTTGAAAATGAAAAATATTTCAATGCTGAGTTTTTATGCAAAATTTACTTGCCAAGTTAAAACTGCTGTAACTTTTTAACAGCAGAAAACAAATTATTACATTTTTTTACAAGACTAGAATAACGATATTGAGATTATTTTTTTCATGATTCTTGCATGTAATTTCAGGGCACCTGCTACATGTGAAATTGTTAGTTTTTATACAAGATTTAATAATAATAATAATAATAATAAGGATTAGCTAACTCGAAGGCTCGAGGCCGATACCACCAATCTCTGCTTTTATACTTCCGTCCACAGACCATTCCCAAATCCCAAATCTACCAGATTACTCCTAACACAATCCTCCTACCTACACCTCAGATGCTTTTAAGCTGACACAGTTATAGCCCTTATCAAATTTTTAGGAATTCGTTTGTAATCATGCACAACAATTATTTAATAATTTTTTATAATTATTGGTAAATTTTTTGATATTTAAATATTTTTATTTTTAAAGAGAAAAGATAGGCCCTCGGCCGGGATTCGAACCCGGAACCTTTGTCTCTCTGTGACAGCGCTCTAACATTTGAGCCGCCTGCCGGCAGAGGACAAATCTTTTCTCTTATCCGATCCCATGTCCTAGTGTTCTCGCAATTTTTGGGATGAATACACTAGAACGAAGTTCTTTGAGCATTAATTTAATTTTAGGATCTTATCGACTTACGTCATACTACTATTTGTAATTTTATATAATTATAAGGCCGGCAGGTGGCCTTGGTGGCTCAAATGGTAGAGCGCTGTCACGGAGAGACAAAGGTTCTGGGTTCGAATCCCGGCCGATGGCCTATCTTTTCTCTTTAAAAATAAAAATATTTAAAAATAAAAAAATTGACCAATAATTATAAATAGTAATATGACGTAAGTCGATAAAATCCTAAAATTAAATTAATGTTCAAAGAACTTCGTTCTAGTGCATTCATCCCAAAAATTGTGAGAACACTAGGACATGGGATCGGATAAGAGAAAAGATTTGTCCTCTGCCTGCAGGCGGCCTTGGTGGCTCAAATGGCAGAGCGCTGTCACGGAGAGACAAAGGTTCTGGGTTCGAATCCCAGCCGAGGGCCTATCTTTTCTCTTTAAAAATAATAAATTATTCAAGTTTGAGTGGAAAATAGTTGACTGGAGTTCAGTTGACAAATGTTAGTTTGACAAGTCACTACAGCCAAGGCACCCTATATTTGCTCTGAAGATAGCCTACACCGTAGGCCAAAACGTTGGCACGATTAAAAACTAAGTTTTTATTATTTTTGTGTTATCACTGTCTGCATCCCCTGAACAATTCAATCCATCAATAAATTATTTAGATGCAATACTTATATTGTTGATTATTATTTTGATATTTTTTTATTGTTAATGTCTTTACTCTAATGAAATAATGTCTTTACTATAATGTATGAAACAAATCCAAAAGTTTATAGACTGTTTATGAAATATACTAAAACTAACAAAATATTGTTTATAATCTAATAAAAAAATATTGTATAAAATCCATTGGATTTTCCTATTAGTTAAGAGTAAATTAGTAAATCCTAATATGGAAAATTCTAAAAGTTAATATAACATTTAAAATGATTAAAAATTCAAAGATATAATTATAAGAGGATAAAATTCAGTCATGAACAATGAACATTTATTAATTACATTTTGATATTTTCAATATGATCCAAGTAATCTTCCAAATCGGTATCTATTTCTTTTGGGTCAACATCTGACGACTGTGAATTGTACCCTTTTTCTCCTTCGGAGAAATATTCAGGAGGTGTTTTTCGTTCCGGAGGGTACTCATAATCTGGATCTAACAGGTTTTCCATGGCTTCATAAAAAGGATGTATTGGATTACCAAATTCATCTTTTTTCTGCACCACTTCTTGTTTCTCCTCTGTACGTGCAGGTTTTGTGCAAGGCAACTTGACAGATTTAATTTCTTGGGTTGTAGCTTTTCTTAAATTTTCATCCTCTTCTGGTGTTGTGTGCAGTATATGAACAGGTAGATGGTCGGATCTTGGAGGAAAAACAAATTCTGAAACAGAAAAAATTGAATTAGTAGTAACTGTCAAAGCTTATACTGATGAATCTTATAATTTTGTGAAAGGAATAAAATTAATTACTGTAAATCAAAGTGAAAATAATTATTTCTTATCAGTTATCTATATTCAAACAAGATCACCTGTGGTCTAGTGGTTAGCGTAACAAACTACTAAGCCCAAGATCGCGGGTTCGTAGCCCGGCAGGTGACCCTAGGATTTTTTAAAGGGAGTAAAAAATCCTTAGTTACGCCGTCCTTCGGAAGGGACGTTAAAAGGGGGGTCCCGAGCCTGTACGATGTCAGGTACTCGTTAAAAATCCCTATCCTAATTAAACCTGGATAGGCAAAATTTAGAGCTCCCAATGTAGTATCGTCCGATTAGCCATAGCAGCAAAAAGTGACGTTAAATGAACAAACATCTATATTCAAACTAGAGGAATTTCCTAAAAATAAAATACACCTTTTCTAATAACTTGAATTCACACAAATAGGTAATAGTTACGAATATATAAAGTGGTATCGACAATATACATTTAAAAAAATAATTGATACATAAAATAAGTTATTAATATTACCAGAATCATCTGCTTCAGTTACAAGGACATGAGTATTTTTGAACCATTCATCTGCTAACCTAAGACCAGGCGTCCAATCACCTTTCAGGGCATAATAAAGATACTCCTTCGGGGGGAGATTCGTAGTAACATCTTCAGGTATTTTATTATCTTCATAAACCTTTAATGATACAAATGATCAAGATAATTTAAAGGAAAATCAGGAACAAAAATATTTATTTTACCTTATTAAAAGGGATTTAGACCGACTATTAGAATTTATGGTACGTTTCCGTTAGCAGGGCGCAACCGAAAAATCACCAAATAATGTAGAATTCTACCAAATTTCTTACAATCATAAGGGGAAAATTTGTTTGGGGACATGTGTTCTATCTCTAAATTCATTCAAAACAAGGCACGTTTTTCTTTATTTCTTCAGTCTTAATTTTTGTAAAAAACAATATGAAAATTTGGGATTTAGCTAGAACTGAAAAAGATGCAGTCTCTTTTTTTCAAGAGCAGGTTATATTGGCAAAGAATGCAACATCCGATCAGAATCATGAAATGAAACAGTTGATGGTGCAATATTTCAACATACCGCAAGAAGAAGATAACATTCCCAATGGTACGAGGTCCTAATTGTCGAGATTGAGTTTTCTAACATCTTTGAGAGTTATTTACGGCTGGAGCATGAAGATGACATCAGTCAAATGGTGTAAAAAATAACTGAATATGAATCAAAATAAAGTTGTAGGATGGAACAACTACTTAAGAGAAGTTTGTGTAGAAGCATCAGCAGAACATAAGCTAAAAAAAAAATCAGTGGTAGTGAAAAAATAATTGAGATAGACGAAAGCTTATTTACAAAACGAAAGGAAAATGCTGGTCGAATTTTTCCACATCATTTGCTCCCGGCTAACGGAAAATTACCAAATTTATACTTATGAAACAATATAGAAACAAACACACACAAACAATTATTATCACATATAAACAATTATATTCTCTGAGTGTGTGAATCACATAACCTTTTTTGTTTGTGTCTTGATAATGCCTGAATAGGCGAAACGTCGACTGGTAAGTGGGTGTATTAATGGATTTGAAACATAAGGCTTTGCATTGTGGTTTTTCCCAATTGCATTATAATAAATAATAGTGTTTCTTTTTGACTTTTTGGCTCTATTTTATTAATATGATTAACATTTTGATATTCAAAGTGGTACAAGAACTGTCTTATTAAGTAATAAATATAAGCAATTAGTAAATGTACTTACACTAGGCTGATCAGTGTAAGCAAATTTCAAAAACATATTTAATCGCTTGCCAAGCTTTTTCAGAAATTCAATGGATTCTGAATACTTAGATATTTTTTCCGGCATTTTCTGCTTAAGTTTTGGGGGGGATCCCTTGTAACAGGCATATTGCTTGAAAGATTTCTGTAAAAATAAGTGAATAAACATAATTATATTCAAGCTTCTGTAATAAGAGAATTTATAATTATGGTATTAAAAATTCAGAAAACTCATATATGAATATGAGATTACAAGTCTCTAACACTAAGCACCAGAAAATTTAAAGAGCAAGAAATAAGGAACCTGAGAGCAGCATAATGGAAATCAAGTGAAAAAGATTTGACTTTGCTTATAATCGAGTAAATGAAAAGTAGATATCTATAGAACAATAAAAAAAATTTACAACTTATTCTCAGAAATGTTTAAAGGAGAAATGCCAAATAAAGCTTAGCATTCCATAAACGAAGGTGAACCTTATGAAAGCATTAGTACTTTAAAGGAAACAAGATCTTAGATAGGACAAAGTTGTTAAATTTTAAGCAATATTTATATTTTTGAAGATATGACCAAATGACTACTTAAATAAAAATAATCAAAAATTGATATGCAGATAAAGATTATCTGTAGATTAATGTTAAATCTATTTAAGGACCATATACAAATTAGAAAATGAAGGTGTTGAAAAAAGCATTGTTTAATTGCCTTGGTCCAAATAAGGAAAACAACTTTTATACAAAATACAATTTCCTTTAACTACACATCCTCAGAACATTGAATTTGGGTAACTGAAGTAAGATGCAATAAGAATATTTCGAATTAATAGCGATCAACTACTAAAAAAAAATTAATTAAGAAAAATTACCATTGCTGACAGTTCTTCTACACCCAGCACTTTACAGTTGATAAGTTTCAAGAAAAGTTGATCTTTAAAGAAATTTGGAAAATGCCTCAAAAGAACATATTCAGAGCCCTGTAAATGTAATAGACATGTAACTCCATGAGCAACAATTTCAAAATTTGATCAGAAAGTTGAATATTCAACCCTATGTTTTTAAAATACTAAATACCAGTAACAAAATCAAACCACCAGGTTTTTGGTCCTGAATTTAGTTTCTGTAACATGGAGGAAATGCCTTAAGCCAAGTGTGACTGATTTTCCACTTGTAACACCCACTCAAAAGGAGTATCATCATCATGTGGGTAACATCATGAAGCCTAACACTGTCACTTCCATCAGGTCTGACATAATATATTTTCAAAATATTAAAGACCAGTTAGCAGAATCAAACCATCAGGTTTTTACAAGTGTTTAGCACGGGGTTTAGTTTCTGCAACATGAAGGAAATGCCTTAAGCCGAGTGGGACTGATTTCCCACTTGCAACATCCACTACAACAGGAGTATGATCGTGAAGGACCAAGTTGTTGCTTGCATCAGGTGTGACATTCTGGTTACGTGTAGATTCCTCTGAGGTCGAGCAGTTTGTGCTGAATTGTTCACTCAAAAGTGAGGAATTATTCTGAAGACTTTGCAGACGAGCAGATGTAATAAGTGACTGTATCTCTGCTTGCAACTGAAGAGCTTCCGCAAGAGGAAGTTTTTGCAATTGTGAAGCAACATGATTACCGAAAATGGTAAATTCATTGGTAGATTGTGAACGTGAAGCGATTTCTTTAAGCACATTTACTGCATCATCTAACGAGTTGGCTAATTTAGCAACCTTCCTTAGATTTTGAGGTCCACCTTTCTCTCTGTTTCTCTTTTGACTAGAAAAGTTTGTTTGTAAGTGAGGTTGAGAAGCTTTTGGCTGCAACATTGGGGTTTGATGTTGGTAGGAGTTTGAAACTGGAAGTGGGTGTAAGGTCGATAGCTCTGATCGGGGTTGCACAGAATTTATTTCCTCTTCTCTTTCTGTTTCGGTGAAAAGACAATCCTCCTCTTCTGTTACCTGCACAAATAAATATTACATGGTCATTGTCTGTTATATTATATAAACAAAAAGCATAAATTAATTTTATGAAAATTTTTTATATATGTCTACCTAATATATTTATGTGAATGTTATTTTAGGTTTCCAACAACTGAAGGTGAGTGAATAGAAAAACAAATCTTTCAATAACTTATGAAACTCCCCAGCATGTCTCTGCCTCTTCTCACCTTCAAGCAGTGAGATCAAATCTCTAAATAAGCCTAGCAACTCAGGTTTGAGGAGAAGGAAACCACTCCCTGCGAAAGATGTAGGTGGGTATCGAAATAATACAGGGAGTTCAAATAGGCTAGTTTAGGAGTGAACTGAATTATAATCTGTTTGATTAGAACGACCCATCAACAGAACACCTTGTTAAGAGTTGGTAACAAATAAACTTTCTTATCAGTGTATCAATGGCAGAACATACGAGAGATCCAGTTGGTGCATTAACTGTGAGAAGGGAGTAAGCCCACTAATAAATCAAATGGTCTTTAGCTGGATGCTGCCTCACTACTTAAAAAGGCATCAATAAAAAGCCTCAAAAATTAGTCTCAGATACAAGTTATTTTGATAGGAAACATTAACCCAATACAATTATTAGCTTTTTTCTTTACTGCTGGAAAATTTAACTATAAGAGATTTTGAAAAATAATAAAATAAAAAGTTTCATGATTTGTAAAAAAAATTATCTCTATCCTAACCCAATTGTATTTTCGTTAACATTGGAAAGACATCACCTGAAACCTAGAACCCGAAATTCACAATTATATTATGAGAATGAACAATCAAGATCATCAGCAGGTTAAAATTGCAGAGGCAGTAGATGTTTGTAGGAGGCGTCTTCCGGGCTATAGCCTGATTCCGAGAGACTGGGAGTGTCAGTAAGAGGCCAAGTAGTAGGCCGAGTAGTGGACAGCCCATTACAACACAAAGATAGGATCAAAATGTTGCCATCACTGCCAGAAGGAACTCTTTCCAGCAAGATCCTCATCGAAGTCCAAGGTGTTTTGGCTAGGCTTTTCTCCACTGAAACAATATGCTTTTTTTGCACAGTTAATTTGCTAGGAGGAAGTGGGCCTTAAGATTTATACCCCTTTAGCAACACTTGCTATCAGCAGCTCAGACAAATGTGATGCAGCAAGCGCCTAGAAGACTCACAAATTGTATTGATAAGGGAACTTGGACTAGGGCATTGCACAAATACCAGTTTCTCTATAGACTCGTTAACCTCTGCTATCAAAAATTAAGTTATAATATTATCACATTTCAAGTTGTATTTTATAAAAATGTAAGTATCTAAATTCCATATTTGTTACAAATGCAGAATTGGGTTGCTTATCAGTTCATGCTAAGTATCACCAGCTAAACAACAATAGAGCTAAATATTGAGATTTGTGGTATCAAACCATTTTATATTCAACTGAAATGTTAGTGGACATGAGAATTATTGAAATCATAACTGATTAAATTAGATATCATTTAAAAGCATTATAACTGTCTACTTTCTATAGTTACTGTTGCTCACCAATTATAGATCCTGAACACGGGGCAATTTTCATAGGAGAAAAATTAAAAATTGTAACAGAATCTTACATATATCATTGTCACTTTAGATTACCTTAAATTATTAAACTAAAATATGTTTATATTGAAAAGGGAAAGGTAAAAAGAGACCTTACATAAATGTTAAGACCGTGGAAAAATTCCAACGAAAAACCCTTAAGTCTCCAAACTAAAACAGAAATTGATGTTTCTTGGGTGCATTATTCATGTTCTTTTTGCTGTTGTTCTCTTTCTACCCTGAAGATGCCTGAATGGGCGAAATATTGGACAGATATTTTCAATTTCTGTTTTAGTTTGGAGACTGAAGGGCTTTTCGTTGAAAATTTTCCATAGTCTTAAAATATGATTATAAAATTAAAATCAGCATAATTGGACAGTTTAACTTTTAAATACAGTCAAAAGGTGAAATAATAAAAAATACTCACAGGATTTAAATCAGATTCGTTCTCTAGCTCATTTATCCTCAGGAAGCTGTCAGCAACATCAAACCATATCAGCTTCGGCTTATACACATCTGCCTTCCCTGCTCCATTTCGCAATGAACTCTTCACTTTATTCCTTTCCTGATTGTAAGTTCCTCGGATACTTCTAATTTTTTGTCTCAATGCTTTAGTTGATCCAAAATTGAAGGACTGGAGAAGTGACTTTTCCGCCTCATCTCGCTTCAAGCGGTTTTTGAAATCGGGATCACATTTTCTCCATAAACAGGGGAACTTTTGATATGCCACTAATAATTCAATAATATCAAAACGCTGAATGGAATCAATTTTAATTAGAGACATACTGACAAGACACCGTAACGTAAACAGCTGATTAGTCATTACAAGACACCGAGAATGCCTGATGTCATGATTACAACGAACTATATCTATATTTCCTAATATAGAGGTTTAATCTATATAACTAATGCAACGTACATTAGCCAATACAAATAGAAACATAAAATTTAGAAAAAATTTATGATAGTTGATAACAACTAATCTTCCTCACCCTCCCAGACATGTAAAACCTATCTTGGGTAGAATCAATTTGAAGTTCTGAAATGATTACATGTAAAAAAATCTGAGAAGAATTGAATATTTTGGCTAATTGGGGTGATAATTCGAAAGTTTACTCACTAGGCAACTCCGATTCCTATTCTTTTTTATTTCAATGTTTTTGTTGGAAGGGAATTCGAACGATTTTAAGTGAACGAACTATATTCAAAGGACACAAGCCGCGCGTTTTTTGATATTGATACGGGTAGAAAATTAAGTTATAGAAATAAGATGATTGAAATTATTTATAAAATATCCTAAACATTGTCTAATTTAAAATGTGTTAACATATAACTGATATTCAGGGGCATAGTTTATGTATTTCGAATAAATTTCTCAAATAAAATAAGAAATACGACTGAAATGAGTAATAATATTCTCCTAAAATAAAACAAAATCGAACATAAGTCAATAGTTTTAAATAATTTAAAACTAAACATAACGTATATGTGTTATATTTCTTTTTTACAGACTGTACATGATAAGGCCCTGTGAGAAGGCGCGATTTCTGACAAATCAGAATGCAGTGTTCTTCTTAATCTAATTATCTTTCCGTGGCTCTCAAAAAAGTTTTGCCTCCAATTTTAGTTTCTTCAGTACAATCCGCGAAGTGTTCGGTATCGGTTCTATCTGTATGCTTGTTTAAGAAATCTTGAGAAAATTATATATTAACAATATTAAATTGATTTTTTTCTTGCATTTCCGGTATCGGTGTTTTTTTCATTATCAGGTATTATTAGGTTATTTAATATGAATGTTACAAATGATTTTCTATATATGTTAATTGATTACATATTATTTGATAGCATTATTTCATATAAAATAAATATATGTCATATCTTTACATTAATGATTGCAACAAGAAATCTTTTGGGTATTTAAACTGGAGTATTAGCTAAAATATATCTAAATTAGCAATGTTCATAAAATCGATCATGATATGAATAATACCTTAATATATATATATATATATATATATATATATATATATATATATATATATATATATATATATATATATATATATATATATATATATATATTAAATATACATACCATTATTTAAAAATTAAATAAATTAATCTAGATTCGTCTCTTGCTAAACTCGAGGATGTGATGAAAGTCGCTACTTTTTCATGAGAATAAAAAGCAACTGTTGAAACTCATTAAGGTTATTTACTATAACTTTATTTTTATCTGTCGGTACTGCATTTATGAAGATACAAATTTAAATTATCAATGGATCCCCTTATATATTTAAGAATGCACCAATTTTTTTCTACCGTTTGAAATGCAATAATTTTTAAATTACTAAGGATGACTTTGCATTTACTGTTTGATTGGTTCAATAGTTTAATTTAGTAGTAATTATTGAGCTAGTTAGTTCAGAAATTAGTGAAACCTTTTTTTTCATCACAAAAACTTAATAAAATAATTGGACTGTAAAATCACTTAAAGAGTGATATAACAGTCTAGTGGTCTATATCACAGTCTAGTGTAGTCTCAGTGGACTATATCACTAAAAGAGTGATATAAGCTATACATACATAGTAAATTTATTAACTCTGCTATTCCTTTGGTAAAAGTAAAATGCCTATAAGCACATTCCAAAATTCAGGCAGAGATGACCATAATTTTATTCAGATATTATTAATAGCTTAGTGTGAAGTTAATATGTGCAGAATGATTAACACTGTTAAATAAAAACTTTAAATTGTTCCTAATAAATTATAAATTATGCATGAAGCCTTTACTTTATATATAGTTTCCCTGCATCATCAGAGCAACATTTATTTTTAAAACTATTTTATATGAACTTGTTTACACCTATTTGTTGAATGAATAGTTATTCCACAGGTTGTCGCTTCGAGTTGAGTTCTTTTACATCTTTTAACTTTTCATTCATTTCCCTTTGAATATTTTCCAAAAATACAAGTTATCATTAGCTTTAATAGGGAACAGAGGATATAATTATGGGAAATGTGTATACTTCGGTCATCATTACATCTAAAAATTAATGTTTCCACAAATATATATCATATATCATCTTTAAAATGTTAGTTTAAACTTTTAGTTCTTGATGGAATGATTACCGAAATCTACTCATTACCCACAATTACATTATCTTTTCCATAATAAAGGTCACGATAACTTGAATTATGGAAAGTAATAAAAATGAAACAAACAAGTTAAAACTTTTTGTAACTATTTTATGAGGAAACAGATACCGTTTATTTAATTATATTTTCATTGTTTGATTAAAAAAATTGTTTTGATTAAACTGTCTGATATCTGAATTATTTTTTTATAGAACAGGATTGGATTGGAGAAAACACTTCACAAGAAGACTTAGTGGAAAAGCTAATAAGTTCAAAGTTACTGGCCGTTTGGAATCAGAACGTATTGATGGAGATTTGTTTGGTGCACACCCCATGGAACAAAATCTGTCATTACCTCCTTGAAGGTACTTTATTTCTAATGGTTTCTTGAATATTTTTTTATAAATATTGAAAACTAAATTCAATTGTAAAATTTTTAATTTACCTCAATTACATGAATCCCAATTTCTTCATACAACAGCAGAACTCCACCTATATAAGGAAATATTTCTTTCTGAGTATTCATAAAATCTCTGAACTCGCTAGATATGTAGAAACCATCTTCTGGTCTGTAATCAAAAATTAGAGCAATTTTCCTAGTTGGTCCATCCTGAAATAAAGGAGAAAAAATCTGTTTTATTACTGATAAGAGATAACTTTAACACATAAAAAATACTGTTTAAATATGTGGTATGAATTTTTGACTATTAACTTTGCTTATATTATTAAATACATCATTGCTACCTTATGGGCAACTACCGTTTATATATTATTGGGTATTATACTTCACAGAGGGAGGGGGATGGGGAGGGAGAGGGGTAGAGGAAGAGGTAGAGAGTTTTGATCTTCATGAAGATTCATCAAATTATTGGACTTAAAATAAATATGTGCTATTATCTGAAGATAATATGTGTGTATTTTTCATTATAGCAGTATACTTATATAAAAAACTCAGGAAATCCCCTAATGCAATCAATAGGCAATTATAACAAACAAACCTTAAGACGATACATACATAGACGAACTAGACATATACTATTAGAATAACTATAATTAATTTAATACATTATAATAAGTTATCAATCATAAGCGAATTTATTCCTTAATTGAAAAAAAAAATTGTACTAAAATTGTTTATTTTTACTACCAAATATTATACTTATTTTTATTTATTTATTTTACTGTTATTTTATTTTATTTTTCTATTTTGTGTAGGTTTTTTTTTTTTTTTTTCCTACTGCTATAAATATATTACAGCTTTTATTTATTATGTTATTCAACTTGCAGTGTAAATTGTTATACTTCAACATGTATTAAATAATTGTTACAAAATTGTAAATTAGCAAATTTAAGGAATAAAACTTTAAAAAAAAAAAAAAGTATACTTATAACATTGAAAAATATTTAAAATAAAATAGAACAAATTCAACTTTATACATTTCAGCAATAATCAGTCTTGAAAAATATATACTGGATACAGGGAATATTGAACAGGTATTTTGATTAAGTGATGTGGTGGTAAACATTTTGTCACGAATTTGGCATGATTATGATAACAGTCTCAATATGTCGCCAAAATATAGTTTAACAACTATACACAACTGAATCTCAAGAACTGAAAGTAAAACTTATTTTATTAACATTCAAGAAAAGTAGATATCAATATGGATAAGGGGTGAGGTAAGGTTTAGGGGGCTAAGACATTTTTAAGAATTATAATCAAAACCATATCCACTTGGAAAAAACATGAAACCTTAGATTCTGCAAACAGTTATACACTCCCCTCCTGATGGGTATGTAGAACACAGCAATGTGAGAGTATTGTGATAATATTATTGTACTTTGTCATATATATGGTCAAAATAGGAAAAGTAAACTTAAATTTGAAAACAATTTAAAAATTGTTATTTAATTAGAACAGATAACTCAAGAAGATTTTATTAAATAAGAACAAATTCAGTTTTTAAAAGTATTTTAAAACTATTAACAATTACTTCATAAAGTTATTTCTTTAATATAATTACTTACAGGCATACCTACATATTGAATGTTTTAGTGATATATTTACCATCCCTAAAACTTTAAAATTGTTTTCTGCTAGAGTTTTTATTGATGAATTGCCATCTAAATCTTCTAATCCTAGTTCATCTGTTAGCCCTGCATTCAAAAGGTTTTCAAATTCTTCATTTTCCATCGATCCCCATATAAATTGTTCAGCTTCCTGATCCTTTAAGTAAGATTCTATTCTAAACATAAGATTGATTTTATGAAACTACTTACCTAAAGTTTTGAATTTATTATGTATATGTAGATATATAATGATTAACTTCATGGAATTCCTTTCTACTTTGTATAGCATAAAGATAATATTTTAAAATGAAATTATGGAAAGCATATCACTGATTTTCATAATTGCATACTATGTTATCAAAAAAGATAATAAACAAATGCTTTCCACGACTTCTGTTGACCTTTGGCCAATATACCAAAAGGCTGACTAAAATCTTGCTTTTATGAAATCAGGTGGTTTTAATAGTGTGAATCATGCATTTCTGTAACTTCCATAATCCTATTCTAGATGTTCAAAACATATACAAAATGCACTAAAACTGCATATATGTTAATTTTTTTTTATTTGGTTTAATGTATAATTAAAAACATCAAATGCATATCAAATTGTTATAGATTATGTTTTCAATTATAGTTTTTACATGTATAAAAACATGTTTTTATTAACAATTTTATTTATTGATTTTTTTATTTTTGATTTTTTTAAACCTTTTTCCCAATTATCTTATGGCAAATGTCTTATATTTGATGTTCTTTGGGTAACCTGGGTGTTTATAAAGTAAGTTTGTAATTTACCTATTATGCATATTTAAGAGCTAGCCACTATTTAAGGTGATAAGTAGCTCTATTATTAATATTTCTGATACATGGAATTTTAAGTTTTGTCAAAACTGTGGATTAAAACACAAATATTTTTGTTTGATTTGTATAGAAATTGTATTTAATTGAGAGAAATTCTATATTTTACACAAATTTCTAGGTTTCTGAAATTAATTGAGAATAGCAATATTTAATTATTTGATTCTTCTTTTTAATTTGCTCTGAAATAGATTCATCATTCAATTAAAGTATTTCAATTATTTAAATTGTTATTTTTACTGAGTTTTAGATATCAGATTACTAGTTTTAAAAATCAGTTGTAAACTCTATTAATTGTTATCAGTTATTTGGTGTTTTTCGTATTTGAAATAAAATGAATTTGATGATAAAAAGTAATAAATCATTTTGTGATAAAAGCAAATATTGTGTTCTGTACTGTGTTGATTTAACTTATCATTTGACTAGTCAGAAGGAGCCTTTGTTTCGAGGACATAGGATCTTTACGACCTAGCCTATAGCTGTTACTAGATGAATATTGAAAAAGTATCGGAAAAGTTATTAAATAGACAGAATAACTTATTATTACTAAAATCAGATGGATGTGCTAGTTGAATACTATTCTCTCCTCTTTTTTTTATTCGGTATCAGCAGCCTTAATTCAAGATCGCTGCCTACCCCAAGTGGCCTTTTTTGCTAGGTAGTTGCATAATAATGCTTAATAATTTAAAATAAATATTAACTAACCCTGTATAAGGCCGGTAATTATCATAACCATCACTACGTTGAGGTTCTATGTCTGGTTCTTCTTTAGTATCAAAATCATCATCAAGGTACATAGAGTAAAATATCAGTTTTTCGAACGATTCTTCGTCCTCTGTTAACTTCTCCTCTTTTGACTCTCCTCTAACCACACGAGCTGTTTTCTTCAGAGACTGTAAGCAATCAAGGAAACAATTGTATAAATTGTCATGAAAAATATGTTTGAGTCATGATTAGTCGTTTAGTTGATTGTGGTTATATTTTTCATTCATTCTTTTTTTAATCAATTTTTCATGTTCTTGGAACATTGTAAAGAGCTCATGTATGCATGCATCCATAATTGCATGTGTGCGGGTGTACAGTAATTTTTTTCATGAATACTCATCTTTGAAAAATTGACAAATTTTTTTCAACAATGACTAATAATATCAATCAAACTTTCTATATAAGTGTATTGATAAACGACCTTTAATGTCAGCTAGTTCTCATTAATCTAGTAGGACAGGATTTAAATTTGGTTTTATCAGTTTATTTTAAATAATTAATCAACTCTCATTATTATGAATAATAATATTCAAATTATGAATGATTTAATAAGTGGTTAAAAAACAAGTTTTTTCCCAAATTGAAATTAAACAATAAACCATCGTCAAATCAAAGATCTAAAAAATAAATAATTTATAACATATACAGCAATAAAAGAACTTCAGGTGAAGTTGGCATTGTTGCTGAGTTGTTAAAAAACCTGGGACCAAACACATATCTAGAACTTTCTAGCAAAATATTCTAACAAAAATATGGGCAACAGAAGAATTACCTGAGGATAAGAAATATGCCCATATCCAACCTTCACAAAGGGGAACCTCACTACTACAGGTCACCTACAAAATCCTCTCAGCCTGCCTGTTTGAAAGAACACAAGAACAGCTGGAACACCGATTAGGTGAATACCAAGCAGGCTTTTATACTGCTTAGTCATGTATATAAAAAAATATTTAATCTACAAAAACAATATTGCAACATATAGCAATCAGAAATGTCCCAATAATTTCCACATTTGTAGACTTTAAGAAAGCTTGTTACTCAATTGACCGGCAATCTTTGTTAAGATATTAGAAGGACTGGAACTCGACTCCAAAACAATCGACGACCACAACCCACAACCACAACCCATAGAGGAAATCTCAGAACCATTTTTCATCAAAACTGGAGAACATTAAGGTGGTGGTGGTAAAATAATACTATATTAATAATAATAGAGAAAAGATTAAGGAAGTATGGCAAAGATGACATCAGCATGCTTTGCATGATCCTCGGTCCGTTTGCAATTAATAAAGAAATAACAATAATAATAATAATGCTGTTGAAGGTTATCGTCTGTAAGGAACAATAATTTTAAGTGAGAATTCTAGTTGATAACTTCTACTCTTATACTATTTAATGAAAAACTAATGTATTAATGTTAACCAATGACGATTTCTATTGAAGCTTTTACAATTATTTGTGTGTACTAGCTTGTTATCCTGTTGTTAGAATGTTATCAATTAAGTTTTTTTTAAAAAAATATGTATATTAGTTACCTACCATTAGCCCATTTTTTATTTCTTCAATACTGGAATCATCACTATCGGATGATAAAATATCTGTGAAACAATCTTCACTAATATCTGATAGTTCTGCATTCGGCTCTTCTAGTTCTGCTTCTGGTTCACTTTTCTTTCCCGAAGTCTTTTTTTGTGGTTTGCCTATTGAAATAATATTTGGTTAGTTTAAATTATTATAGACTAGCTTTCGCTCGCGGCTTCGCACGCGTGGAATCTGGTCAGCCAAATAAAGTTTCGTGACAAATCGTTTTAAATAAATAATTTTTTTTTAACTATAAGTTACTCATACATCCAAAATTTCAGATGTCTAGCTTCAAAACTGACGGATTCCATACGATCTTTG
Source organism: Arma custos (assembly GCA_037127475.1). Taxonomy (NCBI): domain Eukaryota; kingdom Metazoa; phylum Arthropoda; class Insecta; order Hemiptera; family Pentatomidae; genus Arma; species Arma custos. Next base: position 87,864,875 of record CM073763.1, on the reverse strand, counting down.
AACCCCTGTTATATTAAGGGGGATATCTTTGGAGGTGGAATTATCGAAATTTCTTTCTTAAATTATACAAAGAACCTATCTGCAAATTTCTTAGCATCTTGAAATTCCTGATTTGCCAATGGATTCTACACAGTACCTAAAAAACTGTCTGAGAGGGAGCACGTGCCCCCGTGGCTCCCCCCCTCTAAATCCGCCCTTGCTATAGCCTATGTGTTATTCTGATGTATAACTTATATTACTGTAAAGTTTCATCCAAATCCGTTGAGTAGTTTTTGCGTGAAAGAGAGACAAACATACAAACTTTCACATTTATAATATTCGTAGGACTACTTAATTTATGTATTTGTGCTATCAGATTGAAATAGTGGGACAGTTTAAATTTTTACATGTAAATATTGTGTAAAAGATCTAGAAGTATCTTGAAAGAAATTGACCCTATCATCTTTTTAATCATCATTCCTTATAATGCTATAGTATATCTACTTTTTGTAGAGTTGTATTTTATATTTTAAAATTACAATTATAAGACTTGAATAATAATAATGTATTATATTTTTTTCATTCTCCCATTAACGCGTATCTATAATAAATAAACATGAAAATATATTAACACTATATTTATTACAGTTTCTTATATTGATTTTATTTATTGTAAGTATTTTGACGGACAAGGAGCAAGATAATCTTCCAAACATTAAATTGTCATTTTTTTAAGTTGATTGTCAGTAAATTTTAAGTTTTACATGTGAAATGTCAACATTGATAACTAAATACTGGTTATCAGTTTACACTGGATAGTGAATTTAATTAATGGATTTATTACTGATACATCATCTCAGAATCCTATTGAGGCTATTTATTAATCCTATTTAGGCCAACAATTAGAAGCTATACAAGGGACCTACTCTACAACGTTAGCAAATGGAAAAAGACTGATCACAGGCCATGATTACCTCCAGGCACATCTGCACAAAATGGGCATCGCATAATTGCCCCATTTTTCTTTCTGGTGTAATGGACGGTGCACACCTAAGGATATTCCACACAATGATGACAATGTATGTCTTTATTGGGAGGCTTGAAGGCCTATGGCAGGTTTAGGTTTAGAATGATGTTTGTCCTAAAGATACCTGTAGCAATTGGTTTCCAGTAATGAGTCTGGCTTGAGAACAGTTTTGAGTTAAGTCTACCTTAACCACCTGCCTAATATTAAACTTAACCTTAGTATAGTTTCTTTTCAAAATTAAATTCTGGGAACAGTATAATATTTTTATTATTTATTTTCATTAATAGAAAAATATGTTAATATTTTTCTGCTGGTTTCTTCAGTTGATGTGTAAAGACATAAGGAATTTGACAGGCATTAGTCAAATGAGAGTACCTTGAAGTTTTCTTATAAATTCACCAATATTTGTTACATGGCATATTATGATCGAATTGTCTACTTAGAGCATTACTTTTGATCTTCTGGTTAGGTTTCTTCTTAGATTATTAATGGGCAGTGGGAACAGCATTGTGATTAGAATACATCTTTGTGAACTCCAATTTTATATTTGAAATCTCGAGGGACAGTGTTTTCTATTAGAACTGTAATAGCTTTTGGTTAAAAATTGTTTAATAAAAGTTTGCAAGCTGTCTCCAAAATTTAACAACATTAGTTTTTTGTAATATTTTGTTTCTTTATGTTTAAAATGCTTTAGCGTATCAAAAGAGATTACTGTCACTTGCTGTTATGACATTAATGCGTAATGTAGTTTGGCTTCTTAGTAAAACTAAACTGTCAATAATTCAATTCCACTTTGCAAAATCGGCATTAGAAATTTTGAAGAATTTAATTTTCTTCTAGGGCCCATACCAAATGCTTATCGGCCATTTGTTCTGTCATCTTTCTTAGGCAGCCAGTCTGGGATGTCAGGAGGTAGCTGGAAACTTGTTATTTGTCTTTACCTGTTTTCAGAATTACTGCAATTTTTTATTGTTTCAAAATATTAACAAATCCGTCTCTTTTCCACCTGTAGAAATTCAGAAGCCAGTTTAAACAAAATTACGAGATGATGATATCATCTGGTCTGGGTGATGATCCTCTGAGATTTTTTATTTATTTTATATATTTGATAATGGGAAAAGCTAAACCGAGAATTCACCAATAAATTGCTCGACTCCATTCCAAACAGATTAAAAGAAGTTGTAGAAAACAGAGGCTTGCCAACAAAGTATTGAACAAAGTTAATAGCTAACCAAATAACAACTTTATAAATTAATAGTACTCAAAAGTTAATAAGAAGTGAGATGTATCATTTTGACTGTGAGGTGAAATTATTTATTCATTTAATTTTTTTAAATAATCAAATTTGAATATTTTTAATTTTATTGTTTGTACATATTTAAATTTATATTAAAAATAAATATGCTGAAGGTTTCTGGCTTTGTTTACTGTTATCATGTAAGTTATTCGTTTTTTCTATAAGGTGTATCAATTTCACTCAGCCGCTGTTTATGGGACCAAGTCACTGAAGGTTATTGGAAGAAGTCTCCGAATCCTAGAAGGTATAATTTTATTTTTTATAAAGAATTATCTTGTTAGTAAGATGAGGGTAGTTCGATATTGGGTTAAAAATTTCTTAATATTTGTTTTTGATTAATAATACATTCAAACGTATTATTAGTCCATTGATTGACATGAATACCGAATAGGAACCTCTCCCCTTGGTTTAATTCTCACCATAAGAAATTAATTATTTTAAACCGTTTTATGTTATTTTTAAAATCCAATTATGTATTCATGATAGATGTGAACAATCGGTCTTCAATCAAATTCTATATCTATGAGACTTTCTTTTCCTAAAACAATAAGCCCATAAGTAATGGCATGAAGATGAAGAGTACCTATAGAGGTTAGCACGACAAATAACTATGTCCAAAATCACGAGTTCACAGCCTGGCAGGTGGCTTCAGGATTTTTAATAGCGAGTAAAAAATCCTTGCTTATGAAGTCCTTCAGAAGGGATGTAAACCCCCAGGTTCTGAGCCTGTATGGTGTCAGATACTCACTAAAGATCTCTACTACTCAAATAACCTGAATAGTCCAAATGTAGGACTCCCACTTTAGCATTGTCCGATTAGCCATAGTAACATAAAGTGACATTAAATAAATAAACAAACAAGTGGCCTTAGATAAGTAGTGATCTTATCTTGACCTAATCTTGGATATTTATGTTAATAGTACAGATGACATCTGCAGCATTGGCCATGTTATTGACTCTAAAATTGGTTGAGGTTCTTATATATTTTTATAAGTATCTGAGTCATCTTTGAGGTGGATAATAATATTTGTTACTTTTTCCAAAGGCTATGTATTTTGTTTTTATTTATTTATTTGGTAGGAACCTTTATTGAAAATGGAAATAATCTTATAGATTATAAGTCTTGTGGCCTCTGATCCTTAATGGGCGTTGACCAAGACATAATAATTAATACTACCAACTTTAGTTAATATTAAATTGTTTTTATATTTGTTAATAATTATTAATTATTATATTACATTATAACGAGTTGAAATGTATGTAACTTTATCTTAAGTATGGATTGAATAAGTAACAACAATATTGTCGCAATAGATTGACCCACTTCGATATGTAGTGCTCATTTTATAATTTTTAATTCAATGCAGAATATAAAAAAAATAACTAGGAATCGTTAAATTTCAATTTACCATGGAAGCTGTTTGCTTTATAGTACAGCCTAAACAATAAACCGATTTTGTTCTTTTAAAAATTATTAACTCTTAAAAATTTTGTTTAATAAACAAATTAATTTATCCTTATGTTTTTCTGTTGTGTTTCTTAATATTTAGAAAAAAAACGGTGAGAAAAATAAATCCAATAATAAAATACTACAGTTTAATTCAAAGTAGTTACCACAAATTGCGCTAGATAGCATTGGTGAGGTGCCGTAAAACCCGGGAGGCAATTCGAAAGGGCAGAGTAGTACTGAGATATTCTCATATTAGCATTTACATGCAAATTATTTATCTTCAATATTATGTTTTTTTAAATTAGGAAATTAGGAATAATACATGCAATCTACAAATGAAGAAAATGGAACTTTTAGTTTTTATTAAATTTCAAAAGGTTTATTTCAGGTAGGGGTGATTGAAAAAATATATCTCCTCCTCCAAAATTTATGTAAAAATATGATTTTCATATCTATAAACATAAGTTCGTATTTTAATTAATATTATCGCAATCAAGTAACGAAAAACATGTCGGTTGAATAGAAGTAACAAAGCATTATAACCTTTTAAAAGATAACGTAGTTTTTTTCATCAAACCTCCCTTCCCTCAAAGTTGTTTATGTCACTGATTTCAGATTCTTCTTCTTACAATTTTATTGATTTCTTGAACTCATTTGCAAGTTAATGGAGCTAACTTAAAAAAAATAAACCTCTTTTTTTGTTTTATAAGTTAAAAAATATGCTGCTGCCCAGGAGTCAAACTATGGAATTTCGGTTCTCTTCGAGATGAAAAAAGTTAACATTTATTTACTTATGATTGCACAGAAATTGAAAAAAAAAAGTTAAATTGCAACAGTTTTCTTCCTTGATAAAGATATGATGTTTTCTGTTTCATTTGGTTATTTTGCTGATTAAAAAAAAAAAAAAAGACAACCACGATAAAAATTGCCGTCCCAAAGGCTTAGGCCCTGGGGCTACAGCCCATTACGCCCTGTGGTTAGGGCGGCTCTGGCGAAAATTGGGAAAACATTCTTTTATAGACTCAAATGAAAACACGATTCTTAGCAATGGTTATTCAAACACAGAAGAATCATTGAAAGTTTGTAATTCTACTCACACTTATTACGATTAGAAAGTGATAGGCGACTTCTTGCAATTCTCATATGGAAGCTCTTTCTCTCTGATCAAAATTATAAATTAAAAATGTATATATCTTCACTGTTTTAATATTAATTATTTAATGTTAAATTGGTTATGAAAAAAGAAATATCATATGACAGAATTTATAATACAAATAAATTAATGATAAGCAATAAATATAGACAGTAATTAACTGAATAAAATGTGAAGCTCTTGTTTTTAATCAGATTGACCTTTTTTTATTAACATATGAAATTGATAGATAACTTACATATATTCAATATCCGCTATTCGCCAATCTTGGCTCCAATATAACATTGGATTACGTTTGTAATGGTTATTTAGTGTTTTCTTTCTGTTATTTATATATTCTATGTGTGTACTTTATATGACTATTTATCATTACTCATTACGGTTGTTCTTCTAACTATAAACCAAATTAAAATGTCTAAAATCTGCTCTCTTGGTGTGACATGAAATACCAAACAGTCGAGTTTAAAAAATTGTTGTTTTAGGAATTACTTTAATGCATAACGATTATTTTGGAAATAAGTGTATTCGATTTTACTTTTGTAAAATTAATATTTTACAAAAGTATAATCGAAAAATAGAAAGTATTTTTAATGGATCAGACTTCAAAAATAAAAATTCGTACACTTCCATATTTTTATTGATTTCAAGGAATATTTCTGCTTAATTTGAAGAAAATATTAGGCCCGTTGTGGCCATAATTGCGTAACGATAGACAAACTACCTCCATCAATGGTGTAACTGGCAATTGCATAGTTGTAATGCAGAGAAAATTTATTCAACAAAATAAAGTCAATAAGAAAGTTAATTTGTTTTCATTGAACTATTTCAGCTGAATAGTAGTGGTTTTTGACAATTTAAATATAATGTAATATTTATTTATTAAGTATTTATTCAGGTTACTTTTTTTTTTATGTGAATAGGCCATCTAAGGGAAGGTGGTTTCCAATTTAAAAAATTTAGTTTTTTTTATTATAATTACAGGCTATTATTTTTTTATCTTAATAAAAAATGTACCTTGTAGAAAAAAAGAAGCAATTTTTTTCATAAAAGGTGTTGTTAGATTTATTATTACTAGTCAATTTTTTATAATGTAGTTATTTAAAAAATAAGCTTGATCATTAAAAAGTCATCAAGCAAGTTAAATTTCCCTCAATAAACTATTCTCCTAGGATTCGTAGTTATTTTTGAAAATTTATATAGAAATTGTATAAATTAAATGAAAAAAAAAAATACATTGTATTATAAATGAAATCATATTCACTGGAAGTCTATGTTGTCTAGAAATAGAAAAAGTGCATAATAAACAAAATAGTAATTATTTTTAAATTTAACAAACATCTTTTATGAAGAAAAGGGCTGTTTTCTTTTGCGATGCTTTTTTTTTCCATTAAAACTTAATAAAAATTTAATATTTAAATTAATCACGTTAAAATTTCTTTTTAAATATGCTTCAACCACTTTTGCTGATATTTCTTTCTTTTTTTTTTTAGAGTTGATTAAATTTGGTGGCCTGCTGAAAATTCTCCTCAGAAATCAAGTAAATCCTGTTGTGGCAAACAATTAAATTAGTATTTGATAAAAGTGATACTGGAATGCTGTAATAAGTAATAAAATATTATCCGTTCGAATGTTGTGTTGTGTGTTCCAGAGCTTCTGCCTTGTGTTGTGGTTAAGTGTAATTAGGTAAATAGTGCTTTAATGGTTCAGTTCTTGAAATCAATGCAAGTGTTAGTGTTAATTTTTTGGATACAAGGAAGACATCAGAGATCTTCTTACAGCTGGGAATATTGCAGTAGGAATGTTTTTCTGCCGATAAAAAAAGGTATGTAAATTTATTTTTTTAAGTTCTTAGTTTATGCTGCCTCTGTGGGTTCGTTTTTAATCTACAAAATTTCTTTTGATATTAACTATTACTATCTTAATATTCATGCTTGTTTAATTAAGGAAACCATAAAATATTAAGTTTATCATTTTTATTTATGTTTGAAAAAGGAAATAATAGACACATATTTAATTGTTAAATCTTAATTTATTAAAATTCATTGATTTTTTTTTTACTATCATTAAAATATATTTTTAATCCTTAGTCATAATGAATCTATATTTTAAAAAAAAATCTACTATAAAAATGACAGAATAATATAAATAAAAAAGAAATAGGAAAATTTAGTGCCATAAAAAGTATATTAGGGGGTAGTGCATGTCAGGGGCAACTGGATATATGAGATTCCAAATATATTTTGTAGGGAGAGCTAATTTATATGAGAATTTTAAGTTAATGGTAAATATGTAATATTCCAATAGCTGCTATTCCTACAAAATAGATTTGAAATCTGTGTTTACTTTTTTTTTATTTACAGGTTCCAATATACATAAAGTTTATTTCAGTTATATAATGTAAATATTTAGGTAATAATGTAGATACTTGTATCCTCAAAAAATGTATGAGCGGATTTATTATTGAGCTAGGTTTATCAACATATTCAGTGCATTTTAATGAAAATCTTTATTTTTACTCCCTTGTTAGTACAGGATACACAAATATTCTTTCATTAATAAAATATATGATCTTCGGTTATATTGTTTAGTTGAGAAGTAAAAGAATGCAACTGATAATTTCATCATTTTATGAAAACTTAAGTTGAAAGTATTGATAAATTGTCCAAAATGTTTAAGTTTGTGTTATTGATCTATTAGATACCTACCTTTAATAACGAGCAGTATGTTTTTTTTTAAATTAGAAAATATTCCACTCTCCTTCTTCTTAGTAAATACTGCCATACTGATAAGGAGTGTTACTGGTATACCTAGGCTTACAAACTTAATTTTTAGTCATAAATTCAAGTCCCAGTCCTGGCCATATATTTTCTTTTCAAATAAAATATTTTAAAAATTATATAATATAAAGATAAAATAAATTATAATAATTTAAACGACTTAAAGTCAACTACATCCAAAATAAAATAATGTTAAAGTAACATTCTCCCCGTGTATACATCGCAAAGTGCGAGAACACGGAGATGAAGGATCAATTGAAAAGCGGGGATATGGCTGGCCGTGAAGCGAAGCCGGGATAGCCGAGATGGATAAGGCGTCACCATGGAGAGGTGAAGGTCCCGGGTTCGAGTCCCGGTCCTGGCCATACCTTTTCTTTTCAAATACAATATTTAAAAAAGAATTTTTATAAATATAAATTGATAGAATTTAGTAGTAAAATCTTCTAGATTTATTGACAACCAATCTCTTTATTGTTTTATAATTTAGTTGCTTCAATAAAACTCCTTGTAGAAAATTTTAACGTACTTCTCCTAAAGGTTCGTTGCCTTCATTATCAGGAACAGCCTTCATAAAGAATCTAATTTCTTATAATCCTTCTTGATAAACTTACAATAAATGATAAAAGTTAAGACTGAATAAATTCGAGCTATCCTGCCAGTCGTTATTCGTGGTTGTCGTTATTCCTGGAGCATTAGTTTTTGGTGAGAGCTTGGTTGAAATCTTCTAGTTTTACGATAAAGCATTTGCCAGAAAATATTTAGCGTGTTCTTTCGCAAATTGAAAATGCGTATCACAATTTTTTCCTCAGTCTTTTTACGTTGTTTTTCTTCTAGTTGTGATATTTATATTGGATTTTTTTGAGTGGGAGGAGGAAAAATCTGCTCATGAACCCCATAACTATTATTCCGTCTGCTTATGTATCATTGTTTTTATATTAAGTTATACAATTCTCTTCTGTGAGGTTATAATATACTTAAGTATTTCCTACTTTTGGTAGTTGACGTAAATTCCAAGTTTTGTACAAAAATATGTACAAATCATTGTGTACTAGGTGATTTTTTGAGTATATAATTTTTTTTTAACTGTCGATTCTAAGCTGAAAAAAAAAGCTGAATCATTAGCTGAAACTCAGCGTAAACGAATAAAATCGCATCAAACGCAAGCCATTTGATTGTTATGAGTATATCAGGGGGTCTTAATAATTTTTAAAAATGTGCCTGTATCACCAATTGGCACTTGTATAATAGGCCAAGTATCTCGGGTATCAATTATGATATATAATTATATGTAATAGACAGTATGAGTGTAGAGGAAGTGCAGAATATGGTCAGAGCGAGTATAATTCTTCCCTCAGAAGTTAATTCACGTGTTCTGCAATTTATGAAGGAACATTTTAATTTAAAGGGGTAGCCAACCCGTTACTTAAACTGTGACGTTTTTATTAATTTATTATCCTGAACCCTCAACATTTTTTTTAAATACATGAACTAAGGTATGTAGAAGGCGTAAAGCCATCTTTCTTTCCGATTTTTCGTTTACCCTTTTAGATCATTTCTTTCGAAAGAATGATACGAGTAGAGTAAATTGAATAATCTAATTCTTTCGAAATATTTGGAAAAGTACAAAAAATTCTCACTCTCCTATTTCGCTTCATTAATGATAAAATTATTTGAAACATAAAAAAATATTTCTTGAATAAGCTTGAAAAATATGTGAGACATGTTTATGAAGATTCTATATTTTTAGCCACAAAATTAGATGTTTAGGTTTTTGATAATGTTTTTTTTAACTTAAAAAATAAGTATGCTATTGTAATAGTTGAAAAGAATTTAAAAAAATGTATGTATGCTGACTCTGAATGATGTTTCTGGCCATTACTAGAAACCATAAAGATGGTGTTAAATTATTAAGGTTTTATCACTTAGAAAAACTACAAGTAAACAGAATATATATGTATACCCAAGCGTAGGTTATACGAACTATCTCGTTGGGTATGGTTAGGTTAATCAGAAGTTCGGATAATTCGCTTAAAAGAAGGAATGAAAATGTCAAACAATCACAAAGTTTGTTAAAAAATAACTTTATTTTATTGTGTAGTTTTCAAGTTAACCCATTCAAAGCGGAGAGCGTTATATGCCACGTGAGTTTCAGCGCTGGTAGGAGAGCATTATTTGATGCTCTGACTGTTTACCTTCAGACTGACTTCAATGAATATATGCCATAGCTTGATTTATCAAGGTTGTGACACAAAGGAAGTTATTATATTAGTCTGCTTCATTGTTGAATTCTTCTTCATGGCAATAAGTCTCTAATTCTTTTAAATATAGTATTAAGTATTAATTAATAGTTCCAAGGAATAAAATTTTTGACTTGTTTTCTAGATATGACATTGTTGACCTCTCCTCGTATCTTTTTCGGGAAGCCAGTTCAGATAATCGACGGATTATCTAGCTGTTTTATTATCGTATTTTTCGGCATTTTTGCATTTCTTTCGACTAATTAAGTATTCTAATTATAAAAAATGGTTTTTAATTAACTACCAACTGAATTTAAGAGGATTGCTAGGATAATAATTAGAAAAAAATTAAAATAAACAATGCATAATTAAGACAACTTATAATAATAAAACTGATAAAAATCCGAATTTATTCTGGGACAATTTACTTCAGAATAGTGATACGGAACATAAAATATAAAGTATAATGACTTATACTAGAATACAATTACAATTTAATTAATAAATGAAAACAAATATGAAAATAAATTAGGAGTTTGCTCGCAATAACGAATTAAATGAATAAATACCATAACAATATTTATAAAGAAAGAAAACTATTAATGTTTACACATATACAAATTTTATGGAAAACCAAACAACAACAAAATAATTTAATAAAGTAAAAAAAACTATAATTATTTTAAAAATAAGTGTGTGTGTATATATATATACTACTGCTCATTATTCATCCATTCAAAAATTTTTAATCATAAAACTAATTAAAGTTGTTTAAGGTGGTAAATAAATACTAAAGAATATATATAATAAATTGCAAGAATTGCTTGCCAAAATCATTTTTATTTTCCTTTCAGAGTCCTCTGTAATGTTTTCAAAATTAACGTTGGTCGAAAGAAACTCTAAGAGATAAAAGTTTCTTTCTTCCTTTGGGTGCAACAACCATTCTTCAACAAAATATCTTCTCGAAATAAAGTACTCTAAAAAAATATTGTACTCGAATGTGCAGGCTAAATGTATCTTATTATTCATAAGAAAGGTGTAGCTATTAAATATAGAAAAATTAGCCCGCATACAAACGGGTAAAAGGCATTTTCATCGAAGTTTCAAAATGAAGAAAAATTCTTCGGTCAAAAAAAAAAATTAATATAGTTGGATTATCAGAAGACTTTTTTATTTCGAAAAAATAGCACATACCAGTACAATTAATATCCATATTCAACGATTGGTTCGATATAAGTAGTTGATCAATAAATTTTTGAGGTTGAAATGATGCCTTGAATTCCACTGATTTATTCTGTTGAGTACATATATTATCATCGATATTCAACAATTGATTCATATAAAATTAGTAACATTTCACGGTTGAAATGAAGCTTTGAATACAACTGATTTAGTCTATTTCAATGGATTCATTACTTCAGACTCTATTAGGCACTGACGAAATGAAGTGTGTCAGCCATAAACAAATATAAGATTTCTAGGTTTTGAATAATTTTTTACAATACTCCAATAAATTTTTTTTAGAATTTTAAGCATGAATTTTGTCCAGCTAGCTCCTACTAATCGAAACACTGCGAGGCGACCTAATTTTCCTCAAACATAGGTTTTGTTGTAACTTCATTAAAATAGTAATTAAACTTGAGGGAGTAGATATTTATTAACAGTCGGCCCCAGAGAGATATGAGCTAGGATATCGATAATGTTGGCTCCAGAGAAAGTTATATTGGCTGCGGTAACTCAGTCAGACAGTCTAATTTAGGAGCCGGCAACGTTTTCGGATCGGGAAATGTATGCTAATAAAGTTTCATTGTTATCATACATCGCTAATTATAAAATTTTATACCTGATAATTTACAGGATTCTTCAATACTCAAAAAATATTGTAGATAATACGAGAGTTCCCTAACGCCTTTTGAAGAATAATTTGGTAGCTCACAAAGTACATATAGATCAAATTAAAATTAAAATTTGTTTAAATCTAGTATTGTTAAAATAATTCTTATCTGTATTACAGAATATAGCTAAATGTGGAAACAAATAATAACAGTAAGTACTATTATTAAAGAAAAAATCTCGAATCTTTTATTTTTACTCGTTCACAATAACATCCTCTAACAACTCTTATCATGAGACAGAAAGCAAAGTTTAAAGTTTAGGAGGTAGAGTATCACTTTCTGTTTAAAACTATATCTAATATTAAACACGACATTTTCATTGATATAAAACTGCTAAACACGAAATGTAGTAATCCTATCTATTATTTTTTATGTATTTATGCGCTCAGTGACAAACAATGAATGGGTGCTAATATTCTATATAATATAAGATAAGATCCTTCTTGGACTGTAGTGATACGTTATTTTTTATATTTGTATCCGTTCTAGAATATTTAATAGAATATTTAATTATCATTTAACCTGACCATGTTTCTTCCAATGTTCTCTTAGTTTTACGGGACAGTAATTTTGTGCAAAATCAGGGTGGAGTTTAAAATTATAGAGATTCTTAATTTTATATTGCAAAAACAAAAAAATTAAAACTGTCAATTCACTGTTTTAGATCATTTCAAGTTAATTTCTGTTATGGTTTATTTATTTTCATAAATTTCGTCAAATTAATGATCAATATTATAAAATCGTCTCCTAAAATATAAAAAAAGAAAGAAAGGCAGTCATATAAGCTGTTCTCGAAATTAGATAGAATTTAATTAATTATGTAGAATTATTTAGAATTAAATTATAAAATGTGATGGTAGTTTCTTTTCGGCATTTTTAACTAATACCCCTACACACACACACTGCTTTTGTTTGTTTTTTATTAATTAAAATGCAGTGTGTTATGGCAATCCAATGTAGTTGGACAGCACTGCTGAAAAAAATAAAGCATTTCTCTATCTGGGATATTATTTATTTGTTAATTTAAAGTGAAAATTATCGATTTATTAATTTATTTCTTGTTAATATTTGTTTATGTATTTTTATTTATTTATTTATACATTTGATGCACAGAAATTTCAATCACTTTTTGATCCATCGAATTCTAGTTTAATAGGCGATCTCTTGTGATGTTTGCATCAGATTTTTCTTATGTTTTTGCAAACATCTTAACGATCTCTGCGTGATGTTACGAAAAAGATATATTAACAAGTAACTTGACCAGTAATACTTACTTAGTATTAGACAACTGACATGTAAGTTGTAGATTTTTATTTAATCAATCCTTATAAAATCATGTTAAAAAATAAATTAACTCTTTCTTGACACCGTAGGATACACATTGCCACCTTAATGTGATTTATAAAATAATAATATAATTAATAGAAATCAAAATTTAAACCCATTTAAATTTATATTAGTTTTCCAGAAAATATGTTAGTTATCTATACATATAAAAGAGTTCGTCCTGACTGAAAACACCATCGCAGGGCCAAAACGGCATAAGCTACAGACTTGAAATTCGGACAGTAGTTCCTGAAGTAATTACAATTATTCATATTTAGATCCGTTTTTGCATTCAATTTATTTGTTGAATTAATGCATAAATTGATAAATTATTTATTATCAATGAGTAGCCAATTTATTCGGACATTATAATAAACTCATAATGTAGAAACAATCCATAAAATTTAAGGTTTTTGGAACAACAAATAAAAAAATAGACTAGTATAAAATAATATGTTAGTGCTGCCATCTGTTGTAAAGATTGTGAAATATGCCTTCGCAATTAATTTTATTCACAAATAATTTTTTTTGTTTCGAATCTCCATTTATTTATATAAACAAATATTTACAATATATATATATATATACATATATATATATACAATACATAAATATATATATACGGAAATAATTATAGTACTTTTTCTACCCGGAGGTATTTTAAGCAATACATAGAATGAGTCCGCTGAAGGCGGGTTCTCTAAACCGGCCAAGGCCGCTGATTCTATACATTCAAAGCAGGGAGAGACCGCTTTAAGGGATTAGGTGATAGGAAGAAGAAAGGGGGGAGAGGAAGGAAGAAAGGAAGAAAGGCTTGGACAAGGGAGTCCTCACCCCATCCCTAGGCCAAGGAGAGCACGTCGACCAAGGGGACACTGCCTTGCCACCTCCCAGGTCTGGGAGGGGGAACTATGTCTCTAAAGAGTGGGTTGCTACACGCCTTCAGCCCATCAAAAAATTTGATGTGCCTCCGGCTAATGTAGTTTGGTATAGACGGGAGTTTCAGCTCCTCATAGATTTTAGTATTACGCGCCCTTTGGAGCGACGTGCCTTTAACTATACGCCTAAGGATGGAGTTCTGGAACTGCTGTAGACTTTTTAGTGTGGTTTTGTAAATATGTTTAAGGAGCGGCGCACCATGGAGCAGCGTTGGTCTAATAATCGACTTATAAATTTGGCATTTAAGCCGTAACGACAGTTGGGGCGAAGTGAGGAGGTGGTAGAGCCTATACACAAATAATAACAGCAATAAATAAATAATAACAGGTGTAAGTAAACTATTTTTGTGGGTTTAAGTAAACCTCCAAACTTTAGCCAAGTAGTATTATAGATAATCACTATATTTTAGAGGATCACATTTAAAATGACTACCGGAATTTATAACTTTTGATAAGTAAAATTATTACTTACCATCGAGAACTGGTTTTGGTTGCTGATCGTTCAGAGAATCGTCCGGTGCATTCAGTGCTGTAGCCATTATTGAACAAACACACCCTAGCTACTCTTCGCCGGTTATACCGTTCAATTAGTTTTAATGTTCTTCTTAAAAAAAAGAATAATTAAGATAATTTATTAGTGCTTAGAATATTGGAGAATCGTAATAGGTAACAATTCTTAAAAAACAAAATATTTTTTTATTTTACATAACAACGTTTAATCACAAAGAAATAATTTTGATATTGAGTTGTATGTTGAACGTTTTGGTGGTGGGATGCTGTCTCGTGTTAGGAGCCTGTTTCGGCTGTTGATCGTTGGGATATATTGCACCTTTTTCTTCGAGATGTGATTCACATAACCTTTTTTTTTTTGTTTTTGAGTCTTGATAATACCCGAATAGGCGAAACGTCGACCGGTAAGATTACCGGTAAGACTGGTGTATTACTGGAGAAATTTGAAACATAAGGCTTTGCATTGTGGTTTTTCCCAATTGCATTATAATATTTTACTTATATATAATTATAAACCTATTGTTTATTCCTGTCATTCGTACCAATTATCAATATCTCTACATAAATTAAAATTAAACCATTTGTAACTTCTGATCAACATCGTTCTCGAAGAACATCTTCCGAATGAAGCTCTAAAAACCCACCGCCGTTACATAATAAGTCGGTCGGAAATCTCTTTTAAATTGCGCGGGCCCTTTAGAATTTTGATGAAGTCCTTCCACCACCTTAACACTTTTTCTTCGCATTCCTTCCTGCCGGTTCCGTTTTCGTGGCATTTTTTCATATTAAGGACCCTCCGAGGTTCTACAAATTGGCGAGTGTTCGCTGAGGTAAAACCGCTCATCAGGGCTGGATTCAGAGGTGGCCCTGGGGCGATTTGTCTCTCCAGTTCCGAGCCATTTCTTCAGACTGCCTCGACGGTGTACCTTCCTATTTATACAGTCACTGTCTCAATATGGCCGCTCTTACCTCGCTCCGCCTCTGACTTACGGGGTGATAAATTCTAACAAAAACACCATAGTAGCGTCGGATGTATAATGCATCTGCATTATTATCTCTTCCTACAAACAACGCCATAGATATGAATTGTAGTTCTATGTAAACTATCACAAGAAACAGTACAATAGATGTTACTTCAGTCGGAAATAATTCAAAATATTATACTCGAAAACTAATGTGTTTTGCACCGAAAAAGATTTAAATTTGTGCTTTAAATAGATAAAAGGTTTAATTTCTTATGACCGATAATGGAGAAATTCCAATATTCAAGGTCTCTAGTAAAAAAAAATCGAATTGAAAGAAAGGCGTGTTTAAAATGTAGTTCTCTTATAAACTATTACAATAAAGACAGTACTACAGTTTTAACTGCATCTGAAAATATTTTTTAAACTCTAACTTTCTCGATTTTAGTCACTTACTGGAGTATTATAATCTATAAATTAAAATTAAACTAAGTCGCCAAACGTCTTACATGCAAATAGAGAGTTATAGCCGCGTTAACTCCAAATTCAGAAATCCTTTTTTGGAATATCAAACTTAAATTTTTTCTCATTAAACGATTCTGACTTTTTAACATAGCAGAAGCTAGGGGAGCTTAAAATGACATAAATAGCGTCTTAATTTTATCTTGAGATTCTAGGAGAGATGACGTAGTGATAATATAAATAAATAAAAAATAAAACGTTATGTATTTTGAGGGGTGAAGTTTACAGCCGTCCTAAAAGAGGAATATAAGGGGGATGTTATTATAGTTCAAATTCCGATGATTGTAGTAGTGACCGAAAAGGAAGTTGCATATCTTGGTGTTATAACAAACTCCCCCCCCCCCCAAAAAAAATTTTTTTATGCCAGATGCGAACGAATGTACTTAAAATTCCACTTGTTAACTGGCTTTGTTGTTGCCATGGGAACGAAAAAAGAATTCCTTAAATAGAAATAAACTATTTATTGGAAACGTTATCTCTATTTAAGAAAGTCTTTCCTTGGCCTCCATCTGGACCATCTTCTTCTCCATATACATCTTTTCAGTCAACTAATATTATTTATTATGAATTTCTAAGAAGATAATTAGTACACAGCCAACTGAATAACAAGCATAGGCTTCAGCGAAGCGGTTTGGGTTTGGATGATATTAGTTGGCAAGCACCGATTGGTGGTTCGGCATTGAGCCTTCGAGTTCGCTAAGCCTTTTACTGTTAATGTAATACTTCCTTTGTTGTGTGTCGGATATCAATAATTATTTTTTTATTTTATGTTTTTTATTTCCAAATGAATATTTTATTACATTAAAAGGTAGATGTTTTTTTTGTTTGCTTTATATAATTCTAACATTAATAAAATTTATTAAAAGGAAACAAAAGAATTTAGAGAGTAATTTTAAAAACATATGTTTTAATATTAAGTGTAATGTTCGCAAAAACAAAAAAAGATCAGTCTCAAGACAGGCTGCTTGCTACTATACACTTGATTTTGTCGCCACTTCTTCATCTCTTTCACATCTTCAACTTGAATTTTGTCAACCCTCACCAGTAAACTTCTCGCTATTTTGATCTAATTTTGGACTTACCGGTAAGAGACATTTAATTTTTCTACTCATCATCATTTCGAATCATCAAGACATCGCTATCGAGAACTGAACACTTTTCAAGAACTCAGTTCATTTCTCAGTTTTTCATTGATTCATAAACCAGTAATTTTTTTTGTTATAAGACTCATCTCTCTTTAGTAAATAAGTTAATTTCATTTTTTATGTAAATAATTGTAGTTAAGAGCTTAATGCATTTCCTTTTTTTTTCATAACTTTTTTATTTAGTTTTAAATAACTTTCTTTGGATTTTCGTAGGTTTAGTTGTGCACATTAATATTTTTATAATTGTTCTTTTTCTATTTTTACATTATATATTTATCATTCACTCATTTTTGGATGTTTTTGTTTGCATTTACTTGATAAATTTCTTTTCTTTCCTTTTATTGCTTCAATTATATTTGATTGGGGAAATTGTCACCCAATCAAACTATCAGGTTTTTTTTTACTGAATTCACAACCGGCAAATTCGTTCGGATAGAAGGCTAGCGAATTATTATTAGGAGCCCCTTCTTCCACATTGTGTATGAGGGATAACAAATATATTATTATTAAATCCTTATTAAGCTTTACAGTCGAAGACCAACAACATTACCATTACAGTTTGAGAGGAGTGTTTAGTATCCCTGCTGTGTGTAGAAGCTAGAGAGTCCTCTGGCCCTGAGAGGGCTATGGAAACTAGATATTGGCTTATCGCTTCCTATGATCACTCTCCCGGATAATCTGAAATTCCTGTACGTCCAAGTCCCGGGTTACAACCTGCCTTAGATGTTCGCCCCTGGGGTATGCTTGTCAACAATTTCCCATGAAATTGCTAGACATAGTCAAGGTCTGTTTATGTTTATATTGTATGGATGTGTGTATGTATTGCTTGATGTATCAGATATTGTTGATCATAACCAAAAATTAGTTATACTTGAAAATACTTTTCAGAATTTTTTGTTTTTTTCATGTCGTCGCTGTCAAAACAATACTGCCTATCTACTATTTAGGCGATTTTACAGGAGAGGAAAAAAATCGCGCCATTTGTTATATTATCCTATGTTTATCTTTCAATTGCTAATTACAGCAAGAAATTAATTGCCTTGCGTTCAACCTTGAAAACTTTTTTTAATAGCGTGTAATTCAACCTGCACAATGCGTTACCATTACTAACTCATTTTCACCAAAAGTTGTAGATAGGCAACTTCATGGCAAACATGAAGAAATTGAGGTTAGTGGGACATAACACTTATGATGTGAGCGTTTCAAAGGAAGATATTAATAGATATGGGTAAGAATAAATTTGCAACGTAGAATAACGTACAAAAACTCGTTTATTAGAAAAACATAACTTGTAAAAGTCAAATTTATTTTTAAAATTGACAAGATAAACAGAAAAACTATCCTATTAATTGAAGAAGAAATTATTCTTAAACCAAAACATAAGAAAAGGGATTCTACGATAATTATTAAAAACTGAGAAAATGCTCGTAAATGATGTTTATTTTATATAGTTATTTAATAAATATATTATTAGTTAAATTTTAATGTATTTTTTATTTCAATATTTTATGTGTATTTAACATATATATTTTCCTACTCCTGTTAAGGCCAACAGAACTGATTATTAATATAGATTATTGACCTTTTTAACAGGAGTAACAATTGATTCTATTCGATCGGTACGCCACGAAATAAATTTTAATTCGTCAAACTAAATTCAAACCGGCGCCGTAGCAGTTATGAAATTAGACGTCTAAATATCCTTGGCCAAATTAGTTACGTTTTTAACTTAAATTTACACTCATGCCCTCCCTTGATTGGGCATTTTCTGCAGCCTCCTTGGAACCAAATAATCTAAAATTGTGTGTGTAAATTTCTTTTTTGAGATAGAACATTCCAATTCTAGTGGTAATTAATTACAACATTGGAGCTCTGAAAATTCGTACTGGTGTATTAACTTTTTTTTATAACGTTGATATTTTTTATAATTTAAAAAAATATTTGCTGGTTTCCATATTTCACAGTGTGTGTTATAAATTGACTTTTACTATTTGGCTCTGTTACTTCTGGGTTAATTGATTTAAAAAAATAATTAGCTTAATTTGGTTATTCATCAATTTATATTTATATATTTTAAATTTTATTTGACCACGTAAAGTCGAAAAATTCTCTTTTTTATTGTTTTACTAGTTTTTGTTCATTAAAAACCAATATAATAATTTGTATTTCTGTGTACTATTTTTTTTCTTTTACCCTGCTATTTTGGTGTCATTCATACACTTTGTTTAATATTGAATACTGACAGTTACGGATCTCTGATGATATATATTGTAATTTGGTATCTAGTAAAAAATATATTTTTCATCCTATATACACACTTTTTTTTCATATTACCAAATTTTGGGTACATTAAATCAATTATTTGAACGTGGATGAGAAAACGTTTCCATACGGTTGCTCCAATCCGTTTTTGCTTTCTCTTCTCTTCCGAGTTTATTATTTTTCTTCTAACCCGAGATTTCTCTCAGATTTATTAATCTCATTAGTTTCATACTGTGTATCTCAATACATTAGCACAAACTAATATAAATTAACCAATATTAGAAACATGGTATATTTAATTAAAATTGTTCAAGTGAGTATTCTTTGAAAAACTACCAAAATCGAATTATGAATTATTTGTGTCCTTAGCGATAAATTTTAAACTTAAAAGTTTTCTTCCCTGATTTATACTTTCACCAGGCCCGCCTAACCAGAACGGACGATCGAAGCTAGTTCAATAAATTTAACTTTTTCTTCCCTCTTAGTGTGCAAGGCTAATTTATATCTGAGCAAACCGGGAGCATTGTTATGGATAAACCTCTTTGTCTGTTTTTCCAGAACTCTCTCAAGAAATATTAGTTTTATACTTTCTGGGTTTAAAGGAATTTTAGGATTTTATTTTTCTTCTTGCTTCGGCACTTTTTTTTAATTGTTATGGATTTGTTCCACTGGAAACATGTATGATTTATCCTTTACTTAAATGATTAAGAACATGATTCACTCTCATATCTAAAAACAATAAGTAACTTAAATACCTTCGAAACTTTCCTTGCACTTAAAAGATATTTCGTGTTTGAAATGACAAATTCAAGTGACTGAAATAACAAATTCGACTTAATAGGTCACAATGCCATCTTCTTTTTAGATGCTTTTTGAATTTTGACCTTGACTTCTGTATCACTGACCTATACCTTCAAATATAAAAATACAATATAAATAAATATAAAATAAATAAAAAAACGAAATAATAAATTAGTTTTTGTTTAGTTATGAAAGCAATTGCTGATGAACTAGAATTTTTTTTTTGCATGAAAGCCCAAAACTATAAATTTGAATGTTAAATAGATCTATTTAATACTCCATCATTTAATATTTTCGTATTATATCATTATTTAATATATTAGAAATCAAATTTGTAATTTAATTTAAAATTACTCATTATTACAAAATACCCTCTTGGCTGTTTACGAATATTTTAAACAGAATTTATTCATTGAAATTTACAACTGTTTTATAATTATAAAACAAGTGAATAAAATGAATGATCCGTAAGGTCGTGAGATGAAGATAAGTAGATAAAATACCCACTGGCAGAACTCAAATAACAAATTGAATTTTAAAGGTCAGAAGTCCATCTTTTTTTCAGACGTCTCGGAGGATAATCGGGAATTGAAGATGTAGTTAGGTTTGAAACTAGTGGGTTTTAATAGGAATTAAGTTTGTCATGAAAAAGGTAATATCGGGTTTGGGATAAATCAGCAACAAATGGGACATAAAGGTCATTATGGATGAGTTTATTCGTAACAAAGCAATGAGTATTGTGGATTTTACGAAGGATTTTGAACTGTAAGGATTGGGTACGGCAGGAATTATAGTGGAGCCCCAATGTTCTATTCTGAAAAAAATTAATGTGTGAAACTGATAAAGAAAAGTTCAATAAACTAATATTCATTCGTGAGTTTTTTTGTTTAATTTGTCTTTAAAACATTTATGTTTTCCTGGTTTAATAGTAAAGTAGTCAATACTTGTTGAATTTCATCCTATTACTTTTAGTATAGTACTGGAAATTTATACGGAAAAACTAAATATAATAAGGACCAGGAAGGAAAAAGAAGGGAAGAGGCACTGTTATCACTGATGATAATAAGATTAGAGAAGAAATTAAGGCAAGGATAGCTGCTGGCAATCGATGCTACTGGTCTCTAATGAGAATATTTTGAATCCGAATTATATCCAGAGCTCTCAAAATAAGAGTGTATCGTACTGTCCTTCAGCCAGTGGTCATGGAAGTGATTATTGGACGCTGACACGCAACGATGAAAGGCTGTTAAAAATGTGGGAACGAAAAGTTCTCAGAAAGATCTTTGGCCCTACAAAAGAAGGAGATCGCTGGGGGATGGAGACAAACGAGGAACTCAGAAATCTATATGGTACACCAGATGTTGTTGCCACGATTAAGAATGCCAGGATAAGATGGCTGGGGCACGTACAAAGACTGGAAAGAAGTAGACTAATGATGATGGAGGGACATCCTGGTGGGAGAAGGAGCAGAGGGAGACCTAGACTTCGTTGGCTGCAGGGTGTGGAGGAGGACCTTCGGGCGTAGGGTGTAGGAAGATGGAGAAGGGCAGCCGAAGACAGGTCGGAATGGAGGAAGATCACGGGGGAGGCCAAGGTCCTGCAAGGATCATAGCACCGTTAGAAAGATAGATAGACTTTTAGTAACAGAAATTATAGATTCAATAATATAATGTTTGCACAAATATTTGTTATATAGCATTGGTGAAATTCTAAATAAGTTATAAGAAGGGATATTTTTATAAAAGACCTCATTAAATATCAAACAGTAATTTAGGCGATCTAAAATTTTAATCGATTAATCAACGTTGAATAACAAATGATCCAGGGAATTACAGTGCATGACGATCCATCAAAATTTAATCTGTTGAACGAACAAGAGGGAATGTCGATCGGAAAGGCTTCAACATTGCCGGCTCCTGTCTCTGATGGCCCTACATAAACAATGACTTTACATTGCAATTTTATAATCTGCATCGGGGTCAAATTTCACGACGTTTAAACACAAGCGAGATCGATTATTTAAATCGAGATTTAGCCCGTAGCGGGGGTACATTTCCTGATTATGGATCAAGAATACCGATCGCTTCGAAATTATTAATCTCTCTGTTATATAAAAAAGTTTTTTTTGGCGGAAAAAATGGTCCGGGTAGAGGCCAGTGAAATAATTTCTTAAATAGGGTTGAATTATTTTGCTCAAAGTCAAGGTTTCGACACACATTGGAGGTCTTCTTCAGAATAAAAATACATAAAATAAAATATAGAAATAATAATTGGAGAAAACCAAATTCAAGAGTGGGTGATTTAAATTATTTTATTGTTAATTTCTTCATCGAAATTTACAACTGTAAATTTATTATAACAATACAACAAGTTAATGGCAGGAATGATACATAATGGCATGGATAAAGATAAGTAGAGCAACTATCCTATGGTAGTACTCAAATAACAAATTCAACTTAGGTTACGAGACCATCTTCTTTTCAGAAGCTTCGGAGGATTTTAAGGAATTAAAGAAGTAGCTAGGTTTGAAACTATTGGGTTTGAGTGGGAATGAAGTTTTGATGAAAAGATTGATATTGAATTCGGGCCAAATCAGCAATAAATGGGATATTAAGGTCATTATGGATTACTTTGTTCGTAACAAAGTTAGGAGCGAACAAAAACATAAATTATAAAATAATTAGAGATGAACATAATAGAAAATAGTGTTTATGATAAGACTGGTATCGGGTTCGGGCAAAAACAGCAATCAATGGGATATTGTGATCATTATGGAAGACTTTATCCGTAACAAAATATGGAGCATTGTGGATTTTACTAAGGATTTTGGATACGAGAGGAATTCGATGCATTAGTGGAGTCCCACAGCTCTACTCTATAATTCCAAATAGGTCTTATAATAGCCATTTATACGAGTATTTTGTAATTAATTGGGAGCTTGGAGCGTTTTTCTAGTTAGTGCTGCAGTAGTCTGAAACGGCGTGCAGTTTAATTTAATTTATAGCATGAACATAAAGGTATTATTTGAAATATATGTGCTAAAACAATGGAATGTGAGTAGTAACAATAATGAGAAACCGTGTAAATAGTTTACTGTATTTTAGATATTATTTCTCTGACCTCCACCCGGACCATTTTCTTTCCTTATATTTAAGGTCATTTACTTTTATTTAAAAAAAAAAGAGTTTTTAGTGACCATATAATATTTTATTTTAAGTTGTAAACCTGGAAAGACCGTAACGGAGACATCGCCCTTATCCCCAGAATCATTCCTCCCAGAAGTTTTGTTCTCAAAATCCGAAATATTCTACTTTTTCGCATCTCTTATAATACTATCCACAGGTTTCTGATCTAAAAAAAACCCTTGAATGACCTAAAGATGGTTAAAACAAAACTAAAGTACTTAAAACAACGAACCCAAGTTAGTTTTATATGTTGCTGTACCGAATGAGCCAATACGAAAACTATCTCCGGTCAAAAACAGACAGTGCTCTTCCTATTAATTATGTTTGTGGAACATGAAAGGTAAAATTAAATTGACTTTTGAACGCTCTGAGGGCTTAAACGCATAGGGGACAGGTTCTAAACTCTAAACATTGTGGAATACAGCTCTCTATTATATAAATATAATAGATTATATAAATATATATATATATTTGTGTTGTAATAGTTTATTTTACAGTTTTAAACAGATAAGGACCGTAAACTCTAAGGACTGGCCGCACCTTGACTGCCTGCCAATTACTGTAGTAATTTCGTCATATAGCTTAATAACTGTTGTCATTTGTTTAAATAGTTAAATAACTTTTTCGTTGGATATAAAAATCTGAAAATAGAAGTTTTTTCCTTAATATCATCAAAAAGGAAACTGGATTTCATATTGCAGAAAGTTAGTGAAGTTCCATATGGGGTTGATAGGAAGAATACAGGAAAGGAATAAGTTGGTGAAGACATCCATATATATGTGTGCTCCTCACGTTTGAGTGCCAGTTTTACACGAGCGAAAGTTTCTTCTCGAAACCACGGGTTTTCCTAATTAAAACATGTCTCCGGCTTTGAATGGAGCTCTGATTGAACTCGAGGTAGGCTATAACTTTCCAGGCTATTTGCCCAACTTGCAACTCACTCCTTGAGTGAATCTCTATTTTTGACCTATTTTTTTGGAACATGGAACACGACCTGTTTAATAAAATCATTGATTCAGCATCAAACTAAAACCTTCTTGATTGTTATATTTTAGGAGAAAAGCCATCATCCAGTCATCTGGTACTTCTTAATTGTTTATTTTTCAAAACGTTTCGACATTTATGTCATTTTCAATCATTTAAACAAATGTCTGCATCATTCCAATAATACATAACTTTTTAAAGTTATGTATTATTGGAATGATGCACAAAAACGTTTTCGTATACATTTTTGGTTATCATATACACCGTAATTTTAATTTTTTAAATAAATGATTAAAAGGCACACATTATTCAGTGGTATGGAATGTGCAATTAAAATAAAAATAATGGGGTTACATTTAAATGGGGGGACAACATAGATAATACTGTTATGCTGCTGTAATATACATAATTATATATTTATATTATTTATTTATGATTACTGTAATTATAAAAGCCTAAATATTTGTATGAGTTTAAACACTAGCAGTTAAATCCGTCACCAATTCCCACTTCGCCTTTGTTACATTTTCTTGGAGTTCCACTTTTCTAGCCAGGATAAAGTTTATTTTTCTAATTGTTTTCATTTCGCTGTGTCAAGAGGTGTATTTTTTGTTGTTGTAATATTATTTCTGAGAAAATAATACTGAATCGGACGAATTAAGTTAATTTTCTGGAGTATATTCAGAATCAAAACCTGAAAACGGTTGTTTTAGAATCGTAGAATACATCGCTTTGTTTATATTTAGTTCCTTAATTTGATATCATTCAATTATGATGTATATACATCCCATAATATGATGATGATGCTTCCTCTAGTTCTTGGTATCAACTATATTCCTAGGAGATCTATAAACCCAATCGAAGTTGTATCTTGGCTTTGGCGTGAACCTTTATGAAGCGACTTTCCCTATAACAATATGACGATGGCGACATCTGCCGGAAAGTATTTCTGTTTATTTTTACAACTGCTCTTGTAGCTCAAAGGGTCGTCAGTTGTTTTTTGATGGTGTGTTAGCTTTTATTGAAATAGTCCCTGTCTCCCTTTCCTTATGCTTTCCCATCAAAGGAATATCTACAATAATCACGATTTACAACTCACTCTGGTTGAAGGCGATTGGTCGGACCATCTTATGCAAATACCGAAGAATGTAGTTGCTTTGAATCTTTCTTTTGTTAAATTAAAAAACCTGTGCCACTACAACCCATGAGAATCTTTGGGCTTAGTACATTGTAGAGACTATTCTGTTTCTAGAATAACGAATATGCAGGGAGGTAATAGTCAACCAACAGACCCCCCCCCTATCTTGGTTACCCACTTTATATAAGTTTGGTGAGAAACAAGAGGGTGTCCAAATGATTCATTCCCGGCTGTTAACAGATTAAATAAATTATCTGTCACAGCTGGATTTGAACCCGGAACCTCGACAACTCAATGCTCTACCACCCAGTTCCATGTTTGGTGTTAAAAAAACTACAAATTTTCCATCGAATTCCTATCGCTGAGCTATATTGTCAAATATAAAATACAGATTAAACTTCCAAACTTTTGTAACTGCTATTTTAAATTTTTTTTGTTGATAGGTAGATATCTTTAAAAAAATATTTTTTATTTATTTTTATTAGATTTTATTACAATCAGCTGACATATTAAAGATACATATTAAACATATTAAACGTATTTGACATATTAAACGTGATGTAGATGTAGATACATACATTCATTTGTAAAGTAGCTAATGATTTTTGTATATTTATTTAATTTAAATTAATGAATGTACAATGAATTAATGTTTTATTGAAAATTCATCACTTTTTAAAATTAATTAAGCTGATTAATATTTAATAATGAATATTAATAATGTATTTTCAAAAGATGCTTCTAAAAAAATTAGTTATGCACTCAAGTATGAAGGTCTGATGTTTTTATTTATTTTTTTTTTTTTTTAGAGAGAATATTATGGAATTCAATCCCCGACCTTTTTAAAGAATCGTTTTCTCCCCAGGCTCGGAGGGAAGAAAATTAAATTTTCATTTAACCTCTTCGGAATTATTTTTGATAATACAGGTAGCCGTGGATGGGGCTGTTATTATCTGCGAAAAGTTTCCTCTCTTCTTAAGAAGGAGCTTAATACTACCCACGAGTTTTAGCTCCTCTCCTTCAAGGCCTTCTTCAAGTATCGATTTTACATTGCTGTCGGTATTTTTTATTTTTTGGATACTTTTGAACTATTAGTTCTAAAAAGTAGAAAATGAATAGTAGTTTAAAAACTAACAAACACACTTCAATAGAAAACAGAACTAAAACTGAAAATCATTTTTTATAAGTTTAAAATGTCTATACAGTGATGAACAAAATTATTTTATTGTAAAAAAGGTAAAAAAAAAAAAAATGATATCCCTTGGAAACACAAGATAAAATTTATTTCTAAACAGTCAACTAGTAAATAAACTATACTTGTATACTAGGGTACACTTAACCCACTTTTTGTTACCGATGTTTCATCCCACATTGCAGATATATCACTTCATCTCCTTTAAGTGCCATCTTGTTTCTGAAAGTCGGCAATCAAGATTATTCGAATTTTGGATACGGTAAATTTGAAAAGCTGTTTGGTAGAACGCTTGAACAGTATCTTAGGTTTCGATGCCAGGGATGTCGCTCCTTCATACCTTTCTTCTTCCTTGAACCCCCCTTGAAAATAAATATAACTTATTATCAACCGTAGGCAGTTATATTTAAACATTTTATTTGAAAAGAAAAGATATGACCAGGACCGGGACTCGTACCCGGGTATCCAAACTATCCATGGTGGTGCTTAGCCACCTCAGCCATCCTGGTTCGCTTCTCGGTCAGACATATCCCTTCTTTTCAATGATCCTATATCTCCGTGTTCTCGCAATTTCGAGAAGTGTACACGGGGAGATCGTTAATTAAACATTACTTTTATTTTCGGATCTTATTGACTTACGTCATTATATATTATGTATTATAATTGATTTATTTTATTTTATTGTTAGATGTTATAATTTTTTTATTATTTTTCAATATTTTATTTGAAAAGAAAAAATCATTTATCTTATTTTCCCCAGATATTGCAGTTTGAGTTGGTTTTTAGTAATACCTACTTATTTTTTCTTTTTCTCTGCATAACAGTCTTGTTTGTAACTCTATCAATCCAACATAGAGGATTCTTCGGTACAACCAGATCTCAAGCGTCATGTGAGGTGCTTAGTATCAAAACCAGTTCGATCCATTTCATAAAATTTTTCAGGAGAGCCAAAAAAGTTTTAAAAATTCATAACCATCTTTTGGAACATTTTATACAAATTTTTTCTACAGACATGTCAAAAGTAGGCTGCTATTAGATCAGTAGAACTATTTTAGTCGATTCGCGGGATTCATAATATATTAAAACTTTTAATTAATTAATAACCAAATTGAATGCTTAGTCAACTAATGACATAAATTTGCAGTATTTTTGATGAAATTATTTTGTAAGTTGAAAAATAAATATTAGGAATTCTCCAATATTCAATATTTAAAACCGTTTTTTAAAAAAATAATTAAATTTTTAAATAATTAATTTTTTTTAAACTGCGAATTTAAATCAGTTTCCCAAAGTAAGGTGACTTGTGAAAAATAATAATTAGTGAAAAAAAACATATTTTTAAAAATCATTATTAAAGTAATTATTAATTATTATAAAAAAATATTATAAGATAAGGATACAAAAGTAATAGGTATTTATAATTAAAATATTAAAATAAAAATCAATTGTATTGCTATTTTATAAAATTATATAATAGCAAGAAAAATAAAATTATTTTCAGTTAAAATGTTCATTTTCATCCATTCATTTTCGCTTACATTAGAATCTTCAACAGTGGGTTGTAGTCCGTTTTTGATTAACGCTCGCAGCGGCAAACTAAGTAAGCTTGGATCGAACTGATGTTGCACGACGCCTACTTTGTGGCTATTTTTTTATGGGATGATACCGCTTTAGATCCATACGGTTAAACACACTTTTAGAATACCTTTTAAACTTTCAACACTTTAACAAAATTGTTTTGATAAAAATGGGATCGAGCTGATATTATTAATCTTATTTTGAAGTCTAGCACGAGGTCTTTGCTGCAAAATGCTCCCTTCATCTTCTCGTGTTACACCAGGGCTATACAAAGTAATGTAGCGATGTTGGGATTATTTTATTAATTTAAAAAAAAATATTTATTGATATTTACAACTGCATTACAATAATGGAACAAGTAAATAGGCTGAGTGATACATGATG
The DNA here is from genome assembly GCA_037127475.1 of Arma custos. Taxonomy (NCBI): domain Eukaryota; kingdom Metazoa; phylum Arthropoda; class Insecta; order Hemiptera; family Pentatomidae; genus Arma; species Arma custos. Next base: position 87,836,133 of record CM073763.1, on the reverse strand, counting down.
ACACGGAAATGACAAGTAGAGAAACTACTCACTGGTAGTACTCAAATCAAAGTTCAACTAAGAAGGTCACGTGGCCTTCTTCTTTTCAGGATTATCGGGAATTGAAGAGGAAGCTATATATGAAACTAGAGGGTTTGGATGGGCCTGGAGTTTATTATGGATAGATATCTAGAATGAGCTAAATCGGTAACATATGGAACATTAAGGTCATTATGGATGGTTTTATTTGTGACAAAATAAGCAGCGTTTAGGATTTTGCGAAGGATTTTAGATTGCAAGGATTGGATACGAGAGGAATTCGATGGCTTAGTGGAGCCCCAAAGCTCTACTCTGTAAATCCCAATAGGTCGTATGATGGTCATGTAGATGAGTCTTTTGTAGTTAATTGGGAGCTTAAAGCGTTTGTCTAGTAAGTGCTGAAGTAGCCTGAAGCGTCGAGCGGTTTCTTGTCTTTTCAGTCTTGTGTGGGTTCCAAGTAAGACGTTTGTCTAACTTAACTACTAGGTAGCGAATCTGTTCAACAGGGATAAGTAGAGTACTATTAAAAAATACTGTAGGACAGGAAGTCATGGGTCGGCGAAGGGTAAAGGTAATTTGATGGGACTTGGTGGAACTGATTTTAACTCTCCAATTCCGACACCATTCTTCGAGGCTTGGATAAATGTGATTGTATTGTCGATGATTGGATGAATGGGATACAATATATGGGTCGTTATTACCTGATAATACACATGTGTCATCAGCATACATGGAGATGAAGGTGTTAGGATGGGTTGGTATGTCAGCTGCATATACTGTGTAGAGTATAGGACCGAGGATGCTACCTTGAGGAACGCCAGCAGACTGGGAATAGAGGGACGAGTAGGAACCTTTATGACTTACTTTAAATGTTCTGCCAGTTAGAAAGGAGCGAATGATTAAAAAGAATGTAGGAGCAAGGAGTTGTCGGATTTTGTAAAGGCGACCTGGGTGCCAGACTCGATCAAAATTTTATTAATTAAAACTGTTTTAATCTTCTTCATTAGCTGTTAATTGTGCGGTGGTATGCAAGGATAAAAGTACAAATTATGTTAATATCTAGTTTGTAATACAAAATAAGGAGCATAATCCACGTTTTTGAAGGTAGTGAGTGTTGTTGTTCGGGTCATTATCTTTTAAAGGTTTTCATTGGTATTAAATCGTTGTACTTTAATCTATATTTTATCAGTTTTTGTGTCGGAATTCTCGTTATGGTATTTTCGATGCGCTTAGTTCAAATAGTCAAATCCTAATTATATTATTTTTATATAGAATGAATGTGTTCATAAATCACTATTCCCGTTAAATGTAGTAGATTGTATTATTTCTATTCAATTAAAAAAATTCGTATCAGTTCTGCTGGTTGTCGCTTCAAGTAGTTTCAATAAGTTTTGATATTTTCTTTGTTTTTCTGTTTTAATATTTCATGTTTTTTGAGACGTCCATTTCTTGACGAAATGGTTAGCGAAATATACATATTTTCCATTATTACATTGTTTTTCCCCTCGTACATTATATACATATTTTCCATTGTTTATTCTTTTCTCACCATAGTTCGTATTTTTGGAGAATATTAAAAAGGAAACAAATAAACTGTTAAAACTTATTGCGAGTCAATTTGATACGACAACCTGCGTAACTGATACCAAAGATTATTATTGTTTAAAAGAAAAGAAATCTATAATATTTTTCAATTATAATTTTTTTTGTTTCTTGTTGTTCCAATACTGAAAAGTAGGTGCTTATTCGCATCATCATCTTGCTTTTCATCATTTGTTTTTTTTGTGATTAATGAATGCCTTAGAATAACGAAGCGGTTAGAAACACGAATATTTCAATATGACGAGTTGCTAAAAGAACACTGTGATAAATTAAAAGTCTGCCCTCAAGAAACTGGCAGTTATTAACGTTTTCGTGGGGCCCAATTAGGACAGTCGTTGAATTATGCTCCGAAAGCGGTGTTTCTTTCACCGCAGAATGACAAGCGAAAATGTTACACTCAACGATTTCGTTTCTATAAATAACGTAGACGCCTAGAAGGCGATGCGATGGTTATTAATCAAAATTAAAGCCGGGGGTGGAGTGGGGGCGGTTGCGCGCGCATCGGTGGCGGGAACGGTTCCGAGAGGCGGCAGACATCCGCGGTACTCCCGTCGGACAGCATGTTCGGCGAGCCGCGGTCTACCACCCTCACGCTCGTAGCTCTGGGGGCGGGTCTTCTCCTCTACCTCCCAGCTCGGCCCCCGACCGCCCCGGAGCAGCCTCCGAGGAGCACGGCACAGCACCAGCTCCTCAACTGCACCAGCCTCGAAGAGGTGACGGATCTGGAGTGGGTAGCCAGCGGCTGGACCAAGGCGGTCTACAGGGGACGTCTTCGGGGGAGGGATATCGCCGTGAAGACGGTCAACCTGGATGGACACGACATCGAGTCCTGCCTGGCTCGACCGGAGGCTCCTTCGCTGGCTCGCTGCTACCGCAGGACTTCCGCCAAGATCCTCCGCGAGCTCATCCTCCTGCAAGAGTTGGATCATCCCAATGTCATTAAGGTGAGGACTGGAGTCCTTAGCTACTTCCGATTGAAACATTCAATATCCTTTAGCTACTTGAATACTTATCATAAATTTATTTAAAAAGCATGCTAACGCTTCAAATTGATTCATAAATCAAAATCAAAGCACTTTAGTATCCTTTAGATCCCGTAGACATATTATCACATATAACACAGATAATATATATATACATATATGTTCGCCTATCTCTATCTCCAAGAAAATAAAATGAATCAGACTCAATAATCAAACGCAGGTAGTGATGGCGATATGCAGAGCCTTTGTTTACCCTCACCATGTGCTTGTCCCTGACATTCCGCGTAATGCAAGACAACTCGTATTTATTAAACCTTCTGCATTTATTACTATTTACAATCAAACTTTTTTTTTATCCATTTTCATTTGTATACTTTATAATATTGATGTAGTATGTATTTTATTGATAATTGTTTTTTCAGCTACGAAAACAGATGAGATTTTATTTGTTTAAAAGGGATTATTGGCACTTATTATTAGATATGTTACAATTATGAAATTAAATAGTTTTAAAAGTAATTTATGAGGAATAATATTCATGTAAGAAATGACAAAATCTCTTCTGAAGCTAACTGTGGCTTTTGGACATATAAAATTTTAGAAGTCAGGTAAAATTCTTAAAATAAGAGCTAATGAATATTTTTATCTTCCATAAGATTGAATTGTCAAAAATAAGAGTCTAGAATGAACTTATTACTGTTGTTCTTAGTTTAAGTACAATTGACAATTAAATTTATTCAACAATTCTTTTTATGAGTTTAAATATCGGTTCGAAGATTTATAAAATATTGTGAAGAAACTACTTAAAGATGATAATAACAGCAATCTTTTAAAAAACAGATATTATATAGTTTTCATAGCTTTAGATTGATTTATTATTTTAATTATTGTAGACCACTTATAAAAAAGAACTAATTTATAGTAAAGTTAATATATTAACCCTTCTGTATGCACTTTGCCCCTTTTATAAATTTCATTGATGATTTGAAATTGTATATTTTTATTCAGTTTGTCCGTCTTATAGCTGACAAATAAACCACGAAATTTGCTATATTTGATAATTGTAAGTAGATAAAACAATAAATTGAGTGAATTCTTTGCATTTTCATTGTTTATATATAATGTAACATATTTATATAATATATTTTTGAACATATCGTATATGGTTGAACGAATTCTGTTATTTCGTATCCTATGTGAGTGGATATGCATAGTAGATTAGAAATAGTTCTTTCAATTCTGTTTTTTTCATTATTAGTATTTATGTGAAGTACTATTAGTACTTTCTTAGTAATAACGAATACTATATATTCCATATATAGGTAAGTAGAAATAAAAAATTCAGTATATCCGGTCTCGCCCAATCCGCTGTATCAGAAAACAAACAGCTCTATTTCGGGTCGTCTTATATTTTATAGAACTGCGTAAAGAATTCAGCTGGTGTTAGGCACTACTGACTCATTTTTTAAAAAAGAAAAGCCGTTTCCATTCTTTTTTTCTGGAAACTTGTAGCCGCTAATAGCAGCTATAGTGGGTAAGAGGCGCGGAACAATTCCCTCGAGTAGACGAGAGTTTCCTTAAATTATTGCTACAGCCGATGAATTCTTCATAACTTTATTAGCAACAGCATCTTTCTCAGCCTCAAGTCTTTCTAGAAAACACAGATAACGCTCTAAAAACCTGGGTATATTGTGTGATGGTTAATGCATATAAATTAAAATACGGTTAAGAAGTATTTTGAATATTTTTTTTTATTAAAACATTAAGAATAGATTTTAAAGAACAAATATATTATTTTAAAACTACAACTTTTACATTAAAATTAAACCAAGTTATATATTAATTAGAAAAAAAAAGTATATTGACCATTACAATCCATGAAAGATACATGATAGGGACTGTAGTGTTTATAAGTAAACTATTAAACTATTAAGTAGGGAGATAATTTCGTTGAAATGGAGCTCAACCGCCAGATATCCATCCTATTATATATATATATATATATATATATATATATATATATATATATATATGTATATATACATCCTCATTATAGATATCCACTTTATAGAGGTTGGGTGAGCCCCGAGAGGTACGCAGATCTCAGAGGACCGATCTATGGCTCTTAACACATCAAATAATTGATCTACCATTTTCAAAGTCACGACCTACAGCTTAGTCACTCAGCACTCTACACAACGGACTACCCTGTGCCCACTGCATTTAAAAAAGAATGAAAGTAAACTATTATGAAGAAAATAAAAGGCAAAAACTATTAAAAAAGGTATTAGAATTTAATATTAGATTTTTAAGATAATTTTCAATTTTTGTTTGCTTGGTTACTATGAAAGCCATTTTATTTTCATTTTACTGTAGTTAGAAGACCTTACAGGCTTGATCTATCGCTGTCATCAGATTAAGTCATTTATCTGCCATAGCAAGACATGAACCTACAGGGGCTGAACTAACCCGCTTCATATAAGCACTTAAAAAGACTAAAATTAAAACATATTACTTAAGTCAATGTAAAAGGAAATAGTTTTTTATATTATATATTATTTTTTATTAAATCATTTTATACATTTAATAATATGTCTCTTGAGGAAGACTAAGAAAGGATTTACCTGAATAGAAACGATTCGTTTAAACAACTTAATATCTTTATGGATTGATGACTTTAATTTTTGTTATGCTGGTTTTCTAGTTAATCAAGTTATAGATTTTATTTAAAACTAACGCCTCTGCTTTGCACTGGTAGGATGACTTATTATGCCTACATTTTTGTCTGGCTAATATATTTTATTATGTACCCTTATATAAACGCGAAAGATTACCATGAACAGACAGACAGACACGGAAAAGGACTTTGTTTTGTAATATGTACATCTCTATCTAGATAAGAGATATTAGGCAGCATCTTCGATGAAATCTCCAAGGCGGCTATACTTTTTCCTACATTTCCGAAAAATATCGTTATATTTCAGCCCATTTACACAAAACCTCGACAAAATGTCTACCTAAACCTTTCTGGTGAATCACTCTATCTATTGGTGAAAACCACATGAAATCCGTGCAGTAGTTATTGAGTTTACCCCGAACAAACGCGCCCGAGAACTTTGTTTTATAATATCTATAGATATTAGTAAACTTGACTATTATTAAATCGATACTTATTCCGTACTTAGTTTTAGGCGAGGGATTTTAATTTTTAAATTAAATTAAATTTCCTTATACTACGGTAACAGAAACATTATTATAGTTTATCATTTCTATCATCGTAAATCATATACATATATATATACACACACACACACATACACACATTTATATATATAAATATCGAACCCTTTTTTAATATACACCGTGAATATCTCGTGTATTTGCTTTCCCAATATTTCCTCAGTCCTCTCTAATTGGTTATAATTTTTACCTCATATCCATCGGAGGTAACTAATGATTTATTTCTTCTTTTTATTTATTCTATTTATTTATTTATTAATGGTGTTAATTGTTTTTCTGTATCTTTATTATTTTTTATACATTTTATTTGCGTTTATTTGAATTTAATAAAATATATTAATGTGGAAGCCTACGTGAACATATATTAATGAATTTATTTTTTTGTTGGAACTATATTACGATCGCATGTACTGTTTTCCATTGGAGCTGTAATGTTTAATTTTCTATCCATGAGGAAAAGTAGGTTTAGATTCGAGGAATGCTGGCATAGTTTTGCTGAGAAATTTAAACCAACTTTATAGGCAATGGCCAGCTTTAAATTAACGAAATTGGCATTCGAAACTAAAACTATTTCACCAGCTGATTGAACTAGTAAACTCCATCAGTTGTTAATTAATTGGTTAATTAGTTTTTCCAGATGGTTTTTTTTAAAGTTTAATGTACCTTAAGCATTGGAAACGTTTGTTTTTTAGTCAACACTGTATCATTGATGAATAATCTTTAATAATCAGTACATGTTGTTATTCGATAATAAAAAAGTCTTTTAGTCTAGAGTCTATTGAATCCTTCATATTCCTGAATGGAGAGAATTTTTTTTTTTAAATTATTAATTGAATATTGAGATTTTTTTAATTTTGTAGCATTCGGTTCAAAAGAATCTTCGAAGTTTCCAGAGATCAATGACTTATTTCATATTGATATTTAAGAAGTTATTTTATTTCTAATGGTATTACCTAGCAAATACAAGTCGTGGAGATCCAATTGGTTGGAAGTAAATAGCAGTTGGTTGGAGTTGGATGAGGAAACATTCCATTTTCATTTTCGAGTGAGTAGCCTTGACGTTTCTGCTTGATAGGACATTACCAATATAAACGATTTCTGGTTGATTGGTTACATTTGGCTACAATTTAAGGCTTTTTCCTCAGAGTACTGATTTTATTATGGGGAATTTTTTTTAACATATACTTATCGTGTTGTAATAAGTAGTAAAAAAAAATTCAACTTTTGTCACTACAAAAATTATTTGGGGTACAATTATCTTATGCTCTTTTCCTATTTTAGTATTATGTATTTATAATATCCTTTAATAAATTTGGTTTGTAACATTTTGTAATTGTTTTATAATTATTGAATTTTGTTTTTCGTGGTTTTTATTTATTTTTTAAAATTTATTTATTGAACTTTACAATAGTCTTATTAAAATACAGCAAATAAGTAGAATGAATGACACGCTATTTCATGAGTTACAGGTAAGTAAGGAAATACTCACTGCTAGTACTCAAAAACTTTTAATTCAACTTATTAATTTGTTACTATTCGTCAACAATTATAGTAATTGGTAAATGAATGTGTACAATTATTTTATTTTTAGACTTTAGTTTATTTTAATGCGAAAATTATAGCATTCATTTCTTTTTATTACCGCATGTATAAATTTTTATTACATTTATTTATTTTATTTTTGCATATATCATTTTTGTTTTGTTTTTATGGAATGATTGTGTAGCTACTTAGCACCATTACTTATTGCCCACAAGAGTCAGATTTTAATATTTCAGTAAAGTGTTTAAAAAAAATTGTTATAACCATATTTCGTAGAACGCTAATTATTTTATTGGGTATTTCTAAATTGTTTATTGTATGAAAATTAACTTACTGCGTAGGTCTCCTTGGCTTTCAGAATTCTGACTCTGTGATTTTTTGTCTTCTTATGCTTAGAACAGAATAGAAAATCTTTATTTTGAGACAATATCCCGTAAGAAAACGCTAATAAACAATAAACTTTTCTAGCAAACAATAAACATATGTACTACTAAAGTAGTCAATTAAACTCACAAATATAAAAAAGAAAAGCAATTTTTGTGAAACATTAAAATACAGTTAATAATAAATAATAATTATTTATATGTATTATAATATATGAATGAATTTATTAATAATAGTAAACAGTTATTTTTTAATTTATTTTATTGAGTTGTACAACTGTAATATATACATCTAGTACAATTGCTATAAGAATAAATAATACATGATAGAACATGAAGAGACACTACCCACTGGCAGCATTCTAATAAAATTTCTATAATAGAAGGTCCCGAGGCCATCTTCTCTTCAGACGCCTAGGAGGATTATCCGGGATGGAATTGGATGGAAACAAATGGGTTTGGATGAGTCTGAAGTTTATTATGGAATGATAGGTATCTGGAATGGACTAAATCGGTAACGTATGGAACGTTAAGGTCATTATGGATGGTTTTATTCGTGACAAAATATGGAGAGTTTAGGATTTTACGAAGGATTTTGTATTGCAAGGATTGGGTACGAGAAGAATTCGATGGTTTGGTGGAGCCCCATAGTTCAATTCCGTAAATCCATATAGGTCTTATAACAGTAACATAAATAAGTCTTTTGTAATTGATCTGAAGCTTTGAGCATTTTTTCTAGTATGTGTTGAAGTAGTCGGAAGAGTCTAGCGGTTTCTTGTATTTTCAGTCTTGTGTGAGGGTTCCAAGTAAGACGTTTGTCTAAGTTGAGTCCCAGGTACCGAATCTGTTCAAGAGGGATAAGTGGAGTACTATTAAAGAATACAGTAGGACAGAAAGTCATGGGTTTTCGGCGAAGGGTAAAGGTAATTTGATGGGACTTGCTGGAATTGATTTTAATTTTCCAATTCCGACACCATTCTTCGAGGCTTGATAAATGTGATTGAAGGGATTGGGATGCAATATATATATGGGTCAGTAAACAGTTAAAATTAAATAATGCAAAGAGAACAATATCATAGTCATTAAAATACAAGCATCGCATTTGATGAAAGAAAAGAAATATAAGGATATCGATAAAATCTGACAGAGATAGCAGATTGGCATTTGTTTTAAAGTAATTAACCGTTCCTCAGTTTCCGTAGTAAAGAAAAAAATGTGTAAATCATCTCTATGTAGGAATTTGGAGAAGAAAATAGGAGAAATGTTTTGTGATTGAAAAGAAATGCCCGGAAATAAGATTCGAAATAAAGGCATTCCATATGAAACTAGATATAATCTTAAAAAGAATAGTGAGTGTGGAAAAGTGCATATATATAGTTAATTACCAAAAATACATATTTTCCTTTACTGAACAGAAACTTATAAATTTTTTTCAAGTAGAGTGGTAAAATGAAAGTTCAGTGACTCTACCACCCCATCAGATATAAAATATATTTAATTTATGATTATCGGTTCTTGGAATCCATCTTCACTATGACGTGTTCGTGAATTTTTTAACGTTTCCTTTTCTCTTTCTGCTCCCAGCTGATAACGAATGTCAATTGTTTATTTTGTGATAACTCAATAGAGAAGTTATTGCTGATGGAATGAATAAACTGAAGGATTTAGATGACATTTGCATGAGTCGGTGAAATGAATCGATGAAATGCTACGAACTGGATTGAAGTGCTGTCCATATTTCCTAGAACTAGCGATTCGCGTGTGCCTCCGCTATTATATAGCCCTCTGCATTTGGTTCTGACTTGTAGGAGAACTACAGCCACGAATCACTTCCCCTTCCAAATATCTTAAGTTAATCCCTCAATTTTTTTATGATAATTCCCTGTTATCCTGCAAGTTTCGCTGGGATCTTTGATACAGAAGACATCCATATGCTGTTGAAATTACTCAAGTTAAAATTGATGCAACAAATTATGTTTTTGCCGACTGGAGAAGAACTTAAACCGTTTATACAAGAAAAATCGATGAAATCAACAACAAAGTTTGTACATATTATAAGTTCAAGATATTTTGGTGATAACTTTTATTAGTTTCGTCTTGTCGATTTTGGCCACTTCAAAACATTGAATTAAATTGAAACTCTGCACGCTTCTCAAGAACTGATAACCATACAATATTTTAATTAGTTGGTCTCATTATCCTGATCCGGATCTTCAGGATTAGTGATTGTTTATATCCGAAGATACGCTAGTGCCTCTAACCAAGCAAGCCTTAATCTTGTAGACTACTGACAGGATCAACTAAGCAGTTTGGTGCATTTTACCACAAAAAAAATCAATAGTTAAAAAAGAAGCTTTTTTAGCTAGCCGAACTAAGAAATAAAAAATAAATAATATTTTAAAACTACGCTTACATAGGAAATAAAAATAAAAAGTATAAAATAATTTTAAATAAGATTAAAATAATCATAGAGTGATGAAAAAATAAATCAGTTTATCATAAAAAAGCGTGGGGTGCTTTTTACATATTTTCATAATGACTCTACTTTTATCAATGTATCAATATCATATTTACAATAATTAATCCGTCTTTGAGAGATGTTTAAAGAGGTACCTGAATAAAGAAATTATTGGTTCAAGTTGAGAAAGGGATTGCTTATTATTATTCTATTGTAATATAACTTATAATAAATATTCTAACGCAAAATAATAAAAACATATATTTACCAGAAGAAAAGTATGCAAAATAAAAAAGTTGTGTTTTATGAACCACGATGCAAGTGAAACTTTGTTTCGGTTTTTAGGCATTTAACTAAAAAATTTTGGAAAATTATTCGATTTAAAGTATTAAAATTGCGTATTTAATCTTAACTTACTTATTGAAAAATGGGAATGATAATGGGAAATCAATAGTAGACAAAATATTCAATTGCAAAATTTAATTTAAATTTGCGTATTAGAGTACGGAATACGTAATTAATACAATCATTTAGATGATAAACGCATATTAAAAAGTCATGGCAATAATATATAAGAGGGATATTCACAATAAACTGTTTGTTTATGATTATATATTGATGTGTTTTACATATCATTGATGTATTTTACCATCATACAAAATCTAGCCTAACCCTCGACTTATGTCCGGGTAGGTCCATTCTTCGGTAAAAATCGATAAAAAGACAAGATAATAATAATAATAATGTCTTCATTTATTCTGGGATAAGTCCCTTTAGAATAACAATACAGGTGTTGTAAGCTATTATGCCTTAGAGCTATTATGCCTTAAAATAATTAAATATATGATTATATATCAAAATTAAAATTAATCCGCACTGATAAAAGGATTTGATAGTCTTTGAAGAGATTTGTCAATCAAATCGTTTTTATTTATTTAATTTTTTTAAAGTTAATGAACATTAAATCATTTACGATAAAGTAAATAAATGCATTTACATTGATACACAGATCAAAACATCCAAATACCGTGGAACACTTGCACGAATAAGTGAGAACATAAATGCTACACGGTCAGCTGACTGGGCGCCGCCATATTTGCCTTGGCTGCTCTGTCATGTGCCTTTCACTTTACCCCTTCCCCAAGTGTAATTTCGACACGCGATAGATGAACCAAACATTTTGGGGCGATAGAATAAAAGTTTCACTTTAAAAAACTTAATTTGAATATTTAGGATTAAAATTCAACATTTGCTTATTTTGTGGAAATTTCAAATTGAATAACCTTCCCTGATGTGGTCGAAACAGGGGGCAGAATATTAAAAATTCATTAGTTTTTAGTATAAGCTAGGCAGCTCATTAGGCAATAATCCTTTACGAATACTCTAGCAATATAATATAAAAACTCATTGTATAATATTGAAATATTATATGTATAATATTTCGATTTTTTGTGAATGTTTTAAAACATTTTCGCATTTGTAACATTTTTAAAATAAATTTTGAATGAACAATAAATTATTAAAATTTTCCAAGCATCCTATTGAACATCGTTCTGCCTTGTAAACTATTAAAAGTAAAATATTTAACTCTTTTCACACACTTGCACTGGGTGTTTATGATAATTGCAATTCTATAGACTGTGTCAAACATGAAGGAGCCGAGATGAAGCGAAGACCTCCAAGAACTGTCCCTTGGTGCCATTGCCTGTGGTCCGCGTGTGGCCTGCCTAAACTGAAACCGTAATCACAAAGTCCGGAGAGTAGTTTGTGAACATCCAACTATCTTGTTTCTATCCTTGTTCCAAGAGGGTTATGGGCTCAATTTGTAGTTGAGCGCAATAATTAAGTTATTAGTTATATTATTGATACCACAAAATAATTTTTAGTTCCTTATTATTTTTGCAATTGATAGTACAATTGATCTAAACTATAAAAGAAAAGATAAAAAATGTAACTGATAATTATCATAAATTATAATTTATGACTTATAATGACCTGTTCGCTTACCTGAATTTATTTTAGTATATCTATATTAATAAAAATTCCTGTTTTGTTGGTTTTAATTTAAAAGAAAAATTCAAATTAAGCTAAAAAAAGCTTTGGTATTTTTCGTAGAGTTTTTAAACAAAAAGAAAATATGTTTATTATTATTATTTTATTATTTAAAGTTACTTGGCTTAGTAACGAACGAATCACTAAGAAGTTAAGGTTGGAGGAAAACGCTAAGAGTGGTCTGGTAGATTTGGGTTTGGGTAGTGGTCCGTTGACAGAAGTTTAGAAGTAAGGTGGTGTCGGCATCGAGCCTTCTGGTTAGCTAAGGCTTATTATTATTATCTGTAGTCGTTCCTTATGATTATGACAATCTATAATTGCACCAAGTCTACATATGTTTTTTTTTCAATAAATTTTCTAAAGTGCTTGAAATTTAGCTACTTTTAAATAAAAAGTAAAGTTTTAATTAAAAAATAAGTAATAAATAATAAACAATAATATCAATATCAATATATAAATAATAAACCAATATCAGTACAGAGTAAATTAGTATCTCTTAATTCATTCTCTTAATTATTCTCTGAGGAAACTATTTCATACATTGTTTAGATATTAGATACATTTTTTATTAACTCATTAAAGTTTACTGAAAACACGCCTTTTATGATAATTTTACATATCAATATGAATTATATTGTAAAACAATGATACAGACTTCATATATTCATATTCACTATATTGTTATGTTCGCACTGTTTTCACTGTAGGAGCTCTTCTGCTCAGGTAGCTCAGTGGTAGAACGCTAAGTTGCCGGTCCGAAGTTCCCGTGTTTAAATCCGGCTGTAGTAGATAATTCATTTGATATGTTAACTGCTGGGAAGGACCCTGTGGGATTTGAAGATCCTCCACGGGATTCATCCAGCCTCTATGAAGTAGGCGCCACTTAAATTACCACTTCTTCTACCATACTAGAAACAGTATTACAGCCGTAGTTATATGTTAATTTAATGTTTGTAGATTATGTTGTTTCCATAATTACTTATTTATAAAAAAAACTCAATTCAAGGTTGAATTCTGATTTTTCCCCCGTGAGGTTAGACTTATTGGGAGCAGCTCAAACTCGACGTCATTGTACCAGAATCTGTATTATCATTCTGTCAAGTATCTGTTCCGCCGGTTGTCGCTTCGAGTTGAGTTACAAGTTATTAAAAGGGAAACAAATAAAAAGTTAAAACATGTTGTGACTCAACTCGAAGCGACAACATGCAGAATAATTAACGTGACTTCACTACTCATAGTAAATGAACCCTTCTGTTTTCCCTCGGTTATATATCGAATGCATCGCTATACTTTGCAATCGATCCCCTCGCGGCTAGTGAGGGATTTAGAGAGGACGAGAGGTGCTTAGCGCTCGTGTGATCTCCCAGCGCTGGTTAATAAAGCTCTTTGAGTGTTTAATGTCTCTGCGTGTGAAGCCAGCTGAGCCCGAGCTATCTCAAAACTAGTCTCTACAGAGTCTCATGTTGTCTGCATCATTGTCTCATCTCATAACTGAGAGTATGAGCCTTTGGGGGTCTGGTTCTATTAGGTCGTTTCGTATGAAATGTCCGTTTTCAAAGGACAGGTTGTATGGTAAAACAACTTTAGGAAATCACTAAATTTTTATTCAGAATATTTACCCGCGTTTCCTATACATTTTTACAACCTTTAATAAGAATTTCAATCCCAGAAATGAAAAATTCCGTTTTGCGATGAAATAAACCCTGAAAGCTCTTTTTTAAAACTTTAAAATCATTTAAAAAAATTTTACCCTTAAGGAAGTTTTCCAAGTTTCTGGACAGATGGAATCTTGTCAAATGTAAGTCAGGCGAATTAGGTGGGTATAGGAGAACTTCGTAACCAACCTCTTTCAATTTCTTCACTCTCTGTCGTAAAACATGATGTATGGCGTTTTTGTTTAAGAGTATAGGTCCCTTCCGATTAACCAATGCAGGTTTGTTTGTTTTTTTATAAGGTTTTGTTTCATTAAATCAATATTCCAACCGAAAGATGGGGGTGAGATGTTTCCACCTCTGGGTAGAAAGAAAAAATAGGTTATTTATGAATTAATTATTTATTTATTAATTAACCAGTGTCACCAGCAGAATATTTTTCAAACCCAGGGCGAATGGTTCGGTCGCCCTTTCCTAAACAAGTTGGTGATATTTTTTGCAGCTTGGGCTCTGATTGTACTAGTTTAAACTCATGAATAAATTACAGGAATATTGCGTGTTTCCGTAGTCATATTTGATGGCACACTAAACAATGTTCATTGTCTACTACAATTCATTCATTCAATCAATTGTAGTGCTAGTAAATATTATACAAAAAGAGGGGATTATTTACAGCTCATTACAATCTGTAAACCTATACATTGTATACAACATACTAATTCCTCTTTGAATTTCAGATATAATAATACCGATAATTTCATAATACCCAATAGTTAATTTACCAGTTTTATAGTATAAAATTATATCCATTGCTATAGTATAACCGAAATCCAGGAGCTGCTACAATCCTGTGATTAGGGTTGGAGGACTTCTATGTATTTTATTTCTTACAGTATTTACTGTAGTAAGATTGATACGGTAAAGACAGTGTCATATTTTGAATCCGAAATTTCAATTGAAAAGCTTGTTTTGAGATCTCAGGATTCTCAATTATCAAGCCTCACGAAATGGTGCATGTATGCAAGTAGTCTAGCGAAAAAACGAAAAGATGCGAAGTTGTGTTAGATTAGGCGTGTGTACGAGTAAGTAGGTAAAAGTAGTTTTATGTTCAATATATAACATTACTGTCGGATTATAAACTATATATAACATTAAGTTTGTCATTTATTGTTTTAAAGCTGTTTTATAAAAAACTCATTTGTCTAATTTTTTATTTCCTAGTTTTTCACAACGATCTATTTATATAATTATTTAATAATTCCGCTTACGTTTTGTTATATACATTTACATTAGCTGATTAATATTTATTATTAAATATATACCTCCACATCTGGCTAATAATGTGTCAAATAGGAGACTGCCAGGTTACATAACAGTAAGCTCGAGGGAGAGTGACGTGCAACACGAAGCCTTTATCTAGAACAGCAACATCCACCAGCAATCGTTACTGCCCAGCCCCTCCACTGTTCCGGAGCTAATGGTCGAAAAACTTGTTTCTGATTGAATTCCATGCCAATCATTAAATTTAAAATGATTTATAATGTGGGCATTTATTGTAAAATTGAGAAAAAAGAAATATAAATAATTTTTGGAAAAAAATGTCCTTTTAGTACTTCCTTGAACGAATGAAGATGGAATACTAAACGATGTTCATTCGATTATAGTGACATAATATTATCAAAAAGGAGATGGTTAATAACAGCTCGTTAGAATCTATAAACATAAACAAAGTTAACAATAAAATTCCGCTAATCCCATTTTGAATTTTAGAAACAATAAAACGGATATTTCATATGAAACGACCCGTAAACAGTTCATTTACAAGTTCATGGTTTTTCCATTAATGTGAATATCAAATAAATTTTTATATTACTTAAAAGCTAAATTAAATCTATTTTTGAGAGGACAATAGTAAAAATCGATTGTATTTTTGAAATATAAGTATGGCTTATATAGAAAAAAAAATTAATAAATTGATTCTTGACCTTTCGATCTTAAAATTGATAGTATTTTTAAATTATAGGGAAATAATAAAGAAATAATATTTCACCTGCAATAGAATTAATTATTGAATAAATTAGAAAAAAGTTATTAAATATATAATTATATATCTATGGTCGCTCGAACATAAAATCGCATGTGATTTCAAAAACTACGTCTCCGGAAAATATCATAATTGAACTCATAATCGATTCGCAACAAAATTTATTTTAGATCTGTTTTAGTAATCGTACCTAATTTATTGCTTTTTATATATATTGCTTTTTATATATATTGCTTTTTATTTATATATTTGAGCTCTATTACTTAAAATTATTTTTCCAAACAGGAATGGGCGTTAAAAATTTTAAAAATGCGCAGTTGATACGAGGCAAGAAATATTCACCTTATTTATTTGAAAAGAAATTGACTATTGTTCTAATAATTTTTCATTCGAATTTTAATGAGTATCCACTTTATTCCTTGAATGTTAAATAATTTGATCTATTATAACTAATATATAAAGATGATGGACTAATTTAATTTATTCGTTTTGAACGAAAAACGATTGACTTTATATCTTTATTCGAATTATAGATGACTCTGAATTATATGTACATATATATATATTTTTGTTTGGTGTCTTGATAATGCCTGAATAGGCGAAATGTCGACTGGTAAGTGGGTGTATTTTTGAAACATAAGGCTTTGCATTGTGGTTTTTCCCAATTGCATTATAATATATATATATATATATATATATATATATATATATATATATATATATATATATATATATATATATATATAATATATATATAATATATAAATATATATATATATATATATATATATATATATATATATATATATATATATATATATATATATATATATATATGCATGCCTGATTCTTCGTCAATTATATACTCTTATATGAACCGATGGAATAATGGATCTCCCATTATTTTTGATTTCTGTTGTATCTGGGTATTATGTAGTTCTATCACATTAAATTATCTGTCTCATCAATATGTACGTTTGTTGAAGAGTTTGCTTAAATAACATTAAACATACTATACTTCCTTACATACTGTTAAACATAAATATCTAAGGAACTTTAAAAAAAACAAAAAACCGGTTTTATAAAGAGTTTATATTCCTAAAAAATCAAACTTAAAAATTTAATAAACTGCGTATTTTTTCCATATATATAAAAAAAACATGTACAACTACGAACCATGAAGAATATTGGGTTCAGTACGTGGTAGAGACTACATTTTTTTTTGGAGAAGGGTTGTGCAAGCAGATGATTTGTCCCAGATCACGCTCTTCCGCCAGGTTCCCCCCCTATTTACGGTATCCACTTTGTAGAGGCTGGGTGAGCTCCTTGGAAGATCATTGGATTTGAATCCGGAAACTTTAGCATGGCAACTCAGAGCTCTGGTACTGAGCCTCCCCGCCTTCTTTTCATCATATAACCTTTCGTATTTGAATTTGAACATAAAATTTAGTCAGAAAAAGTAGTATATTACTGTTGCGGTGAAGTAGACATAATTCGAAGTTTAAGGAAGACTTTTCGAAGTATTTTAAGATGTAATATAGCGACGGAGGCGCGGAAGATGGTTCGACGGTGATCTATCTTTTTAAGAAGTGGGTGTAGCGCTGCCGGAGGGCGAGGTCTATATATTACCTAATATTGGCCGTATTACACAGGCTCCGGGCAATCGCCAACCCACCGACATATTCCGTCGATATCACTCTCTCTCTCTCTCTCTCTCCATCTCTCTCCGTCTCTCTCGAAGTTCTTTTTAGATTGCTCTACGACTAGATGAGATTTCTCCATGCCACATTTTTGTTTTTCTATGATATTTAAGATGACTGATTGTTTGGAGGGGGCATTTCGGATTAAACAAATTGAGATAAATAATATTATACGAGCGGAATCGCCAGACGTTGTCCAGTTCAAACATTTTAAATCTATCAATATAATAATTATTATATTATCAAGTTTAAACGTTATATCATCATCGTCATCACCATCATGGCTCTTCATCCCACGAGGGTGCAATACCTCCCGCTACATCAACAGCCGGTCATCTCTGTTGATTGGCGCTGCTCTCCAGTTACGGATGTGTAAAATGGTCTGAGTGTCTTCAGCCACACCATCTGCTCATCGGAGCCTCGTTCTTCCAACCCTGCTGGTTCCAAGAACTTTTTCTTCTAGAACTTAAACGTTATGTAATGTTTCAAAAGTATTATAATTATTTAGGCTATTTTGCGGAAATACATATAAAATGAAATCATTATAATATCTTACGCCATCACGAGTTCAGTGACATACATACGAACAGAACTATTAGATATATAAACATAGCGGGCTCGACCGACATTGTCCTATTCTTAGGAGGAAGAGATAAATTAATTTTAAAATTATAGTATATCGGGTCGTATTGTGAATCTAAACCATTCTCGGATCCACTTGAACATGACGGCAAGGATTTAACGATAAAATTAAGTAAATAAAAATTACCAAGAAGAGTCTAATTGAAAGGTTGGAGATTAAAGAATGAAAGATATTAAGGGAAATTTTAGGCCATAAATTCTACAACGACAATTAGTCTTCACGCCAAATGATACCCTTTACAAAGCAATAGAAAGAAGGAAAAGAAAGGCCAATTTATACGGACCTATCCAGGAAGTGAATGTAAGTAGGCTAACGAAAAGCATATTTTCATTCTTTAGACATAAATAAACTGAACGGAAGGAGAGAGGGACATAAGAAAAACCGGGGTTACGGAGGATATACTTAGGGATGGGACTGCCAAGAGAAGAAGCGAACGGTCAAAATCTTCAATTAGAGAAGGAGTAGATCAGAAAGGATGAAGAGATACCGGGCGGAGAGAAAGTCGCGAAAGGAGTCTAATGATTGACCCAGAGTACCCGAAAGGTGGCTGAAATTAGAAAGAAAAATTAAGTAAGTAAAAAATAGAATAAATAAAATTATAATTATTCTTTTTTGTGGTTATAGACCTTCAAAGACGGTTTTTTCCCACCTTTTTTGTCCAAATACGTGTAATTAGTAATTACGTTTGGGCCTTGGTAGGATGCTGTGTTTGGTTTTTGTGATGGTTTCATTTTGTACTGAACGTTTGGAATGCTCATTATTTTTTTTTTATATTTCTGTTGTTTTTATTATTCTTCTACCTGATGACTAGCGAAATATTGAAGCATGTTTTTTTTATACAAACACATCAGTTGTTTCTTCTGGTTTAGACCGTTTTTTTAGTTGGTTATTTTGGAGCCATAAAGCTTCTCCTTTGACATTTTTCTGCACATATCCTAATAATTATTTTATGCCTCTTTTCAGCTCATGGTTTACTGTATTAATAAAATTATATTCAGAAACAAAAAAACTTGAAGTTATGTCGATGAATCTGATCATTCTGTGATTAATTAAACAAAAAAAAACTACAATCCGTGAGCGGGTCTGGGGTTCAGTGCATGGTAGAGACTGTACTGTTTTATGGACAACGGTTCTGCAAGGAGGTGACTTGTCCTAGACCACGCTCAACAGCCAGATTTTCCCCCATTATTTTGGGTGCCCTATTTTTGGGGTATCCTAGATCCTATATGATCCGTCTGCCGCTTCAAACAGACTAAATAAAAGTCTTACCTGCAGCGGGATTTGAATCAGGATTTTCGGCATGGCAACTTAGTGTTCTACTACTGAGCCACTCCGCTCCCTTTAATTTCAATAATATTAAATATATAACAAATGCGGGAAAACCCTGATTACATCTATTTCTTATATCTCTAGAGAGATATTTATGACTTTAAATAAACTAAAACTAAATAATATTGTTAGATTTTAATGCGATCAAAAAAAGAGTACATTTTTTAAAAATTATTTTTTATATTTTAAACCATTTTAACTTTTGATAGGTTGAGCTGGTTGAGCCCTATGAGGGTCTCCTGATACCAACGGATTTATCCCCTGCTATTAAGAGATTAATTATATTATTTGAAGGAGGGATCTTCGGCACAGCAGCTCAGCACATACCTAATTAGCCACTTCACTCTTGTGCTCTTATTAATTTTTGATAAACATCTTCTTAGTTTCTTTTATATAATTTAAAAATTACAGCTCTTGATATCCTTCAAGAATCCTTGGAGAATTATGTAAGATGCTTAAGTAATTGATTATTTTTTTAATTTCCGTTTTCACTTTTGAATTGGACTATCAACATTAAAAAAAATAACACTCAGTGGTAAATGCTAAGCTACCTTAAACATGCCTGCCACGAGGGTATAAAATGTACGAGGAGATGAAAGTTTGATGCCATTAAAAAATAAACTACCTAGTGGTTCTTCGGGAGGGACCTTAATATTTCATCTCACGTCTTAACTTATCCGCCGGGGAAATTGCCCAAATTTCATGAGCCCTTTGATGTGAGGAAACTTAGTCACATTGCGGAACATGTGGGACTTACTGGCCATCTTCCGCTAGTTAAGTCACCCTCTCTCCCATCAACTTTTTTATGTCTCAGCTGGCGAAATGTAATTTATTTCATCTTATTAGTATTTTATTTAATTTTTTAAATTAGATCTATTGAACAACATATTCTTTATCGTAATTCATTAATAACGTATCTCACATTTATAATGTGAATAATATTAACTGTCCTTATATTTAAGAGGGAGAAAATGGTCCGGATGGAGGTCAGAAAAAATTCTATTAGACTTAACCATTTATTCACCGGGGCTGTAGATAAAATGCTTGAAATTATGCCGATAAGTTTCGTAATCATATGATTAATTTCAAATACATTAAATTATTATTAAATGTGGCCTATCTATTGGAGTCTTTTATTCACACTGGGATGCCAGTGAATATGAGTTGAAGATAATTATAAAAAAATTACTGATATTCTTCTTCTTTCGCATAACCCTTGTGGTGCTTTATTATTGTTATTATTTTTTTATAATCACCGAATGTTAGTAAAACACGTGTTTTTGAGCTCATGCCTTAAAACATACATAATTAGAGTTATTCATGTATCTTCACATTTTTTTCTTCTAAATGATTTTTGATTTTCTTGTTCGACAAAAACTTGTTCAATATTGTGGAGGAATTAGCGGCAACAGGGTTTGGTTTAAACGGATACCGGGGTTCGTTTATCCGGTGTTTACCCGCAGTAGTTATCAGGGTAGGGTTAGCAGGTGTTCCGGGAAAAAAGAGGACAGACGCCCCCCCCCCATGCAAATTACACTAAAGGGCCCCCCATAAATTACGGACGGGACTCCCGAAAATGATGTGTCAACAGTGTCGGGAGTGTTGTGCCCACCTCCAGCCAGACCGGACCGCTAAACGTCCCGTCCAAGAATAACAATTACCTTCTCCCTCTCCTCAATTAGCCTCCTTCGAGGACCGTTTCCCGGAGAATTAATTCACTAGACATCCTGATTACAAAAATGATTCTTTGGATTTGGATTGGCTTAGTCATTAGTCTGTAACTATTCGGTAAAAGTGTTGAGTATGCCGATTAAAACATTGTTTAAATGCTATAAAAACGTAATATGGCTGTCTCAAATAAATTTTATTTGGTCTTCTTTTTTTAAATAAGTTAATTTACAACATCAATATATAGTTTTTTAAATTTATTTATAGAAATATAAAAAACGTATTTTAACAATGCAACAAAGTTAAAATAGATAAATTAAATGTTAACTGTTAAGGTGGTCTGTGGTCGACCATGATTATTTAACAGTTTGCCAACCCCATTCTGGCAGGATATTCGTCAGCACTCGTCACGTCAATCCCGAAATTAATCGAACATTCAATTAAATTACATTTTATTCAGGAGTGTTTTGTCACTTTAGTCCACAAGTAGCAGCACCTCCAGGACCCAGGGACAAAAATGCTTATGGTAGCTCGAATGAGCCGTTAAATACCCGTTCGTTTTCCCCATAAGTCAGAGTTGAGAACTGGTACTCTTGGCGAGCAGGTTCCTACCGAAAGAAAGATGAGCTGTCCAGGTAGGGGAAGTATCTGGACCTGATCAGAAGCCAGAAGGACTCGGAAGGTAGGAATTTTTCTTTATACTGTAGTCAAACTAGATTCTGGGTGAAGCCAGATGGTAGTTCAGTTGTTGTTAGAGCCACTCAATTCTGACAAGTAAATATTTTATTTTTCATTATTCGTTCGTCGCGTTTCGACCAAAAACCGATGAGGGATTTTTTTTGTAAATTGTGATTATTCTTAGTGCCTATACTCGTATGATTATTGTTATGGATGATGGATCATGTTTTAAATTGAAGTTATTATTTTATTAGTGGTTTTGGGGATTATGGTTATTGATGGTGAATCTTGTATATGATTTTAGTTCTTATGTTATTAGTCTGTATTACTATTGGTGATTTTACTACAATTTTTGTTATGGGGTCTATTATATAGTTTAATGTATTATTTTATTAATCACTGGCATTACATATTGGTAGTTGTTGGGTATAAATATTTCAATATACTAATTGATTTGCAAATGTTTCTTGCGTTTCTCTATCTTCAGCTTTCCCCTAGGTACCCTTCACTGTCCCACCTTTTCTACCCGATTTTTTTCAGGTGTTTATAGGGTCCAAGAGAAGAGCGGCAGGTAACATAAGTATCTATGTTTTAATCAACATAGAATACAATAGAATAAGAATAAGTCTTTTTGGTGGATAATGCCCCTTCAAAATAAATAACAAAAACAAAAGAAAACAACGTCTCTAGCCATAAATATTAATATTAAATTAAGTAAATAAAATCACAAACCAATTCTTCTGAAATATTATTTTAATGTTGCTATTAAAAAATACCAAAAACTTTTATTAGAGTTTTTGTTGAGCGTCTTGGAGAAAGGTAGCCGTCTGTATTTGATAAGCCTATTTGGACTGCTGTGAGGTGTCTGCACTTTGTCGTACCATATTTGATGTGATTTCCCTGTGAAGTGTTGTCCTGAAGATGCTAGAATAGGCGAAATGCCGATTAGGTTTTGTTCCAGTATTTTGGAGACGTAAGGCTTTGTTTTTGAGATTTTTCCTATTTCGCGGAGAGCTACTATAAATATTTAACTGTTTATGGAATCGAAGGACATTATCTGAATGATAATTCGAATAAATGGAATTTTACTATTTAAAGGCAACGAAATTATAAAATCTTGTCATTTGATTTGTTTGTTTGTGAAATCCGAGCAGTTAATTTGTGAAAAACATTTCGTTTATGAATACTGTTTATCTAAATCAAATTGTTAACGCACCTCGTTCATTATTCAGGATGTCATGAACAAACGCTATTTAAAATAATCTGATGAGATGTTTGCATGACTTTTCGTCCGTGGGCATCGCATGACCTGCCTTGTGCTGATTTCTAAATATCTCTTCAACACACCACAATCACGTACATTTAATTGATATTCGAGACCTGTTCTGAGAATATCAAATGTCATATTCCATATGGAATACTACTTCGTGACAGTGTGCTTTCATTGAAATATTAATTATGTTTGAGTTCTATTTATTTTTCGTTTCGTAATTGCATACATATTAAATTACAACATAATTAAGTGTTGTATACATTACAATTATTTTTTTATTATTTATTATTGATTAAATTGTTATTTGTATCATTTTCAAGGGATAAAACTATGTTGAAAATGAACTCTTTTGGATATTGAAGCATTGACATTGCACTGCATGTTTTTTTAGGAGGGAAGTTAAAAATTTGATATATATATTGATGCGTTTAAAATTGCATCTAATTTATCGAATGCTTATTTCAGTATGTTTGTACACTAACGGTATGGTATAAGTAAATATTTTTGCTCATGATTATTGTAACTTATTATTTCCGTTGGTCGAATGTAATAGCAGAATAGGAGGGAATTGATATGGAAAGAGAGTTAAGGAAGAATTAACGTGGATGAAACTTCATAGTGAACAGATGAAAAAAATGTGTTCAAAATACAGTTTTATTATACCAATTTTTTAATTTATTTACAACACATAAACTTGTTACTTGTTTTAGTGAGCTTGAAAAGTTATTCATCTGTCTAACATGAACTTAATGTATCTGTTAGTTTATTTAAAATGCTAAAATTTTTTTTTATCAAATAAGATTTACGTTCTCCCAACGATGATTGAATAGTAATCTATCGTTTTAATGATATCATACTTAATTCTTCAGTGAATTAAAAAAAAACTAGATTCCTCTAATTAATTAGTTATTACATTAGAATATGCTTCATGTTGATACTGTGTTGAAGGTGTGTGGTTGAGGCACGAAAACATCTGGTTTTGAGAACTTCATTTCTAAATGACTCGTACCCCACACAAAGACAAAATATTTTGGCTTAAACGTAGGCGGGTCATTTAAAAAAAAATAAATATTTTTTGTATATTCCAGTAACTAACGTGACCCTTTTTTTTTGGCCATTTCTTGTTTAATTGAACAAAGAATTAAACACTCAATTAGTCTTAAGACTGGGAATAAGGAGCCACATAAGTCAACACGACAGGTAATAACTTTACCAATCGCTTCTTCAAAAGAAAAACGAACTCAGAAAACCTAATTTTTCAATAGTGGTATTTGATGTGTTCCATGTGAGTTAAAAAAAAAAATGGGCATTAGTAAAGTAAAGCATTCCTTTTGTAATGATGGTATTGAAGTTCTTTTATAAACGATTAGAAAAATTTAAAGGATTGAAACTTTTTTGATTTTTATCATTATTCCCATAAAACTTCAAACTTTAATATGAAACGACTCAAAATATGACTTTATTAAAAATAAAAAGTTGAAATTTAATATAAAGATGTGTGGTTCCTTAATTAAAAAGCGTCAATACAGCTGTTACTGAATGTTACTAAAGAAAATATCAATTTTTGAGTTATGTCGTTAATTTTAAAGAGCGATGTAGCTATATGTTTTCACATTATGGCTCTAACAAAGATGAGCCCTGATAATGGACAAAGGCTCAAGATGTCTTGTAGAGCAGTCAAACGTTAAAGTCCTAACATTTCGCCGGTCTGGATGTTACTACTAATGAACATTCCATTTGGCTTGAGAGAAGGCTATACATAAAGTTGCGGGCTGTAAGTAGAAGATGATTTGGCTAGAGAAAGGAAGAAGAGCCGGGGCATAAAGGTGATGAAGGCGGTGGTGTGAAGGCGGGGACTTGAGGTGACATCACCCGGGCCCTTAACCGTGCCCTGTTTACAGTCACCGTTTAGCCGTTTTTGTCTAGGACGGCGAGGTCTTCTTAAGGCTACAAGGGCTGTTACTCCTCCAGCCCTTTTCTGAGGCTCGCTTTTACATACTATGTAAGATAAGTACTTGCTTCCAGTATAGAGCAAGATATTTACATGGAGGTTAAAATGGCGGTGCTTTCAAAGTAATGAGAACCCTCAAAACTAAACCGCGCAAAAAGGAATATTACTAATTTTGTAGTATTTACTTTTTATATCATTCTATTTTATTTACTTTTTACATCATTTTGTTGTAAACTGCATTAATTTTTTCCATTAAGTTGGACATTGGACATTGGAGCTCTTGAATCAGTCCATGCACATTACTATCTTTAAAATATTAGCTGTGATGCTTTTGTGTCCTCTTCTGTTCCCAAAACCTCTTCATTCTTTCAGACCTGGCTGCCCTTTCTTCGACCGTAATGATGTGTCACTCTCACCTACTCTTTAGAATCTTCTTCTCTTTTATGTCTGCAATTTGTCGCATTGTTAAATTTAACTCTTTTAAATCATCCTGGACCTCTATGAAGAAGTTGTTCTTGGTTATATTTCCAAAAGTAGTTGAATAATTGTTTTACTAATCGGGTGCCTGGTAATATTGGTATGTGCGTAAGAAACGCAACCCTTCTTTTGTGTATTTTGTAATGGCCCTTCTCCCTGAAAATATAAAATGGGCTCAAAAGGCTCGTGGACCGAAGGTAGGAGAAGCAGTAAGCCAGTTATAAAAATAAGGGACCCAAAGTAAAATATATTTTCACAAATAATATACATATATACACATGCAAATAATAGTTTCATAAATCAATACTCAATAATTATATAATTTCTAATACAAGCCTGAATAAATGTCTAGAGAGAGAGAGAGAGCACGTCTGGGCTATCTGAGGTCTGGAACAAGAGTGGGGCCAATTAAAGTCTCTGTAATAATCCAAATTTGCACTCTCCCCTCTCCTTGACATCGTCCGACCAATTACCCGCCTTTATTTAATCAACATACGTAGATCCAACATTAAAAACATCGCAGGTCAATGTTTAAATCTATAATAATTCTTAGAAGGTAAAAGTTAACAATATATCTCTAACAATTCAATAATAAATCATACAGATCACCACATTACCCCCCCCTCTTGAGAAAAAAAAATTGATGACTTCAATTTTTGATAGAACATATGCGATGAAAACAAAGATAAATTGGGCAGCAACCAAAATTCGATGTGCAAATTGCCTTGTCTTTATGCTATAAGTTCTATATCTATGGTAGACACACACACCAAAAATATGTATATATATATATATATATCATCCCAACATAAAATTTTTATCATGTCGTCAATGTGTGTCAATGTCGAGGATGGACAAGGGTGGAGTCGTGTCGCACGCCTACCCCAGGAAGGGTATGGAAAATGGCCACCAGATCCATAGACTAGGACCATCTTCCGACAGGATCAGGCCAACAGGATTAACCTCATGAATGTGTCTGCCATTCATTCAGTTAGCCCGTGCCATCTTAAGGAAGGACACAAATACTCCATATATCCTTTCCACGCCACTGAGGGGACCCAAGGTCATATTAATCATCAAAATGCAGGAAGAAGCACATCGGAGTAAAATGTAGGACCCTTAATTTATGGAAACTAACCATCAAAATTTCTGCCCATAAAATAGAAAGTGTGGGGGTGTAATATGTGGTGATTTCTAATTATTATTTGATTTATATATACATATCACCCAATACAAACACAAATTATTCTAAATTAATAGTACTAAAATTATCTTAAACCTAGAGACCACTTGCACATTTTAAGACGAAGACGCATATGAATCAATTACTGAATTAAAATCCATCATCAAAATTTTTCTTTACAATTCAAGATCTCTCTGTAATATATATATAATATACTAATACTTCTATACAACTCAAATAATTTCAAATTCAAAATATTCATCATATTCAATTCAATGTTCCAAAAAAAAATTTTCAAAATTTTTCAACTCTCAACAAAATAAAGTATCCATTTACCAAATTTTAATCAATACTCGTAGACAATTCAATTCATTCTAAATTCCAAATATCTATAAATTCAATTCAATTATACACAATTCAAAAACTTCAATTTATTATATTAATCAGTGCCTTTTATTCTTTATTAATTAATGTTTTATTTTATTATATATTTTTCTCTACTGAAACAAAAAAACATCTATATAAGTTGATCTTGCTTTTGGCAAAGCCGAAAATCAACTTAAATACATGTGAAAAAAACTTCAGTTTTATTTATTTTCTCTTTCTTTTTTTTGTTTTTAATGATTCTCATATTAATTTTCAATCAATATCTTAAAATTTTTTTTTTACAATTTTCTACATTTATCAATTAGTAAAAATAAAACTTATTTAACTTTCCCCATATTAATTATTGAATTTATACAAATAATCAATAATTTACAAATACTTGTGTCTTCTTGATGTGAAGTGTTGGTCCCTGAAGTCCAGTCTCGACGTTTTCTGGCTCGTAGTTTTTCTTTTCTTGAGACTTTCCTGCAAGGTCTCTGGATTCTCTCCGGATTGATGATTGAAGATGGAGAATCAAAATGTAGTTTACCACGATCAACAATGTTTTCTATCTGTAAATTAAACTTTGATAATTTCTATCATTTGACAACATAAGATGCCTGCCAACATCTTTAATTACATTGTACATAATCATCATAATTATAATATTAATCAATTAATTAAATTTTTTCCTGTACCAAAACATAATCATAAATTGTACATAATCATAATATCATATCTCAATCAATTATTTAAAATTTAATCATAATATCAATCAATTACTTCAATTTTTTCTATACCAAACATAATCATAATTCATATATTCACACTAATAATATCCTATATTACATAACCATAACATACTCAAATAAAATATTTCGAAGAAAGTTGGCCATTATTATTTTTGTTTTCTTTGTTGCCCATAACAAATTTACAACACTTTACAAACATAAATCACAAATTCCTTTCATACAGCATATATACAAGATAACACATTATTTCTTTCAACAAAATCAATTATGTATATATATGTAGATAATCAATAAAATAAATCAAGGTTACAAATAAAAATATATAAAATACTTCTCTCAAGTTAAACCAAAATCAAGTATCTCTCATCTTGTATCATTATCTTCTTACAAAATCATATATATCAATATATATATATATTTTTAAAAAAATCTGAAACTTAAAAAACAGAATCAATTTCACATTACAAAATATTTAACCTCTATTACAGTATTTATTTCATATGATACAGAACAACAAACAGTAATGGGCCAAGTTCGAGATTATCTCTTATCTCTCTCTAGAGATAGCAATCACTTTCACTAGTATTCTTTATTTTTATTTTACAAATATATTTGCTCTCTCAGTGCTACATTAGGATACACAAAGGAAACAGGCTTGTATGAGATTTTTTCAATTACCACCAATTTACCTATTTAAATTTTTCTTTTTCTCAAATCAAAAAATTGATGTATATATGTATATTTCCTATCAATCATTATTCTCTTTAATTGGGACACACGGGCAATTTCAATATAACACTCAAATTGGGACCTAAATTTGGGACCTTAGGGACACAAATCGGGACACATCTACTTTAATATCAAATACATTAGACTCATAGGTCTGTAATCAATTAGAAGACGTCGTCGGTGATCAATCTTGGGACTCAAATGGGGACCGAATATTTATAATACAATTCACAACACAATAATATTATTATTAATCCGAAGTAATACTACAATTCTCATAAATTTATTCTTCACTAATATTTAACGACGACACGTTTTTTTATTATCAACATATAACGACGACACTTTATTTTGTTTATTATTAATATTAATATAGTCTCATTTAAATATTAATTAATTTTCAAAATTTTTCTCAATAGCTAACGACGACGGAATTTTTTTAATTTCTATTATTAATATAGTCCCATATAAATCTTAATCATTATCAATACTTAACGACGAAAAATTATTTCTTTATTATTAATATAGTCCCTTATAATCATTCATAATCAATATCAATACTTAACGACGACAAATTATTTTTAATTATTATTATAGTCCCTTATAAATATAATTATTTTTCAAAATCTTTATCATTATTTAACGACGATAAATTATTTTTTTATTATTAATATTTTTTATATTTATAGTCCCATTAATCATTAATTATATTATCTAACATAAACATTAATTATGCCCGGTTCGAGTTTTTAAATACCTAGACGTAGATTAATTATTTAAAGTATTCCATCAATAATCCAAATTTGCACTCTCCCCTCTCCTTGACATCGTCCGACCAATTACACGCCGTTATTTAATCAACATACGTAGATCCAACATTAAAAACATCGCAGGTCAATGTTTAAATCTATAATAATTCTTAGAAGGTAAAAGTTAACAATATATCTCTAACAATTCAATAATAAATCATACAGATCACCACAATTTTATCTACTATTGAATCATTTTCTCGATACACCACTTCATTAGGCAGCAATCTCAAAATAAATCATTAATATTCATTAGAAATGGTTATTTTTTTACAACAGGAAAACATTATTTAAGCCTATTTTTTTATTTATTGAACACAATAGTTTTCGGAAACAATAAATACCTTGTATAATATCATCATCTGTTAGCCTGAACCTGTGTGCACCTGTGTGAATCAGTGTGTATGTAATAGCCATTCTGTAAATAATGTTGTCATTAGTTGCTAGTTAATGTTGCCATTCACTCTGTGGATGTCGTAATGCTACACTCGTTGAATGTCAACCGGATGCGGTTGGTGATTGAAAATCCTTCCCACATATGCTCAATAAGATTTAGGTCCGGATACAATGGCAGAAGAGGCAGATGAGGAATTCCTAAGCTTTCTCAAATTTGATGAACACATCTTCCTCCATGAGCTCTACCATTGTCATCAAGAAATCGAAAATCCCTGCCAGTGAGATCCCTAGTTCGAGGGACGTATTCCTCGAACATTTCTTGTGTATAGCGGACTGATATGAGTTTATCTTTACCAATATAGAGTGTGGTTAGTTCCCCCTTGTATATTTCTACCAAGACCATTACACCACCTCCTCTAAACTGTACTGAAGGGAGCATGAGCTTTTGCATTGTACTCATCCCATGTTCAATATAGACTCTTCGGTGCCTGCTACTCTCCAGACAGGAACACGACTTTTTAGTAAACATTAAACCAAGTCCTCTTCTAGGCGCTCGCTATCATAGGCTTATGAAGAAAGGCCTAGCCAAAACACCTTAGAGTTCATTGAGGACTTGGCAAGCACTGTGGAAACGGTTCCTTCTGGCAGTGATGATGATATTTCTATTCACTCTTTGCGCCGTAATGTGCTGGTCGACTATCCGCCCTCCTATTGACATTACCAGTCTGTTGGAGTAGGGCTTAAGCCCGCAGACCTTGCTCTTAGTAATGCCAGTGATATCAACTTATTGGTGACCTTTGTTGCTAATTCTTACAATAATATATCTCATTGTCGCTACTATGGACAAAAACTTGATTGTCGACAAGAACTATATCGTCGCTACTATGGACAAACACTAGATTGTCGACAAGAACTATATTGTCGCTACTATGGACAAGCACTAGATTTTCGACAAGAACTATATTGTCGCTACTATGGACAAGCACTAGATTTTCGACAAGAGCTATATTGTCGCTACTATGGACAAACACTAGATTGTCGACAAGAACTATATTGTCGCTACTATGGACAAGCACTAGATTTTCGACAAGAACTATATTGTCGCTACTATGGACAAGCACTAGATTGTCGACAAGAACTAGATTGTCGCTACTATGGACAAACACTAGATTGTCGACAAGAACTAGATTGTAGCTAATATGGACAAACACTATACATTTTAAACTATCATGCTGACTACTCTACACTTTACCTCCTCTTCTCTACTTTACATTACAATATTTCAAAGACAGTTTATATGCATAATTTCCTGGGTCATTAACGCTTACTATAAACATAATACCTTGGGTCTTGGACTCATTAGTTAACAGTTCTCTCTACATAATTCACTTTCCTCAGTTGACTTAAACATAAATAAAAAAAGTGTTTCTGGGTGTAGGAAGGCATTAGCTAACTGTAGGTAGTAAATCTTGGAGGCGGAGAGGAGCGGACCACGACGGGTGACATATGTCCTGGTCCCTCGAGGCGTATTGTGGTCCGACCCTCTTCTCTCTCGCTGTCCAGCTCCTCTCCTCTTACCTAATAGTATTGCTCTTTATTTCCCAGCCATCGCTCACTGTTTCTTTTACTAAATAAATTGTTTCTATCGCCTTGTCCTAAAGTGCTCCGGTGTCAATAAAGGTAAATAGATAACCTAAGCATACATGCCAGTTAGGATTGGATACAGGGTTAGTTGTAAAAAGTAATGTTTTGTTATTCCGATACCCACGATATAAGTCCGTTAGATTAAAACTGAATGAGGTGGAAAACTCAAAATGTATATATCGTCGATACAAATTCAAAGTATCGAAAATGAAAAGAAATAATTTCAGGACACTGAAAAAAAATGTTTCAAGATTCATTAAAAACAGCCATCACTCATAGTTTCTTTAACTAATTAAATGGTTCCTATTGCCTTGTCCCAAAGTGGTCTAGTGTCAATAGAGGTAAATAGATAACCTAAGGACACATGCCAGTTGGTGTTATATGTCTCGTAATGCATGAGTGGCTAAGTCAGACTTGGCTTGAAATGGAGTAATTGCTTATATTATAACTCCATTGACAGCCAAACGTTATAATAATAATACGATTCCGCTTCCCTCAATGCAATTAACTCTCTCCGGACAAAATTTGACTTAAAACTTATTAACTGGGGCTTTTGTGATGTAAATATGTTTCTAGGAAGATTGTGGATAAGCATAGTCCTTCTATTTTTTTTTCATTCATTTAATATAATATTGAATCAATGTGCAGTAGTGCCTTACACTCATTTGTACATTGAACTGAATAATAAGATCACAAATGAAATTCCAAATTGCTTTATCAATTAATAAATTACCACA
Source organism: Arma custos (assembly GCA_037127475.1). Lineage (NCBI taxonomy): Eukaryota > Metazoa > Arthropoda > Insecta > Hemiptera > Pentatomidae > Arma > Arma custos. The sequence goes on along the minus strand of CM073763.1, from coordinate 87,803,824 downwards.
GCATGAGATGTGGAAAAAATGGACATGATTATATAACATATCAAATGTAATATCCTGGGATGTTATAAATTACAGTTGAAAATTATATAACATTATTGTCGCAATTAGCTTTTAAATGTGCCTCAGAAAAAATGCTTTACTAATTTGAATTTTAACTTTCCAAAATTAATTTATAAATTCTCTATTTTCTAAATCGTCGAAATTATAGACAATAGACAGACGCTTCAAAGAGGCACAGATCTGAACAACATAACTCTACATACTACATATATATACTTATATAGAGATAGAGAGAGATGGAGATCGAGAGAGAGGAGTAAGAGGGGGTAAGAGAGAGAGAGAGAGTGAGAGAGGAGATAAACAATGGCTGATGTGAATCCTTCGTGCAGCGGAATTAGCTCTGATTGATCCTAACGAGACCGCGTGAGGTTCAGAAAGAACTGTTAATTGCAGCTTGATATCTAAACATTAGAACAATAGCAACTTCAAGTTATACACAAGCACGCAATGCGATCATCATCCGGTTCCCAGTGTCCCTTCTGAGGATTAACGGCCGCTTGGAGTTCGCGTTGTCTAGGTTGATGAAGGATTCTGTTATCTGGTTATTACTCCAGATGGATCAAACAGAAAAAAACTAATAAGAACTTGAAATATTTTTATAGGGGCAGCTTAGAAACAATTATCTGCAACAGCCAACTAATGATATCGGTACAAAAAATATTTGAATAGTATGTATTTATACAGTTTTTATTTAAACCATAATTATATGCTACTAATAAGAAAAATGTTACTTTCATGTACAGTTACATAACATAAATATAAGAATAAGCAAAAAATCCAAAGCAGATAAAAAATAATCATTAAAGTGCAATTTTGATATCTATAAACACAAAGCTTTAAGTGTCTAAAATATTGGAACATATAATAATTAACAAGTAAAACATAAATCATAACAATGAACATTAAAAAATTTGCAGAACTCATTCGACCGTCCACACAGACGCATCATTCGAAGACTTCTAGGATCAGATATGTGTTTTGTTTTTAACTTTATTGTCGTAAATTAATTTATGTACAGTGTACATAAAAATTTACAATAAATTTACATCACAAGGGTGTACATTGTGATGCCTTAGCTGCTTAGTTTTTTCGGTATGTTACAGGATTAAGTGCTCCTGTTTTTTGATTTTTCCCATTGATTTTAATGAAATTATTATGTTTTACTGTTCCTTTGATATTTACTGTATTTATTTTCGGAAATATAATGGAATGGTGATTTTTCTTTATAATTTATAATATTCTAATGAAAAAACAAAGGTGTTCCGATTCTTGAAGTAGGGTCAATATTTATTTCTTGTTTTAGCTTATTATTTCTTATTTTTCCTTATTTCCACAATACAATTATCCGTTATGGGTTAGAAGGCTGTTGTTTTATACAGGAAAGCATTTTAAATAAATTGCCCTACAATGCTTATTTAATTTATAATCATAAGCAATTATAATGATGTATTATATTCATACAATTGATATATATATTATTTTCAGAGTATGAATGGAAAATTTCACTCATGAATCCTTTAGTCTCTAAAATTAGGAAAAACGACAAACCTGTGGATATATCTTTATCGACTTTATGGCCTCCTAAATTAATATTAATGGTCGAATTACTGTTTACCCGCTGTTTTATTGATATCGTCCTTTCCCACTTTTGCATTTATACTTTCCTATCTGCTTTATATTTTATTCTATCCTTTCTTTTTATTTTAGATTTTTATAAAATATCTTTTATACATTTGAATTGTTTAGTGTATGTATGAAAATCACTTATAGAGCCTGAAATTCGCCGTGAAATGTTTTTTATTGCTTTGTGTTTTGTCAAGATGATGCCTGAAATCGATATGCTTATTTATTCTGCTGTTGTTTTAGATATGCGCCGTTTCGTATGAGGGATTTTCTATTTACATCCCATTAATATAATATTCAAGTATTATTTTTAATAATCGTGAATCGTTCCTGTTGGAGTTGCATACCCTCCCGGGGTTTATCTAGTCTCTGTAAAATGAGTAGCTTTAATTAGGGAGAAAACCTAGTGGTTTAGCATTATCTCGGAAAAAACACCTTCTTGGAAACTACAGTACTCGTACACCGTATCCAGGACTTTTCGTGGGTGGTAGTATTATAGATTTTTTTTCGTGATTTATTTTTTTGTTCAATTTATCGGTTGTCGACGTATTTTTAATGTGTAGTTTAAAAACACTAAGCTAAAAACAAATGATTGAACTGAAAAAAACAAGTGATAAAAAATAAATTCCCAGTTTCTATAAAATGCGTACATTTAATTGGGTCGAAAACCTGGGGGTTAGGTGTGGTCTATGACAGATCACCTCCCTCCACAACCGTTCTAGAAACTGTATAGCCTCTAGTACTCAACCCAAGGACCCTTCTTGATATAGGTTTTTTTTTCATATATTAAAAGATTAATTGACAGAGGAAGAACGTCTTGCGTGGTGGCCATGTGTGACTGTCCGTTCTATTATGTAGATTGTAATATATACCAACATATACATAATATAACTATTTTATTATTTACTTTATAACCATCTCAAGCCGATATTTGATATGTATGCCGATATTTGATGATATTTCCTCATAATTTATAATTATCCTTCATGATCACATGATACATTAACCGCATAATTTTGTTCATTAGTACACTAGCTGACTCCTGATGCCTTGATTTAGTGACGCTAATAATCTTAAGGGCACAGGTAACACTACACCTGCCCCAGTTACCTGCTTCTTCATTAGTGAACTATTTGATTTTTATTTCTCCTGTTTAAGTTGGGACCAGCGCGGCGCAACCTGGACTCCCTTAATTATAAAAGATCCTTACGACTAACGAGTATAAACTTACCACAGCCTTTCCTCTTACCTCGACTAATAAACCTCAAAAGAGGCGACCTATTTATGATGGATATTTAAACGTTTAATAAAACTAAAAAAAAAAAGATTACCTTCAAGTGGAAAATAAATTATTTCTAAATATGAAATATGTACTACGTGAAAGTATGCAATTCTGAAAAAAAAATCGAGTTCCATTTTTATATGGATTTCCATGTAGTGTTAATGTGTATCTATCTTATGCATCTTTGCTATACATAATGCACTAGATCCATTTGATAATTTGATTTTTGTGATCGATCGAAATCAGGATTATTATTTCATTTATTTACTTGAATGTTTCGAACTATATTTGTAAGTATTAGGGATTATATAGCTGAATAACGCTTGGCCTAAACATGCTCAATATGATTTTTTTAAATCGAGGGCAAGTATGCAATTTGATGAACATTGATATAAAATTTAATGAAGACTTGATTAAAAATTTTTATTTGGTGTTTCAATATAATGAACAGAATATGTCTTGTGTTAATTAATTTAATATCCCAGTCTCTAAATTAAAATACAAAAAAGAAATAAACGCAATATTCTAAAAAGAATTAAAAAACTACAGCCTTAAATTAAAATGTAGATTTTTTCTGGCAAGACACTTTGCCATCTAATATCTCATACTTTAGTCCGATTTCAAACCTGAAGTTTCGGGAGCAGAAAGCATTGCTCGGCTAAACTAGGGGAAATTATGAAAATGTAAATTTTTAAGATTTGGAGTTTTAAAATAACCACTTTTGATTCTGATCGGCTCATATATAGAATTAACTTCAATAGTAACAGTAACAACACAATAAAACATATTTATACATGGTTAACATGAAAAATACATGTGCATTGGATATAAATTTCGCTTTTCAAACACCATAATCGCTTTGACAATTTCTCTTGGCGTACGTAGATAGATAGAGAGCGGAGATAGATAGTGAAGAGCTAAGCAACTAAATGCTAATGAATGGTCTCATAAACAAGATCTAGCACCTTTAGGGTTAATCTCTAAGGTAATTATGTCTCTTAGGGATTAGCGAATACCGTCTCCTCTGCCTAGCGTATTATAGTAGAGGCTCAGCCGGGATAAGAAAGGGGACAATGGAAGGAGAGTGATAATGTTATTGTTAAAGTAAGGGACCTCAGGAGAAAGAAATATCACTTATGTGGAAAGTATCGAAGAAAACAGATATAGGAAAAAAATTGTATTTTTTTTTTCATAACGCCCTACTTCGGGTCTGCTTTTGTCACGCTTCTAAAAAAGATGGCTGTTATCTTATGTTAAACTCTTTAACAAACCAGAGGCTTCAAGTGCAAGATGAAACATATATTTACTGTTGAATGGAATGGAATATGCATGACTTATTCAGAGATCTATTAATCGACGATGGACTAAAGAATAAGGCCTATACTGACCATTGTTCTATTCTATACCTTCTGTGTAAAATAAAATATTTTATAATAATCTAATATTTTAAAAATTGAGTATGATGACAAAACGTCTCCAATACAATAGTTTCTAAGTTGTTTGAAAAATAATGTTTAGATTTGCAAAAAAATTCTAAAGCGCAATATCTTAATTATTTTATTTGAAAAGAAAATATATGACCAGGAGCGGAACTCGAACCCGAGTCTCCCATCTGTCGGTGGTGGTGCTTTAACCATCTCAGCCATCCTGGTTCGCTTCTCGGTCAATCATATCTCTTTGAAGCATCAGTGAAAGGAAGAGATATAACTGACCGAGAAGCGAACTAGGATGGCTGTGGTGGTTAAAGCACTACTACGGACAGGTTGGAGACCCGGGTTCGAATCCCGGTCCTGGTCATATCTTTTCTTTTCAAATAAAATATTTAAAAATTATATCATATAACAATAAAATAAATTATAGGAATATTTTAAATCCGGGCTACTAAAAACAATAATAAGAGTTTGCTTCTAAGGAAGCTGCTTTATAGGTAAGCCGTTTCCGGCTCGGGTAGCTATTTCCTCCATGTCAGGATCATCCCGGTCGAAACTCCGACCTCATAAAAATGTAAAGAAGTATCTATGGCGGCTTATACCACCTCCTCCGAAGTAGAGGATATTGTTATTGTCCCCTTAGCCGATCATCATTGTTATTAGCGATACTCTTCAGGAACGGATTATGTATCGTCGTTCGTTGGTATACACATACTATATCGGATGTCAATGATCACAAATTAGTAGGTTTAGATAGTTGTTATGATTTTTAAGCCACAAAACATCTAGGTAATTAGCGTCAGAACGATTTAACAATATAACTGTACCAATACACCATGAAGGGTCTTCGTTTCATTATGTGTTTGTGACTGTACTGTTTATTTGACAACGGTTGGGAAGGGAAGTGATATCTACTAGATCACACTCAATCGCCAGGTTTTTCCCTGATGGAGGTTACCCACATTATAGAGGCTGTGTGAGCCACATAAGGGTCTCGTAATCCCAAGATGGCCACTCCCGATTGTTAACAGATTAAATAAATTAACAGCCATAGCCGGATATGACCTCAGGACCTTTGCCAAGGCAACTCATAAATAATTCCTCAAAAATGCGGTTCTAGTGGCAGACTGAAAAAAATGTCCATCCAAAAACTGGACAGTAGAAAGAAGAAAAACCTTCAGCGAAACAACGAGGAAAATATGGGCCGAGAAAAAAACTGATAAAATAACCCTGCATCATAGTCGCGTAGTCTTTCACGGCTGTTTGCGTCAAATAAATAAATAAAATTTAACAACACGACTAAAATTGAAAAAATAAGAAGATAAGTATAATTTAAAAATATAATGGGCTGTGTTTGATAATTGCTTGAGTAGCTTTCCTTTAATTAACTTATTCGGCTCGACTAAGCATATTGGGATATAATTACAATCAATGTAATTGAAGTGATAGGATCAAGAAGATTGAGCAGGGCTTTAATGTTTTTGGGCTTAGTGAACAACGAATTCTTGGTTAATCTTCCAGGAGCAGGCCATACGTCGGAGAATCGCGGTAAGTTTTCTTACGGATTTTTGTTTGAGCAGTCCAAGCCATTTATTATTATTATTTCTAATTATTAATAATTATCAAAAGATCTCTCATTCTTATTATTAATCATATATAAAGAGGCCTGTTATGATATTCTACTGTTGTATATAATGAAAATTTGTATTTAGGGATTTTCTTTCTTTGATTATTTCAATTAAAAAAAAAATTAATTGAAATTCTGTTCTGGATTCAATTTAATTCATGATAGAAAAATTAGTGGCTCGACTAAATTGTAAGTACAAAAATAAACAATACATAATTAATTATGCTAATACATTTTGGACCAACTGAACACTAAAATTTCCAAACAAAAACCTCGAGCTCTTACTATTTGTTTTTTTTAATATATGCAACTATAAACTATAGAAGCAAATTAAAAGAGCCATTAAAACATGAGTTTTATTAAAATTCATTATTGATTTGAAATAATAGGTTAATTATATATTCTTAAATAAAATGAAATTATTAAATGTTTAATTCAGTTATTTGAAATGTTTGCGACACCCAATTGAGGCTGTTTAACGTAGTTGCGGTAGACCGCTGCGGTATGAAGCAGAGATCGACCGATACAGAAATTTTAGGCGATGGGGATATTTCAAAGACCAATAAACCGATACACTTTCTCTCGTAGCCCACACGGTCTCGCTTCAGTCCAGACGTTAGAAGGGCAAGAAAAAATACATTTTTGAATTAAATCCTCACGGCTTCCTAAAATTTATAAGAGGAAAATTGTAATTTTCCATTATGAAGTACGAGAATGACACGATTATGTTTATGTTTTTATGTTTCTCTCTGTACAACTAACCCATTTTGAAAAATCCTTAACCACTTATTCAACGGAGATGCAGATATATGACTTGAATATTGAACAGTTTTCGAAAAATCTATTTCTATGCGCCAACTAAAAACAACAGTAATGAAGGTTAGCTATAAAGTCACTAGAAGTGTTGCGCTAAGTACCGCCTACATCCATGACGAGGTATGAGGTCTCTCAAGTACTTATATTTGCTAGATTAATGGATACCAAGTTATCAGACAGTATTTTCTTCAAAGTGGAAATTAAATTATTACCTGTCGATTATTAAGAAAAATTCGGATTACGGAAGTATATTTTATTTTTAATAATCATGTTCGTCCAACCAGCCAAGGAAAGGTCGGGGACATGTTAATGGATGTTCACAGTGTATTTGTTGGATATGATCTTACAAAGTATATGTTATATGATATTGCTTATGAGTATACGTTTTCGATAATAGAGAAGGAAGAAAAACAAATATTGGTAATATAGAAAAAAAATAATTGGATAAAAGATCATACACACAAACGCACAAGCTTATAATACTTAGACAGATAGATGGATATAGTTTTTAGATGCCATGAAGCTCTAGCCTTCATTTTTTTTTTGGATCATAATTCATTTATGTGAATAATTTTCCGTTGTTAAAATTAACTCGGCCCGTGATGATCAAAATTTTGGGTTTAATGGTACCCTGTTAAATATTCCATCAATACTTCGCTAATGACTAATGCTTCTTAAGAACTTGTTCTTTAGGAGTTGAGCCAGTCTTCAACTTCCCTGGTCACGATTGATAGTAATGACTTACCCAAATAAATGATTCAGGCCGGCTGAGAAACTTTTTTGATTCGTGACACATTAGGTTTCAGCTCAATAATTTATCTGATTAATATTCTGTTATAATCGTTTTAGTTTTTAATCAACTAACTAGTCCCAGTTATAATGAATTTGTTATTTCCTTAGCGGTCAAATTCCTTATTGAAGCAAGTAATTTTTAATCAAATCCAAACCTTGAGCACAGTTCTATATGAATTATTTTTAGAAATCATATTAATTTCTTTATTTGCTTTTGATCGAGTCTGGCACCCAGGTCTCCTTTACAAACTCCGACAATTCCTTCCTCCTACATACTTTTTAATCATTCGCTCCTTTCTAACTGGCAGAACATTTAAAGTAAGTCATAAAGGTTCCTACTCATCCCTCTATTCCCAGTCTGCTGGCGTTCCTCAAGGTAGCATCCTCGGTCCTATCCTTTACACAGTATATACAGCTGACATTCCAACCCATCCTAACACCTTCATCTCCACGTATGCTGATGACACATGTGTGTTATCTGTTAATAACGACCCATATATTGCATCCCAATCCCTTCAATTACACCTATCAAGCCTCGAAGAATGGTGTCGGAATTGGAGAATTAAAATCAATCCCAGCAAGTCCCATCAAATTACCTTTACCCTTCGTCGAAAACCCTTGACTTCCTGTCCTACTGTATTCTTTAATAGTACTCCACTTATCCCTGTTGAACAGATTCGCTACCTGGGACTCAACTTAGACAAGCGTCTTACTTGGAACCCTCACACAAGACTGAAAAGACAAGAAACAGCTAGACGTTTCCGACTACTTCAACACATATTAGATAAGCGCTCAAAGCTTCAGATCAATTACAAAAGACTTATTTATGTGACTGTTATAAGGCCTATATGGACTTATGGAATTGAACTATGGGGCTCCACCAAACCATCGAATTCCTCTCGTATCCAATCCTTGCAATCCAAAATCCTTCGCAAAATCCTAAACGCTCCTTATTTTGTCACAAATAAAACCATCCATAATGACCTTAACGTTCCATATGTTACCGATTTAGCCCATTCCAGATACCTATCATTCCACAATAAACTTCAAACCCATCCAAACCCACTAGTTTCCATCCTTGCATCCAATTCCATCCCGGACAATCCTCCTAGGCGTCTGAAGAGAAGATGGCCTCGGGACCTTCTATTATAGAACTTTATTAGAGTGCTGCCAGTGGGTAGTATCTCTACATGTGCTATCATGTATTATTTACTCTTATAGCAATTGTACTAGATGTATGTATTACAGTTGTACAACTCAATAAAATAAAAAAATAAAAAAAAAAAAAAAATTTCTTTATTTGTTTTATGTTGGGAGTGGGATAGCTGAGATGTGCTCAAGGTTCCGGGTTCAAATCGGGTTGTGGCAGATAAATTATTTAATCTTTTAACAGCCATTGATGTACCTTGTGGGATTTGGAGACCGTCTTGGAGCTTATCCAGCCTCTATAAAATGGGTACCCTTAATTAGAGAAAAACTGACTGTTGAGTATGATCTATGACAAATCATACATTACATTATATATCATAATAGAATTTAAAAGGTGTATAGGGTTTAAACACTCTTCGCTAAGTGCTAAGTGATAAAAAATATGTTCCCGTTTGCCCACATTTTTAAAAGAATTCAAATAGAAACCTTATGATATCGGAAATATGAAAAAATGGACCTATTCCACTTTCGAAAATAACAGCTCAATTAATTTTAAAATTAATGTGCCTAATTACAATGCATGTTGTAGAGTATTTAACCTTTCCCTACATTTTATTTCAATTATGATACTATTCTTGGCTATTCTAGCTTCAATGTTGGAGACAATTTTTTATTTATTAATAACACAGGCCAACAAAAATATTTTTTTTTGAAAACTTTTTTAACTTTAATAGTTGATCTTTATAGATTTTTATATGCTGAATCTAAATTTGGCCTAAGTTTTTTTGTATCGCCCATAGTTTAAAATTGTTGCTCTCTCTTCCGGTACACATAAATGTTGGTTCCAATCGCCAACAAGTTCTTTTCTTTTAGTCTAGAGCCAAACAATTCAGCTTTTTCTTTCGTTAAGCCAAGATCCCTTACCAAGTCGTTAAGCTCGATTTGAGTAAACAGTTTAGACTCTACATTTTCTGTAAAACATTGGAATTCTTCATCATCTTGTTCATCTTACTCTGATTGTACATCAGAAAATACTTCTGTTGGAATAGAATTTAAATCATCTGGTGTTTCAGGGACCGGTAAATCTACATCGTGCCCTATTGGTCGGATGGTGGTCGGAAGGTAGCTTATTACCTTCATGCTTTTTGAGTTATGTCCAGTAATATCGACACTGCAAAAGTAGCAATCATCGGAATGATTTCTTGGCTCCCTCCATATCATAGGAACAGCAAATTTAAAGGTTTTTTCTCCTTCTTCGACTATTTTCTTACATCTTCGACACATACATAACATACTTTATGCGGGGCCCAAGATTTATCCTGATCACCAAGTTTAGTTCCAAAGTATGATAGATAAACGTTTTTGACAAAATCTCTAATATTTCTTTGGTGTTTTTTAGTCACAAACTCACCACAAATATAACAAAAACTGTCAGCCGAGTTTTTACAACCGCGATTAGACATTGTACTGAGCACATGTACAGGAAACGTGAAATTGAAGTTAGATTGACAGTAAACAAAACATCAGCTGTTAACAGAAAAAAGAATCAACCTTTTTTGGCCAGCAAATGTGTTTCAGCAGTACTACCAACTTCATCCACAGCAATAGACCTAGTTTTTCAGTGATAGATTTTAATTAATTAAATATTAAATATTTTAATATTAAAGATATCCAATTCTTTAAAAATCGATTAATTTAATAAATTTAACTATAGAATGTGAAGAAATTGCGGGTGATACAGCTTTTTTAATATCATATTTGGATTCAACACCCTGAAAACTATAGGAATAAGGTATTTTCTGTACAAAAGTTTTTTCATCGTTGGCCTGTGTAACTGTTTGAATTTGAAACCTTATCCAATAAATATTGTCACGAATATAACATAGATTTCTTAAGAGAGACCATTATAAAATGTATTCTATTGCATTGAAAATTCTTGAAATATTTCGTAGCTCTTAAAGCACTTGAGAAAGTTATGGTGTAGAATATGAGCTTGGAGTAAACTTCAGGCGACACTTTGTGGCTCTTATAGTTTCATCTCTAAATTCCGTGCGGTTTTAAAGGGTGAGTTACAATGGAGTATCATGCATGTGTGTGTTGAAGACGCTTTTACATTCGTACCCTAATACATACATTAGAGACTTGGTATAAGTTCACTTTTAATGTTGTTCTATTGAGGTTTCCATCATTGTTCAATGGTTTCCATCACTGTTTCGGTCAAGTGTCCCCCTTTTTTTCTGATAAAGTAAACATTAGACTAGCCGCGATGCCATTAACAAGTTAAATTGGATACGGACCTCGCCCCCTCCCTTCGCCCCTTCCTCTAGTAAATATACATGAGTGGGACGCAGCTACTTGAGCTCGGTCTAAACCAATTACCCCTTCGTCCGTTCGATTGAATCGATTTAAATTTCGATCTAAAACTACTAGTGATGCTTCAGTGCAATTATCGCTACGCTTGGTTAGGAAGTGAAATTTTTTAACACGTCACCTGTATGTACATCTGACATGTGTATGCAACGGAATCTTTGAACTCGGTAAAACTAAAAAACACGCTTGTATAGGGGATACAATCAAAATGCAGAAAATAATCTTTAAATAAAAAAGTTAAATACAATTTTCAATAATTACTAGTTAGCATTATGTTTGTTTCGTTATTCGTTTGTCAGTGGTAGACTTATTTTTAACACGTGGCCTGTATGTACATGAAATCGATTTTAGGCTTCTTCAAAACATCGAATTAAATTAAAAATTTGTACACATCTCAAGGACCGATGACATAATAAATAATTTAGTAAGTTTGTCTCATTTTCCCGACCAGGGCCTTCAGGATAATTTACTTGTTTTGTGCCGAGAACTAATGTGTACTTACATGGGATCTTTCTAGCTAACATAAATGCTGTAACTATAACGATTCATCGAACTAAAAAAAAAACTAAAAACAATCATATGCACCTATTTTTTTTTAATTGAAAAACTATTTGAGTATTCCGTAAGCGTGGTGAAATAAAATAAATAATATTTTTAAAAACACACTTTGGTTGCCAGCCGAACTAAAAATTAGAAAATAAACATTAGTGAATAAAAGTTATGTAACCCATGTATTGAGTCAGCCAAACTAAAAATTAGAAAATAAATACTAGTTTTAGAAAAGTAACAAACACGCTTGAATAGGAAAAATTAACTAAAATGCAGAGCTTAAAACAAGAAAAGAATGATAAAAAAAAAAACACGCTTTAATTGAAAATAAAAAGTAGAAAATAATTTTCTATAAGTTTAAAATTATAATAGATTTAGAATTAAATCAAAAAATCCATTTTATTTATGGTGTGCTTTTTTAAGATATTTTCATAACGACTCTACTTTTACCAATATTTTATAAAAAAATATTTAACAATTTAACATCAATCATCCCATGATTTTTTTTTACGACAAAGTGAATGTTTTTGTTAATCGTTCTATTTATATTTTAAACTTATTGAAGATTATTTTCTACTTTTTAGTTTTTCGTTTGGTTTAAACACGTTTTTATTTGTTTACTACTATTTATTCTTTTAATATTTGGTATTCAATACCTTTAAGTTGTTGTAGTACAGAATTCCGTATATTTTTTTTACTACAGTCAGTTATAACATAGAGTGTAAAAGAACAAACATTTTCGACACATGTTAAATTATTTTCATAAAGGGAAAAATGGAAGTTTATGGTGTTGATTATTTGACAGAATTCACTCGTCAGATTTGGTTAAAAAATTTCGTTTTGAAGATTTTACATGGAGATTTTTCACTCTCTACCAAATTCTGGTCGACCTTCTGAAATTTATGATGATAAAATGATAATAGTGATTGAATATATTCGTCTTATAACCAGGTGAAAAATCCCACAACTGTTAAATGTATTGTTTCATCCACAATTGAAAGTCATAAAAGACGTCTTATACTAGTTAAGAAATTTGAATATTTGGTTCCCTCATGAACTGAAAAAAATATTTTACTAATTTTTTTTGTATTGACAAAATCGAGTTTTATTACACACTTATATAATCTAAACTATTTTATTGTCATTATAATGATAGAAAAAAATGGTATTATTAATATATATATATATATATATATATATATATATATATATATATATATATTAAAATTTCACATGCCATGCTTGCTAGGACGCATACTAGTACGAAGCACTACCTGTACGGGTACCTGATCAATCACTTGAGGGCGTAGGAAGCACTGGAACTGCGAGGTGTTATCCATCTTGATGTAATCTCAAGTCTAATGTTGAGGTCTCTAACAAACGCTTCATAAGTGAAATTTTACTTTAACACCAAGGGTGAATATCTTCATTACCGTGATATGAACGAAATTAAATTCAATTTTATCCTAGGACATTGCGTACCCTTTTCAAACAAATGGTACGAAACAAATAATATCGACCAATAATTATGGCTAAGATGTAATAATTCGTTGGCATATTTTGTTTGTCTTTCAAATCATGTAATACAATTTCCAATGGATCTTCGCTGAAACTTTAAATAAACAAAACAATTATGGCTAAGGAAGATGTCCTATTTGATTTAATTAATTAATTTTCTTCTTAATCCAAGAAAATTGAATCTTGTCTTTATCACGATTCAATTATTATTTACGATTTCTGTTAATAAGAGAAGTAGAAGTTGTACCATGCAAATTGAGATTTAATATTTTTTGTTTTTTGTTTCCGTTGTATATTCTCATTCTATTCTTCCACATTGATGCCTCTCAGCGTGGGGATGTATATTTTGACTCGTTAAGATTACAACTTTTCCTAAACTTAGGTTATTTATTTCTTTACTTTTCTCTCAGAGTTAAGAGAGCACTGAGTCCAAAAACTTGATTGGTTAAAGTTAAATGTTATATATATTTTTTGTGAGGGGTATCCTAAGTTCTCATTGAAAGGTTATAAAACAATCAAACAAAATAAATAGTTTTATTAATCAGTATATCAAATTCAATTTTATAATTCATTCTTCAACTTTATTCAAGAAGTTAGAATGTTATCATTATTTTTGCTGTTTGTTATTTTAGATCATCACGAAAAAAATAGAAATCATTTTCATGTAGAAAGCTTTTTATATTCAACGTTGCTTTCGGGAGAATATTTTACTTGTTAATAACAACTTTTTCCAACTTATGTCATTTATTTCTTTACCTTCCTCTCAGAGTTAAAAGTGCAGTAAGCCCATAAAATATGATTTTTTATTGTTATATAATAAATATTTTTTGATAGGTTTATCCTCAGTTATAACTCAGAGTTTTATTTTATAGCCTTTCGGTTAGGAGTGTACATCTAGTAAAAATATAACAATGAAATCACATTTTATGGGCTTAGTTCTTAATTTTATGCACTTTTAACTCTGAGACGAAAGCAAAGGAATAAATAATGTCAGCTTAGGAAAAGTTTATATTAACAAGTTAAAATATATATGAGAAAGCAACAAAAAAAAAATTATTCTATATTAATATTATATAAAAATATTAAGAAAAATACCGATGATATTGAAACTTCTTGAATAAAGCTGAAGAATGAATTACTACATTAATTTGGATAAATTGATTCAAAAATGCAATCATTCATTCTTCAGCTTATTTCGAGAAGTTGGAATGTAACCAGTATTTTTGTTTTTGGTTATTTCGGAACATCAAGAAAAGAAAAGAGAACTTGAACATTTAATAATTTTGTTTTCACGCTCAGATATATATTTTGAATCGTTAGTAACAACTTTTTCCAAACTTATTATTTATTTCTTTAAGGGGAGTTCTTAAAGTCCCGAAAGCACGATTTGTTATTGTTATGCGTCCAGACATTTGTTTGTCATTAACGTCTGGAGAAAAAGTCGTACGGAATCTATTACCGGTCATAATTTGCAACTTGACAGGTTTCTTCGGAGGGCGATAGTAAAGTCAACTATAATATCCCTTCTATATCCTGAAAAACTGCCTTAGGCCTTTAATAAATCCTTCGAGTTGGGAGCACTCAAACTGAAATCACAAGGAAGCCTTAAGAAATACGACAATCCTTAATAGAAAAAAGTTTGGCCGTTTGTCATAGAGCTAGCGATTGAAGCAGGTGGTGCCATTAGGAAAGGAGCTATGTAAACTTAGGCCATCTCGGTGAACCGCTCCCTCATTTTTCAGTATTCCCCTTCTTTCCTACATTTTTCCCTTTCTCCCTCTACACTCCCCCTATACTACCTACACTCCCACCAAATGCCATATATATCTTCCTCGATCGTCGACCTATTGTAACAATTGTTCTGTGTCCTTTTATGCTAAAGAAGTTCATCTAGAACACGCATATGTAGATCATTGAAGGATAATTGATATTTCTGGAGTAAAATAATACCTGTTACTCCTATCCCCTCCAAAAAATTTTCGCTAAGCTTCTTTATCTAATGGGACCTACTTCTGTTTAATTTAATTATTTCTAAAAAAAATTTAATTTGTTTTTTTTTCTTTTCTTGGCTTTATGAGAGGCTGCTGGTAAGCTCAACGTGTAGAGTGCATCGCGAAGATAAATGTCCCTTGTTTGCGATACTATTTAGTCTGTTAACAATTGGAAATCCACAGAACACCGTGGGATTCCAACTGTAAACCCTTCTGAAGTTTCTCTATAGCAGGTATCCTTAATTTGGGGAAAACCTTGTTTTTTTGGTTGATTGCTGAAGGTGATTAGTTGAGCCTGATCCCGGCATTACCTCCCTGCAGTTGGCTAAGAAACAGTACAAACTATATTATACAATATATAAAATTGTGGAAGCGTCCTTGTTTACTCACTGTAACCAAAATGCTGTTTACAGCAAATGATAATACTTAAAAGTTTTGGAAATATATTTTTGTGGGTTGCAATGGTAAATTTATATATATATTTTCTTTGCTTTATGGCAATATAAGACTTGACAGCATCGTCAGTTAAAAATATTTTTTTTCAAAGTTTCCCTATATTAATTATAAACTGTTACTGTAGCCATAGGAGATTAAATGGCTTGAGATGTTAATTTTAAAAACCCCGATTTCCATGAAAATAAAATTTAAAAAATCCGGTTTGGTGTTGGCATACACCAACTCCCTACTTACTAACTATTACGATCTTATTATAAAAAGTAATTTTTAAAAAATAATTATTAACAGTTCTCTTAAACATTTCTTGAAACATTCTGGACATCAAGGACTTTACGTCACTTCTTATAATTGTGCAATAAAATAATTAAACAGACTGATATACAGGGTGTCCTGAATTTAAATGGCAAAACTTCAGGAACTTATAGGGGACCAAAAACCTAAAACAAAAAAACTTTTAGAGATTTGCTCGTTTTTGCTTAGTTTTAGAGAAAATCGCAAAAAAAAGGACCAAAACAAGTTTTCATTTTTGTACTTATTTATTTACATTCATATTTATGTTATGTTCTTTTTAATGTAAATATTGCTCAACATGTTGTCTTCTTGCACCAATGCAAGCATTACATCTAGCACTCACTGGATAAATTGCAGCTAAACATTGTTCTGATGATATTTGGTGCACTGCATCTATGATTTGGTCTCTTAATTGCTCTCTTGAGTTGATTGACACCGAATAAAATTTCTGCTTCAAGGTTCCCCATACGAAGAAATCAATGGGTGTCATATCAGGTAATCTGGGTGGCCAAGGTACTACTCCTCCACGTCCAATCCACCGTTGTGGATAATTTATATCCAGCCAAGCTCGAGCAACTCTGCTATAATGAGCTGGACATCCATCGAGTTGGAACCACATTTCAATCCGCTGTTGTAAGGGTCATCTAAATAATTAGAAAAGTCGTTCTTCAAAAAATGTGTAAATGTGATACCATTCAATCTTCCAGGTAAAAAATATGTTCCCACCAGTAATCCGTTCCAAATTCCAAGCCAAACATTAATAGCAAATTCATGCTGAAACCTATTCTCTCTAACAGCTCTGGAATTTTCAAGAGCCCATACATGATAGTTTCTTTGATTAACAATTCCTCCTCTTGTAAAGGTAGCTTTATCGGTCCATATAATTTTTAATGGAAATAAATTATCATCGCGAATTTTTTCAAGAAACCATACCGTTACAGAAACCATACACAAAAATCATATCAGCGTATTCAACATTAGAATATGTATGCGGCATTGTGGCTGATGCTATTCACACAAAAATAACTGAGTAACTGACTGAAGACTGATTTAGGAATTATTATCCTAGAAGGAAGCCAAAATGTAAACAAATAAAAGAATGTAAAGGATAAAATTAAGTGTTTACATATCTCACTGCCTAGCCTGATGAACTTTGAAAGGTGATAATCGCTACCTGTAACATTTTTGTTTTGTTTCTTTTTTTGCGATTTTCTCTAAAACTAAGCAAAAACGAGCAAATCTCTAAAGGACTTTTTGTCTTAGTTTTTCGGTCCTCTATAAGATCCTGAAGTATTGCCATTTATATAAAATGATAAAACGATTAGGCCATATGAAAAATATCTCCAGGCAGCTCAAAATAAATGTAAAGAAAAGATATTCCATTTAAACACAATTACATTATTTTATATTTTGTTTAAGACCGAACTCGACCAAGTTACTGATTTCGGCCTTTAAAAAAAATTATATAAAATTAGTAAGTCTGTCTAAACACTAGTTCAGTACAGTATAGTACAAAATTGTTTTAATGTTAATAAGATTCAACGATTATGGGTTTCGAATATTAACATTGTATCATTTTGTAATTTTTGATAACTCGATGTATTAATTACTTTAATTTTCGCTATAACCAGTAAAAGAAACCATGGAATAGTTTTTTAGGCTGCTGCGTCACGACAATCCTACACATAATATGAATTTGGTTTCTTAAACTGATTATAAATCTTGGCATACAATTTCTTGAATGTTTACCCATTTCACAGTTTTGCTTTATAATTCAATAGATTTAACAGGTACTTCGAAAGCCTTAATACCGGTAAGAATAATCGTCAAAAATTTCCGTATTAAACTGAAAATAGGGCTTTTAAGATAAAGGCTGACTTAAAGGCGCCTCACGCGACGATATAATCTTTACTAAAATGTGTACCATATTAAAACTTGACGACGAGCTGATAAAAACTTGTGCTTAGTATGACAAAATTCTAATGTTAACCTACCATAATGGCTTCTTCCTATACGGATCGTTTAGGCTAAGTGTTTCTCAAAGCGGGCCTTATCTGTAATGAAGTTCGATTTAAGTTGTATTTCTCTTTGCCATGCAGAGGAGCCGGGTAGTGAGATAAAAACGGAGGGGCGAAAATCCCTCGCCTCTATCCCTTCCTCTATATGGCCCATTACAGAAAACCGCGACGATAACGGAAGGTAGGATAAACATGTTAGGGAAAGAAACTACAGCTACCTCGTGCCCTATCCCTTGCTCAGCCAGTTTGCCTTTAGGAAATTCCTGATTCGTCCTACGTTTGTGGGAAAGTGCGGGCTTTATATTCTTAATGAAGATTTAATTCATTTAAGTTTAAGTTAAGCCTTTGTTTAATTAAATAAATAAATTATGAATAATATAGTGAATTGACAACTTCGCTTAACATCATTCCTATTAGGTCTTTACTAAAGTAATTATAAGAGGAAGAAAATGCTCCGGGTGGAAGTCAGAAAACAAATTCTCTTTAATAAGCAGATTTATTTATTTTATTTTAAAGCCAACGTTTCGACCTATACAGTTCTTCACTAGGGTTGCATGCAAATTGAAATAATACAGAGTTACTAGACATCAAGGGGTATGGATGATAAAAAAGTATAGTAAAAATGGGCAACCCTTACAGTAAATATAAAAACAAAGGTAAAACTATTACTATAGAGTATCATCAGATCTATAACTATAGAATATCATCGAAAATAATTATACTTACTTGACAATACTCCAAATAACTAATAACTATTCCCTCAGTTTTATATTTACCTTCTGGGTTCCCTATTTTTATTATATATTTTATCAACCTATTTATATGTTTATTATTTTCTCTGTATTATTTTAATTTGTATGTATCTTGTATATTTTGTCCTGGTGAAGACCTGTAATGTGGATCGAAACATTGGCTTCAAAATAAATAGTTCTCCTTATTATAGACAATTTTTTTATTACCTCCACCCGGGCCATTTTCTTCCTCATATACATAAAGACAAATAATATTATTGAAGATAAAATAATTATAGTATGATTGACATTAAAAAATATTTTAAGATTGTAAGTGCAGTTATCTCACTAAGTAAGGACCCAGCTTAATACTCAATACTTGTTCGAGAGAAATAAATTGATTTTCTGATCATCAGATGGTTATCGAACCTATTGGATCTGATGATCCTCATGGGGCTCAACCAGCCTCTAGAATAGGGAGAAACCGCACAACCGCGTGATCTCGGCCCGCCGCCTGAACTCTCCTATTTGTGAACCGTTGGGTAGTAGTGAATTGGGTTTATTTTTTTGAATGCAGTACTGTTTAAATTAAATGATTGGTTGTATCGCATCATGGAATTTCGTATTGGTAAGATAACAATAGGCACTGCATCACAATCGAAGTAATACTAATTGGCTGAGATTCGTAAAAAGCAGTTGGATATTTTAAGCACACATACGGTCCCCAAGTTATTTTCATAAAATTGTTGCCATTTTGATTCGCTACCTTGAAAACCATAATGTAATCTACGTTTAATTATAAACTTATGAAGGCTATAGTAGTTATTACTATAAACATTATTTTGTAAGCTTTGAATTCAAACAAATTTAACGCGGATGAAACCACGGTGCACAGGTAATATGATGTAAGTTTAATTATTGCTTACATAATACAATATAATAGCGTTGGAGAGATTTAAAAAAAAAAAGAATATTTCTATTTTAGATTTCTGATATTTTTCGATTACGGAATGTACATATGCATATAACTAAGATAGCGAGCCACTAAGTGATAGAGCGCTGAGTGGCTGTGTCAAAGGTCTCGAGTTCAATCCGAATATGGAAGATTTTATTTAATCTGTCAATATCGGATAATGTCGGACTCACTCAGGCTCTATAAAGCGGGTATCCAAAATATCTCGTGGTTGAGCTTGTTCTTGGACTCCCTTCACAACCGTTATCCAAGAAACAGTACAGTCTCAACCATGTCCTGAACCAAACTTCATTTTTTACATTCATTAATACTTTTTTTTTTTTTTTTGTCAGTCTATGTATTGGATAGAATATTAATAAGGCTTATGGTCATTTATTCAATTTCTGTTATCTCTGTTAATTCTTAATTCAGTAGAGATTCGGGAATTATTATCGAAAATCGAAGAAGTTTTTCTTTAAAAGAGGCACGAGGACAGGAATAGAGCAATAGAATTCTTTCTAGAGTTTTATTCCCATTGATTTGGTTGACGATTAGGATGTAATGAATGAATGAGTAATTAGTAATAATATAATATATAATAATGGCCCTAAACTTGTTTGTCATCATGAGGGCAAAGTAAAAAAGGGAATCGATGAAGGAATGGTGTAACTCTTCTGCGACTTTCTTATTACAAATTTAGGTTTTGTAATAAAAAATATTAAATCGGCTTTACCTCATTATTCATTTTGTAACAGAAGACATCGATGCTACAAAAGGCTGTTGTACTTCTTCTTCGTTGAGCTACTTCTTTCTTAGTGTCCTTTTAATACTATCTTTTTTCTTAAAGGAGCTCAATAGATTTGTAACGAGGGTAATTTTCCTTATCCATTAATTGAAGGAAATCATCTTCTGTGAAAATTTATATGCCGGGTTTTCTCTATACTTTGATTCTTTGGATTGAGTCGAACAAAACGCACCTATGAATGGATAAAGACATAATACATTTTTCATGTATTATCAGAGATTTTGATATGGAATATGACAATATGACTAACGTTTATACATAACTTATAGGATTGTTGTATATTTTAGTGATTCTTAGCTGTGATATTTTTCTCGGCTAGTTTTGTAGTAAATAAAGTTTTCATCCACATTAAACTTTCATGGATCTGCATGTTAGTAAACTATGAAAAATTAATTCACCTAGCCGTCACCACTTCCCGTAGATACGCTGTAACAAAACAAAGACTAGTAAGGCTTTTATAAGATATCGTTGTGGGATTTTTACATAGCGTCGTGTCGTCCGTAAATACGATGAACTGATTATTGGAACAGCGTCTATCGGGTAGATAATGATAATTTTCCAGAATTTGGTCTTGAACTTAATCAAATACAAGGCTGAAAAGACAAGAAACTGCACGACGTGTTCGCCTACTTCAACATTTACTGGTCAGACGCTCTAAGCTCCCAATTAATTACATGACAGTTATCAGACCTATTTGGACATAAGGAGTTGAGCTAGGCTATGGGGTTCTACTAAACCATCCAATTCATCTTGAATCCAATCCTTACAATCCAAAATCCTTCGTAATCCTCAATGCTTCTTATTATGTCACAAACAAACTCATCCATTATGATCTTAATTTCCCACATGTTGCTGATTAGGCCCAAACTAGATACCTATCCTTTCATGAAAAACTCACTCCATACAAACTTGAATCCACTAGTCTCTCAAATTGCTTCCCATAATATTCCTGGTAACTCTCCGAGGCGTCTGAAAATGAAGATGGCCTCGAGATCTTTTATAGAACTTTACTGGAGGGTTACCGATGGGTAGCTTCTCCACAAGTGTTTTTTTTTCTTGTCATTTGTTCATATTAGCAGATTTACTCGTTGTAATATTATTACAGTTGTAAATATCAATAAATTAATCTAAAAAGAAGAACTTAATAAAAATAAGACCTGGAACATGTTGATTCGCTGATTACCTTCTCATGCGGCAGCAGTGATCTTTCATGCAATCGGTCAGAAGATCAAAACAGTTCAGATATTTACTTGCGTTAGACATACATTAGAGTACTTGGGGCTACTTTGAGAAAATAAATAGTCATATCGAGCAGTCAAGAAACGGTTTCTTTAAAATGCATGTTCTTTTGCCTAGCAGAGATCTTAGACTGAACGTTAAGAATAAAATAAAAAATGATAATTATTTTCTACACTTTTCTACAGAATGGAAAGTTGGACTCTGGGTGTGGCAAAGGAACAGATAATGGCTTTCTTGATGTGGACGTTAAAATATTTAGAGTTCACTATAACTATGCTCAGATTAATAATAATATTTTATTTACAACAAATTGTGAAAAATTAAAATCAATCACCAGTTTTATTAAAGCGAAGTTGATGATTAAACATATTTTTTAAATCATATTTATTTTTGCCAGAGGAAAAATTATGCGTTAATATTGTTGGGGATGATTTTAAATAAGAATAAAATTCTTGGCGCTTTTTTTTTTAATTATTTTTAGTTATCAACATCGGCTTCAGAATTGGACCCAATAAATGATTTTTTTTTCGGAGTTCCCACAACTTATTTATTAGAGAAAAGATTCTTATAAGTGTCTGACGAGGTGTATAATTTTAAATTTTCGTTTAAAACGGTTTTGAAAAACGGGACTATTTAGTGTCTCAGAGCTTAGTTTGTGCACAACAGAACAGGCGACCGAGAAAAGGAACTAGTTCAACGGTTTAGTTATCGTTCCTATATAAACTAATTATGTATTTTGTTTAAAATACATATATTTGTAAGAAATATAACAAGTTGCCGTAGGTACAGAACCCGGAGGGAGCCGAAGGTGCGAGGGATTTCCCTTCGGGAAGGAAGAGCGGCCTACGAGGGCCAACTTTTGTGCCCTCCCCCCTTCCACTACTTCGTCCTCCCCTCGCTCCCTAAATTACTTTTATATCGAGAACCACTTGCTGCCTTCTTCCGCTTAAGTGTAACTCGTCGATTCCGTTGTCGGCTTAGCCTTTGTTGTACAACTGTTGTTGTTTATATTCACGCAACCATTAAATTTGAATTTATATATAAACTATTGAAATAATAATATATAATATACAATAATAATAATAACAACGCACGCTACATTGTTGTATAAACACGTTAAAACCGGTGCGTTAAGCCAACGGATTATTGGATTGGGTTGATGACCTAAGGTTATTGTGTATACTTCTGCGCTAGGAATATCTTCTTCTGTGTTGCCACAAATTTAACTTCCTCTCTTCTTTAAATATAGCTTTAATAAGTAAAATCAGCTCTAAGATAAGTTAGTTCTAGAGAAGTCAATGAAGTATAAGGTATCTGTTCCGCAAATTGTCGCTCCGAGTTGAGTAACAAGTTTTAATTGTGTTTTCATTTCATTTTTATTATTTTCCATAAATAAAAGTTCTCGCGTTCTTTATTATGGAAAATAGAATGTAATTATGGGTAATGAGTGGATTTCGGTAATCATTTCATCAAGAAATAAAACTTTCAACTAACATTTCGAAGTATAGATGGATTCTTTAAATGTTATCATTAGCTTTAATATGGAAAAGAGAATGAAATTACGGGAAACGTGTGTACTCCGGTAACACAGGCCAACAAAAAAAACCTTTTTGAAAACTTTTTTAATTTTAATAGCTGATCTTGATAGATTTTTATGTGCTGAATCCAAATCTGCTCGTAGTTTTTATGTATCACCCTTAGTTTCCAAGCAAAATGTATTTTATTATATAGTCTAATACCCATTTACAGTATATAGGGAAATCAATGAAACACTGTAGAATCGTAAAAATGGTTTGTATTTACAGTAAAATACTTGGAATAGTAATTTTATGTGATGATACAAGGTTCACTTGTCAACTGGAATTGGTTTATATTTTCTTTCCCTTTTTTCCTTGAAGCTTCTTGTGTAGCTTTTCCTGCGATGAATAGCTTGCTGAACTTCCCGGTGAAGTGACCAACAGTAATCCCCCATCATGTTGGTATTCCAGCGGCCCTGGTAATGTTTTTCCATCACTTTAACGTCCTGGTGAAAACGCTCACCTTGCTCCTCACTAACATCTCCTAAATTTTCCGGGAAGTAATCGAGGTGGCTGCTCAAAAAGTGAACTTTCAGGCTCATCAAACATCCTAACTGTTCAAATTTTTTTAACATGTTAGCAACAATAGCCTTATATTCTGGGTCTTTTTCATTTCCCAAAAACTTGGTGACAACTTGCTTGAATGAAACCCATGCTTCCTTTTCATTTGAGGTCATTGTGGATTCAAAGTTAACGTCAAACATCATTTTTCTAATATCAGGCCCGGTAAAGACGCCTTCTTTCAGTTTAGCTTCTGAAAGGTGTGGAAACTTCTGACAGAGATATTTGAAACAAAGCCCATCTTTAGGCAAAGCCTTTACAAACTGTTTCATGAGACCTAACTTAATATGTAGTGGTGGTAGGAGCACGTTTTTTGGATCTACAAGGTTTTTGCGTAAAATGTTCTTCTCGCCAGGCTTTAAAGACTCCCTAGCAGGCCAGTTCTTTCTGCACCAATGTTGATTCCGAGCTCTACTGTCCCATTCACACAAGAAACATGGAAATTTGGTAAAACCCCCTTGCTGACCAAGGAGCATGCACGTAACTTTCAAATCACCACATATCATCCAACCGTGTGCAGAATAACCTATTTTATTTAACACTATTTCTAGATTTTCGTAACTCTCTTTCATATGTACAGAATGACCGACAGGTACAGAGGCATACATGTTACCGTTGTGTGCTAAAACTGCCTTCAAACTATTTTTGGATGAATCAATAAACAACCTCCAATCTTCTGTTTTGTATTCAATTCCAAACTCATTCATTAAACCATGAATGTCTGAGCAGTACACCAAATCACCCTCTTGTTCAAAATACTTCGAAAATTGTTGTTCTCTCTTCCTATACACATGAATGCTGGTTCCAGCCGCCAGCAAGTTCTTTTCTTTTAGCCTAGAGCCAAGCAGTTCAGCTTTTTCTTTTGTTAAGCCCAGATCCCTAACTAAGTCATTAAGCTCGACCTGAGTGAACAATTTAGGCTCTACATTTTCTGTAACACATTGGAATTCTTCATCGTGTTCATCTAACTCCGACTGTACATCAGAAAATACTTCTGTTTCAATAGAATTTAAGTCCTCTGGTGGTTCCGGGATTGGCAAATCTACACCGTGCCCTACTGGTCGGATGGCGGACGGAAGGTTAGGGTAGCTTATTACCTTCTTGTTCTTAGAGTTATGACCAGTAATATCTACACTGCAAAAGTAACAGTCATCGGAATGATTTTTTGGTTCCCTCCATATCATGGGAACAGCAAATTTAAAGTGTTTTTTCTCTTTTTTTGACCATTTCCTGAGGTCTTCAACACATACATAACATACCTTATGCGGTGCCCAAGGTTTATCCTGGTCTCCAAGTTTGGTTCCAAAGTATGCTAGATAAACCTTTTTCACAAAGTCTGTAATGTTTCTTTGGTGCTTTTTAATAACAAACTCACCACAAATATAACAAAAACTGTCAGCAGAGTTTTTACAGCCGCGATGAGACATTGCACTGAGCACATGTACAGGAAACGTAAAAGTGAGGTTATGTTGAAAATAAACAAAACATCAGCTGTTTAGCATGTGTTTCAGCAGTGCTGCCAACATCATCTTTGTTCATTCGACCTATTTTTTCATGTTATCTTAACTATGAAAAAGCTGTTAAATTCTAAAAATATTTCTTTATTTCATGAATTTAACTATAAAATGTGAATAAATGGTGGGTGATACAACTTTTTAAGCATCATATTTGGATTCAGCAACCTAAACAACATAAGAATAAGGTATTTTCATTAAAAAAGTTTTTTCATCGTTGGCCTGTGTAATCATCTCACCTAGAAATGAAGTTTTCAACCAATATATATCATTTATACTAGGAAATGTTAGCTGAAAATTTTATTTCATTAGGAAATGATTAACGAAATCTACTCATTACTCATAATAACATTCTCTTTTATCTTCGATAACATGTAGTTTTGGAAAATATGAAAAATAAAATGAATAAACAGTTTGTCCTTACTCTACTCGAAGCGACAATCTGCGGAACAGATACCGAAATCCGATTTGAAAATGACAATGGAATTCTAAATTGAATGATAGTTTATTCATTTATCATTTTATCTTTCTATGGCTAATCTGACGATCCAACAGTAGGAGCATTAAATTTTGCCTATCCAGGTTTAATTAGGATAAGATTCTTTAACGAGTACCTGACTAGACATGTTTAGGACCTCTATTGAGCGTTGATGCTATCAATTTGCTGGCTATTTTTTTTTTCCTGGGACCAAAATCTAGTAGTTCTAGTTCCGAGGACAGTGAACACTTTAATTTGCATTTTATTTTGTTTTCGTCTAATTCCAGCAAGAATTTTTCTAAACACGATAGCTACAGTTCAAATTGTCCTCATTATATGTTACTTAAAGTAAAAATATTCTTATCATTGAAAATTTCTTGGATTTTCCATGATACAATACTGGGTAGAGATTTCAAACACAATTACCCAAAAAAACGGAACCCAATGTAGAATTGATCAATATCCTAAATTTAATTATATATTCTCAGAATTAGTGTAATTACCTCATTTTGTTTTACCTCCACCATCCATATCGGTGTTTGTAAAAAAAAGTATAAACTCCCTCCACGAAACAAATATTTTAATTGTTCTTGACTGTAAATCAGGCGTTTTTTGATGATGCAGTGTAAATCAAAAGAGCACTAGTTTGGATAGGAATAGAAAAATGAAAATCTCTGAAAATATTTCGTATTATTGATTATCTAGGTATATTTTTGCATATACAATTAAAAACGAAGCCTTGACAGAATTACGAAATACTATCGATTTGAAACAATGAATGCGCTTTATCAATTACTTCTAAAAAAATATTTCTGTCATTTTTTGTACCAAATGTAGAGAAATTCGAACCATCAGTAAATCGAAATACAAAAACCGAAGCGCTTTTTGTTTATTACTTAACAAAGATATAAGCGGAACGCAAAACCATCTATTTTAAAGTTTATCATCAGGGATTATGTAAACTTTGGTAATTGTAAACATTTGATAAAAAATAACATATGTATTTAAATTAAATTTGTAGTTAATCATTTTTTTCAGTAGTAGATTACTGAGTTGCCATGCCGCTGAGGCTCCGGGTTAAGATCCGGTTGTGGCAGATTTTTTTTATTTAATCTGTTAATAATCGGGGATGGATCCTATGGGACCTGAAGACCCTCTTGGGGTTCACCAAGCCTCTATGAAGTAGGTACCATAAATATGGGAAAAATCTGATGATTGAGCGTGATCTCAAATGACCCCATCATCCTACACCACCTTCTTACACATGTCTTATTAACAGTACAGTCCAATCACGTAGTGAATCCAAGATCCTTCATGGATTGTAGTAATGGCAAAGGAAAAATATTATTTTAATGCCTTTGATACTATAGAGTTTCATAGTAATATATATAATAAAAAAAAATAATATAGAGTATTTATACCTGTTGTTTGAATAAAAAAGTACACAGATTATATTTATAATCTGGCGTTAATTAAAACTAGAAAGAAAAAGTGGACCTTTAAATTTTGATCAAGAGGTTCAATTAACAGAGGTCGGATTAATTAGGAGGGAAATATTTCTCTTCCTAACCATCATCATTAATCTTGTACGAATTTTATTTTCATCTTCATTAATTTTTTCAATAAATCTTCTCTTCGAGTAGGTTCATATTAAATCGCTAAATGTTTAGTTAAATCCAAGCTAACTCATGTATTATTTTTCACTTTAGGCATACAAATTGTTTTATTTTTTTCCTCATGTTTAGAAATACTTGTTAAAAGATCACTGTTATCATAAGTAATATCACTTTAAATTGCAGTAAATAAATTACGAATTTATTGTAAATAAATTTTATAATTTGCTTTAGTTTTTGTAATTTCTCTTAAAACGGATTACTTAATCTCTGTAATCCATTATGCCTCTATGATCTTCAGTGTTTATAACAACCTCATATATTTTAATGTTTTGTTATTTTCATTATCCAATTGATTTGTTGTTTTTTATACAATTAGTTTTTTTTTATTGTATTTAAAATTTAAATTTTGGTATGAAAATCATATTTATTCATACATTTTGGGGTGATATGGTTATATTTGCATCCCCATTGAATAAGTGGTTAATTCGAATTTATTCTTCATTATGGTTATTATTATTTAGATATAGCTCCATTTTATTCCAAGGCTCGACAGACTCTCAAATGCTTCTGACTTAACCTCTTATTCACCGGGGCTGCAGATACAACTCTCTGATCCCTCAGGTTAAATTAATAATTTCTAACCGAGTAGTGACTATATTTCATAACCATGAATTAAAAAAATGTTGTTCATGCTATTGTTAAATTTTTAAGTATTCCAATCAAACCGGAAACATCTAAGTACCGGCCTGTTCCATTATAGAAAATTTGATCAATATAAAACATCAGCCTTGCCTAATGGTGTATAAAGAAAAACGAATTGACTAGACAGACTGATATTTAGGGAAACAGACACATTACCAAAATTTTCCTTTATGTCTAAAGTTTATGTACCTTTATTTTGTTTATTTATATGCTTAAAAATAGAATATACATCTGCACAGGTTTTTTAAATGCGAAGTCGTTATGATGAATATTTATACGTATTTCGATCGGATTGGTTATTATATATATGGTACGTATTATCATGAATCTAATGATTATAGTTTAACATAAAAAATTATTGATAAAATATAAAACTAAATTTCGTATTTTTTGAAGAAAGAAAAATAAACAAAAAATAGTTAATTTCTGCATAATAATTACGGTAGTGTTAATGTGATAATTATTGTTTATTACAATATGAAAACTTGGAAGGTAGTATAAAGCTTAGTAGGTTTTTAGTTTCGCACGTGTTGTTGGGAGTACATTCGTGCTATAAACTAGTTCTATACCTTATTATTTGAAATAATAATATATGTTGTTTCAAGATTACAAGACCTTGTTTGAATGTTAAAGCAGAAAAAATCTAATGATGAAAAAATCTAAATCTAATGATGAAAAAATCTAAATCCATGGTAACTTTTCTAAACTAACGTGGGTGAAGTAATTAAAGTTTCAAGCATGGGGAGACGTGTTTTAAGATCAGAAGTGGAATTTGTGATGAGTAGGTTTGCTAAGAAAGAGGAACTCCATTACGTGGCTATGGTCTCTTCATATAGTTGCTTCTCTTTATCTAAGACGAGGAAGGACTCCACTTCTTCCACTTCCAAACATCTTTAATCTCCTGAAAGAAAAGAAAGTTCGCAAATACTTGTGGCGAGTATATTATAACCATAACGCTTTTCGGGGCTTGTGGTGATTCGTAAATTAGTTTTTCATTTAGTTGGTAGGATTTTTTACTTTGAGTATTTAATGTATGTAATATTAGGATATTTAAATTATTGAATAACTTGACGCAAACTGAAACTTAATATGTAATTTTATCTACGAATGGTACAAACCTTAAAAAAAAAAATGGTTTCCATTAATATTTGCGTATAATCGCAAAAAGTAATAATATTGGGAAAAAAACGAGGATAAGAAGTATCTGAAGTTGTCTATATGGTATATAAATTTATTGTTCATCATTTATATCTCATAATTATTATTAAAAGCCAAGTTCTGACTATTATAGAATACTAGCAGTTATATCTAATAATAATAAAATGGTAAACAATTGTAAAAATATTAGGGAAAGTGACACGAAATAAGGAAAATATAAATAATGTCCTCCTACAGTTGTCATTTAATAAGTTTTTGTTCATCATAAATATCTCATAGTTATTTTTAAAAGCCCTGGTAGGACTCTGATAGAATTTTAGTAGAAATATCTAGTAATAATAAAATAAAAAAATATTATATTACATCAGAAAAGATATAAATTAGGGAGTGTCTGATTAAGTCTTAATATTATCCACCTGAAATTGCCAATAAATAAGTTTCTTGTTTATCGTAAATATCATTGTTTTAAGTCATAATTATTATTAAAAGCCAAGCTCAGACTCTGACAGAATACTAGTAGAAATACCTAGTGATAATAAAATAAAATGTCTAAAGATTCTGAAGCTCTCAATATAAAAGTTTAATTTTCATCATAAACATCTCATAGTTATTGTAGCAGCCATATTCCGAACAAACCTCGGACTCGGACATAATTCTAGGATAAAACAAATTGAAAGCTCTAATTAAGTTTAATTTCCCACAAATGAAGTTTTGGGTTACGCGAAAAATTGGGATTCAGTAGAATTGGATAATCTGTAGTTATATGTTAACAAGTCAAAATTCAATTAGGGTGCTATATATACTCTCATATGTTATACTTTATATATATATATATATATATATATATATATATATATATATATATAAAATGCTTATTCATTTTTGTGACATTATTGAAACTAGTGGATATATTTTTTCACCTAGGGTGAAAAATATTGGAACCGTAGGAAATCGTTCATCTTATCTCCTGACAGTTTTAATTTTACTATATAGAAATCATTTGTTTTGTTTTTTCTTTACAGGTTTTGTAGAAAAAAAAGTTATTGAAAAACCGTACTTTCCGATACGCTCTATTATAGAATTAAGTGTTCCATTAAGAATTAATTATCTTTGAAAATTAAATGAGAAATAAAACAAAAATAGTAATGAAGAAATTTGACTGAAATACTGTCAAATTCGTCAGTATTGTTAAATAATATAATTTATGACGTCGATTTTATAAAAACGATTATGTAGTAAATTTTTCATAAATAATTAAATATATTTATGCTTATCTACGATTATAACTATCTTAATTATACTTACCCGTATATTCGTCTATTGTATATATTATCTTTAAAATATATGAATAAATCTTAGGTATTAATATGTTGTTTATTTTCCAGTATCAATCACATTCTCCAGGCGTTAATTTCGTTTAATCCTGTCATTGTTTTCTCGACAATCAATCCATATTTAATTGATTAATTTAAAATAATGTAAATATATATTTTATTTATTTATTTATTTTTGCACTTTTATGGCGTTATTGAACCACGTTAGGCAATTTCTTTCCGGCCTTCTAAGCTTTCTGGTTGTTTTCCCATTCTGTACTTTCAATATTTTTTTATTCTGTCTGATACTAATTTTCGTGGTTAAGAAAATATCCTTTTAGTTGTTTCTCTTTAATCAATTTTTGGTAAAAATCTTTTATTTCTTTCTTTTCAATTCATTCGCTTGTTTTGATTTGTTTTTAAGTATTACAGAGTGATTTTTAGTTTTTTATGTTTTAGTTTACTTTTTTTTAATCCAGGTAGGTTGTTATTTCCAGAGTTTTCCCAAAATTCTTCGTATTTTTTATATCTAGTTGATCTGACTGGGTGGCAAAAAAATATATTCACTTCTTTCCTATTCCGTTATTTGTTCCTGATATAATTCTGCATTACTCTTTTTTTTTTCTTTCTATATCATCGATTATTTTTCTTACAAGTAATTTTTCCATAAAAAAAAATTGTTACCATTTATTATTCAGTATTTTATGAGAGGTTTTATATACCGTAATTGCTGGTTTACATATCTCGACTTTTTTTTGCTTTGAGGCCATCCTTAGAGCTCAGAAGTAGTTTTTCCAACACTTGTGATTATTAACTTCTGATGAAAATCTGAAATATTGGTCGGTATGTTTGTTTCTACCAAGTAGTTTCTTACTATTTGATTGATTTGACCTACATCCTTCCCTTTTCTACTCCTATCTAACACATTTCCTACACATGGTGTAGATACTGACGAGATCTGACAAGGCTAAGTGAAGTTTAGATGGCCCTTGATAGGGAGTACATTGAAAAAGCCCGGTAGGGGTGCAGATCTTGATAGGGAAGCCCCAAAGTACTCAAGGAGGCTACGGTGGAGCTTATAGCTTCGGCTTAGTTCAAAGTGTCCTGTCAACTATCTATCCACCTCCCATCCGTTATAGAGAAAATAGAAAAGGAAATGACAATATTATTATATTTTACGATTAGTGCTGAATAAGGAAATGAGGATATCAACTGAATAAAACAAATAATGAATACAATTATAAAAACAATTCGTATTCCAGTAGCGGGTCTCAGCGAAATCTGAAAATCCTCTTTTCAAACATGACTATCTTGCTGTTAAACTCATTTCTGAATTTTCATTACTCTTTTTGGCTGCCCATTTTGTTTGTAATATAAAATGCAATAATGGGGATATTATTAATGCTCTATCATTTGGAATAATATTGAAATAAAATAAAGTTAATCAGGTTTAATTTAAAAAAGCTTTAAAAAAAATTGATTTATAGTTTATAATTAAAAATAAAAATCCTTGTTTTCTGTTCTGGTTCTGGCTTGAGATAATTTTCTAGTTACAGTGGTCGGTTGGCACACCTTGAATTTTATTTAAATTGAAGTTACTTGAGAACTCGGCACTTAAAATGAAGGCCTGATTAAAATTTTATAACATAAGCTCATATCAAGACAGAAAAAAAAAATCATGAAAATATTGTTTGTGTTAACCTATTGGAAAAATTGTTAGCTGTATTTAAATATAGCATAGTTCACGGAGTTTTATAGGACAGATATTTTTCGACGATATAAGGTTTTTGATACGATTCTATTTCTGATTTTTTCCCCTGAAAATAATGGAAAGTATGGAATGTTTACAGCAAACTATTCGCCTAGCCCAGTTGCTGCCTTACATAGCCAGTGAAGAATAAAGATACCTATTTTAGACCTATATAATACTTGAAATATAATAATAATTGAATTTATTCAAAAACGGTTTCCTTTTTGGGGCGAAAGCATGATGGTAAAGTATTCATCATGGTTATATTATGTATATGTAGGTTATATACATGGTAAAGTATCATGGTTAATTAGGCAAATATACTCCAGTCTTCACATATAGTTCAAGCTTTTTTGTATAGTTCAAAAGCTTCAGATCAATCGCAAAATAATTATGTAAGAGTTTAACGATAGTCATACGTGTGATTGTGTTGATTGAATAATGATTTCATAAAAATGAGAATTGCAATAATTATTCTGGTTTTCTCTATACACTTTATATTCTGTATATTTGCTCTAGTATTCTCTATATCATTAACTAGAATAGTTATTTTGCTTAACTATAAAACTATAAATAGAGAAATAAAGACTGCTCTGAAGACGGTTATAAAAAGAGCATTAAGAGGCAGTGTGGATGCTTATATGTGCGTTATATAATTTGTCCTTGTATTATTATTTGTGCCGAATCTTTTTCAGATAGTTTTACACTGGTATTTTTTATTTTAAGTTTTGTTTAACAATCAATATAAATATATATAAACTAAATAAATAGAAACACAATTGAAATTAAATCAAAAGAGCAAAATTAAAAAAATACTGCAACCAGAAAGAAGAATAAAACGAATAAAAAATAATAAAAATTGAGCATTTATTTATTTATTTTTTATAAGAATTCTAACATTTTGGGTTAAATCGTTTAACCCTATTATATTTAATTTTTAAAACATTTATTTATCAGTATTAATATGGCAATATTTTTAAGTATGTGCCTCACTATTGTGACATTTAAGTCCCGGTATGCTGAGGATTGGCGTATTAAATAGTTGCTTAAAAAATTTAGTATGTTTGCCATCGGAGATGGATCTAGGACCGAATGAGGCCCTCTGTAAAGTGTTATAAAAATAGGGTACCCAAAATAAGGGGCGATTGAGATTGATCTAGGACGTCACCTCCTTGCAGAACCATTATCCATGAAGACTACTGTTCTCTACCATGTATTGAACCCCAGACCCGTTCACGGGTTGTAGTGGTACAGTTTTTTTTCTATTAGAAAATTGTTTTCGACCCGGGCCATTTTCTCCTATATATAATTTATTCGGTAAACAAATAATTATTCTAGATAATTAGATTCACATTGGATAGTTGGAACAAGATTTTCTACCACAGCTGGGATCGAAGTGGTGTACAATAAGCGTTAATTGTTTTTATAATTGTTCTTAATACTTTAGCTTAGCAAAATACTATCAAATTTGTCTTCAGGCTTTTGGATAAATAAACGATTCTATGCTCATTCTCGTGTAAAGAAGCGTCTATGAATCAATCCGTTTTATTCCCATCTGATTCTTCAAATATAATTCAATGTAACTTCCAATGTAGTTTCGACAACAGAACCTATTGTGTCATCGAAACTTTTTAGATCGGCAAAAAGTTAGAACTGAGCCATTGATGGATATTCCCCTCGGGTACGAATGAATGTTAACTTCGATCCTTTTGTGATGGCCAATATTCCGTTCATCGGAATTCTTTTTTTTTTTTCGAATTTGGATTTGCCTCAATTTTTGCGATATGAGGACATGTATAATTTATAATGTTTGACTTAAGTGAAAAAATAAAAAAATTGCACTTATGTAAGTTGTTCATCATTGCACAAATGATGTGTTGATAATCAAAAGCGGGTAACTCCAAAATTTCAAATATTTACTTTTTTCTAAGTTCAGTCAAGCATTGATTTTTGCTCCCATAACATTAAGTTCAAAATCGCACGGTCAATAGAAATAAGGCGAGCAAGTGTCGGGTTAGACATAACTGTTAGGCAAAATATTTAAAAAATCCGCTTTTGATTATGAACGCCTCATATAATGGAACATAATAGTTTTAATTTTCTGCTAGGTGGCATTAATTCTTTTTTCGTTTCTTCAAATCTAAGTTGCTTTCTTATATTTTCGATATCCTTATTTGCGTTCACGTTTGATCTATAAAAAGAGTTGTGATATATAAAGACACTCAGCACATATCTATTTTTAAATCCTTAAATTTAGATTCTTTCTAATACTAACAATTATTTTATTTTCGCCATACATAAATATTAAAAATAATTTTAGGAATGCCTGTGAATATAGTAAGCGAAAATCTAATTTCCTAAGCTCCCTAATATTTCCCCGTAAACGGTACTTTCCCAATGTTTACTGGTCCAGTACTCCTGGAAAAAACACAACAGTTCTTGAACAGACATACTTTTTAAACACCCACAACTTCATTATATATTCATTACACCACATGTATACTTTCAATGTGGAAGTGTAAACGTTATCATACAATTTTCCACTCATATACTATTCATGAATGTCAAAACCGTACGCTCACTCATTTACGTTTTAACGAAATAAAAGTTGATGTAAATGATTTAATTCAAATTAAAAATTATTAATGAGGAAATTGTATACACGCAGAAGTTGGTAGTTAAAATTTTATTATGACTCTTGAATTGGTCAATAACTGGGATATAATGTGTCTAAATATTATCTGTCTTCATTATTAATGTTAACTGTTTCTCATTATTCGCATGTTATTTTGACCTAATTAACATATTTTTTTGGGGGGTTAGTGGTTTGCTTAACAAACTACTGAGCCCAAGATCGCGGGTCCTTAGCTCGGCAGGTGGCCCTAGGATTTTTTAAAGGAAGTAAAAAATTCTTGGTTATACCGCCCTTCGGAAGGGACGTTAAACGGGGGTCCCGAGCCTGTACCTGGATAGACATAATTTAGAGCTCCCACTGTCCAAATAGCCATAAAGTGACGTTAAATGAACAAACAAAATATTTTTTTTATCACTTTTGTGTATAATGTTTGTCACGTAAAAAGTGTTCTTTATTTCATATTTAGTATAGTAAATGAAATATTTTATTATATTCATTTGTATTTATATTGATATTTTTTTTTCTAATAATATTTTTTTTTCAGGTGAGTCTAATGCTGTATTTGCTTCTATTAACATCATTCTCTTTACAGGTATGTTTATGTTGCTCATATTTTTAATTATAACAGAGCCAAAGTGGGTCGGGAATGTTGCCAAAGATTAAAGTTCAAAGATATGCCTGCATTAACGAGTGATATTTCAAGTTTTAGAGAGACAGTATTTTGCATAATGTATATAATATATTGGGTTTGGATTCGTGTAGACATATTAGATTGTTATTATAATTTTTTTTAAGGGTTGATTTCTGTAGCTGGTGTTTAGCATTTTCTAAAATATTTAATTTTAATTTTTTATTCTTATTTTATTGTGTTTATTTAAATATTTCTCTTCATTACGAGCCTGGTAGCTTAGTTGGTAGAGTACCACGCTAGAGATGCAGATACCCGGGATCGAATCCTGGCCTGGACAAATCTTTTCTTTTCAAAATAAACATACTTAAAATTTTAATATGGCAGACAACTTATCATAATACATTTATGCAAGTATTTTAATGGGAATATCTAATAAGTAT
The DNA here is from genome assembly GCA_037127475.1 of Arma custos. Lineage (NCBI taxonomy): Eukaryota > Metazoa > Arthropoda > Insecta > Hemiptera > Pentatomidae > Arma > Arma custos. The sequence continues at coordinate 87,767,750 of CM073763.1, read as the reverse complement.
ATATAATACAGTAATGGGAGTCCGAAGTTAAATTAAGTAGGTGTGATAAGTCAGAAAAATAAAAGTAATTCCCTTCTCCGATTTGCTTTTTTAACCACATGTTTAAATTATGAATTTCTTCTGGATTACAATGATTCCGTTGGAAAAACTTGTTCGTTTTGGGTTCTTTGTATTTAATATTTTGTTACGTATGAGATTAGTAAATGCGAAATCGGATTAATTAATATTCCAACATTAGGAACTATTCTTAACCAGGGATTTATTTAAAAATAGATTGTATTTTGAACGCTTTGAGGGTTTGAAAACATGTTAAAGAGGAATCTAAACTTAGTGAAATAATTCTCTCTATTATATAAAAAAGGTTTTTAGTGATGTAATATTTTATTTTACAGTTGTAATGCGAGACGCACTATAACGTAGACACCACAATTCTTGTTTCAGAATTATTTTTCTCCATACCCGAGTTACTTCACTTTTTCGCATCTCTTATCATTTTGTCCAGAGAATCCTGACCTCAAAACTCCTTGATTAACTTCAATATAGTTAAAATTAAGTGAAGGTATTAAAAACAAGGCATCCAAGTTGGGTTTTTAACTCTTAATCACGATTAGGGTATGTCCAATGAGCTAACTATCTCCGGGCAAAATAAATTGTACACTGCTCAGCTCAGTCATTGCTGTTTCTATAATGAAATGTTCTTCTTAAATTTCCAATTTTAAATCCAATTTCTCTGTTTACCGTGTAATATCTTATTTTTCATATAAGATCGAATAATAAAAAATGGGCCGTAAAAAAATGAGTTTTAACTCATCAAGAACGAGTTTTAAAATGCGGGTTGGATCGCCGTCCGTTGACTGGGATTACCCAATAGTTGAAAATTTAAAGTAACGTCTATTCCCTTTTTCATCTCAACAACTAGATTTCAATTTAACAACATATTAAAAGTTATATGGGTGATTAATTTAACACACCTCCACAACTCCGACCAATTCGGTCATGATTTATGTAAAGTAAAATAGTCAGATAGAGAAAACAGAAAAGGTATATGGTATGGGTATCAATTGAATGAATTCTTCTCAATGAGCTGGTAAGGATTAAAATTCACGCGACGTGAGGTTAGGAGAATAGAGATTGTTGTGAAGCATTAGGAAAGTATCCATTTTTTTTTAAAGAACTGAATACTATTACTGTTGATGGATAAAATATGAAAAGAATTGTACGATAAACAGAACAAATAATTATATTAGATGAAAAAGAGCTATAAAGAAGAAAGCAAATTAGATAAATTATAATAAAGGAAAATTAAATAAGCTTCGAAACTATTTTCTATACGAATAAATACCCAAACGGCCAGAAAGCTGCCAAAAGATCAACAAAAGAAGCCAAGCTTTTAAGTTTGCTCGATGTAGATAATGTTGGCAGCCGTTTTTCCGACTTATCTCAGAATATTTTACTATAATTTTAATTTTATTCTTAATATATTAATAATAAAGGTGGAGCGGGGTAGCTGATTGGGTAGGGCGCTGAGTTGCTGTGATGAAGTGTGTCGGTTCAAATATTGCTGTGAGGGATTAATTATTTAATCCGCTTCATTACGTAGATTCACACTGTGGAATTTTCAGACCTTCCTAGGGCTCATTTAGTCTTGTATAATATATATTTCATTATTATTTTTAATTTTAATTTACCTGTTTCTTCACCGAGGTAACCTGTTGGGAGTATTTCCTCTACCTGCCAATATCAAAGTTGGAAAAGCCTATACTTTTCTCCTTTGTAGTAAATCTTCGAGTACAGGAGATGCAGACAATAGTAAAAAAAGGTTAAGGGCATCTTTTATGAGTCTTCGACGCTACAGTACAGTACATGCTTAGGTTCTCTCTGGTAGTATTTAAACCAAGAGTCTCCTAGATCTCTTCGTGAATCCTTACCGATCAACTTACGTTACTTTGTTCTACTTTATTTAATCTAATATGTCATTTCCTGACTCGTAATTTGCATGTGCTTAACTTTATCCTCGAGAGATGATTTTTTTTCGAAACAATTTTTTTAAGGAAAGATTTAAAAAGTATAACATCCTGGATATCACAGGCTGTCAGGCTGTTTATCGTAGTAGGAATATCAGGCCGTTGTTAATCGGTGGATTAGTAGATTTTTCTCTTCGGTCGGTATTTTTTCCCTCACATTTTTTTAAAAGGCCCTTTTTTAAAGCTTTAACTCTCAATTTATTTATCATCGGAATGAAAGATTACGCAGTATTTATTACAGCTCAAAATATCTAGGTCCCCTCTGGTGTAAGGACGATCTCAAATCGGTATTCACAAATAAAGTGCTTGCCATGAGTGGTAAATGTTGCTGGCCTTAAATCCTACGAGAGTTAAGAGTCCAATGTCAATGTCGTGTTTTCTTCACAATACTTACTGTGTGAGATACTTAATATTTAATGCACTTAGTTGATACGGCATTGTGTTTATTTTATACTCTACAAAATTTAATAACATAAAAGTGAAGGGTTTCGACTTTTCATAAAAAGCCGAAAATGACCAACACGTGGATTAAAGAGACTGAAAAGGACATCGAAGACACGAGGTCTCTCCGGATGATATTGAAAGACGTTCTCCACTTAGGAAGGAACTTCAGAATACTCCGGGTTGTCAAGGAAAACGGGTGCAATCCGAATGCAGCGAATACAGAAAAAACACGGCGAAATAATGAAAGAGATATAAAATAAAAGGATAACAGTCGAAACATACGTAATCAATAATGCATAGATTGTAAAAAAAAAATGGTAAAATTATATGTAAAGAGTTAGAAATGTGGCGTGTAGTAGACGAATGCTAAGAAAACATTAAACAGCAAGAAAATTGACGTAGAAGTGCTAAGAAGAATAGGAAATTACTTTACTTAGGACTGCTAATATGGGGTGTATTATTTGTGTTGACATCGCGATAGCGGAATGGAGTTATTATCGGTTCTTGCAGCTGATAGTTGGAAGGAAAATATAAGATCAACGAATCCGAAGTGCAGGAAAACTTTTGCACATTGAAGCCTTTGCTAATGTGGTCGAACAGACTAAATAAATTATCTGACACATACTGATTTTGAACCGGGGACCTTCAGTTTGGCAATTAAGCGCTCTACCCTTTGAGCTAACCACTCCCAGATCAAGATAAAGATGAAAAAAAAATTAACGACGACTATAAAGATAAAGATTTAGAAAATGGGAAACATTTTTTTAAAAAAATGCTTTCTTTTGGTTTGTAATTTGTGAGAGATGTCGCTGGATCTTCTCCGTGACGATTGTCATCTGTGACGTCATAGTCGCGTGATACCTCGCCCGCTATTTATCAGGAAGGAGACGAAATAACTTAATAAAGTCAAAGCACAACACGAATTCCTCAGTTGATTAAAGTAATCAAAGTTCTCTGGGTTTCCCGTCGGGACGGGGGAAACTTTGATTTGTGATTATTAGCAGCCATTTTCGTGTAATTTTAGGATTAAATTGCAGGGTATTCTTCAAATTTAACCACGGTATTGCGAGGGACTTGTTATTTCTATAATTATAATAACAATCAGAATTGTATATAAGTGGTGATATCAGATTATCCTTATTGCGATAATTGAAGTTTCATGATGTGTATTATAGGCTATTTTTAAAATTTTTTCCCCTGTATGATATAGAAATGACGATTTATAGGAACTATTTTTCCTTTATTAGGGATCATGCTTAAAATTTGTGATGTTCGATATAAAATTAGCATAGGAATTCATTATATATAATCAACACAAAGCCGAAATAACAAATTTGAAAGAACTTACAAAAATAATCCAAATTATTAGGTAAGTTATTAAGTTCGGCTTATTTGCGTAACATTCATTGACCACCACCATGAAAACTTAATCATTACCTATATATTTATAGACATACTTAATTAGGCATTTTTATAATTGCAAAGAGAATAGAAAACTAACGTTAAAGAGCGATATTACCTCAAAATAGCAAAATTTACTGACACCGAGCTTTCAAAGAAATTTGTAAAGTGCAGAGTATTTTTAATATGTTCTGCTTCTTTTTCGACTCTAAGCTTTAATTGCAACGGTTTCTCTTTCAGTAATCTTTCGATGTAAATAATGGTTACAATTTTTTATGTTTTTTTATTTCAGAGCTTGACCCAGTTGTCCCTGTCCTGTACCAGTTCATTTCTTCTATTCCAATCCTTTTTCCTCTTTTCCTGAAAGCCTTCTTCACCCAATCTTCTCACTTTAGTCTTGGTCTTCCTCTCCCTCTCTTGCATTGTATGCACATTTTGCTGTATGTTGTGTACTGAATCCTTGGTTGAACATGTGGTGCGGCATGGCTCTATATTTATAAGATCTCCAAACCATCTGAGCCAGTTCCGCTCTATTAGTCAGTGACTGGAACTGTCTTGAAATGTGTCCTTATTGTTTTATTACATATTCGGTCTCTTCTGGTCTTCCCTTCCACCTTCTTAAGAAACCTCATTTCCGTGCTGAACCTTGATTTATTGAACCTGAAACCTTTATTTATGCTTGATTGTTAGAGTCCATGACTCCGAGGAGTAAGTCAAGATCGGATTGAAGATAGACTTATATAAAGATAGAAGGGTCAAGTTCTACAAAGGGTCTCCTCACACTTCTTAAGCCATAGACGAGGATAAATGATTGTGATGACGATGATAACGGTTACCATATTACACAAACTAGTATCAATTCCTTAAGGGTTTTATGCAACTCAGACATTGAAGGTAATAGTTTTGCTGTCAAAGAAACTTTTCCCTTATTAACGATCGGGCCTTATGTGATAAAAGTTGCAAAATATTAGACATTTGTTTATTTCCGAATAGATATAAAACATTCAAAACATTAGATATGCCTATGTACACCCCTTTCTTCATAATTTTGTTATTGAATCCAGACTCTAAGATTATTTTTCAAATAAGCATTAAGTCTGATTAATGAACTGTTGTCTGAACAAGTAAAATAGAAATAAACAAAACTCTAAACATAAAATAAAAACAAATCGTTGAATAGTAAACATCATTGGAATGATGGATGATCAAGCTTGAATTCCAATTAATGTAACGCTGATCAATATCACCCAGGATTCGGTACACAACATACAACATTTATTCTAATACTTGTTCCATTTCAATCATTTTTTTCTCTTTGTAAGAAATCCTTCACCGTTTAATTTCATAACATAGAAAAGAGATTCAATTCATACATAATTGATTTTTATTGTAATCCCAACGAAATAAGATGTACATATTATTTTGAGGATTGTTTATATTCGATTAATTTTTTGTCCTTTTGAACTTGCCTTGTTTAGACTGTAATTTCTTTCCCTTACCTATCTTGCGACGAGGATGTCTACTAGATATTTAAGTTTAAAACAACCGGCTACTTCAAGGAAAATTTCTAAGAAGCTCTGGACTATTGTAAACATTTAACAAAATAGTCCAACATATATAAATAAAAATTTCCCCCTCATTTAGGCGACCGTCGAACGGCCCAAGATATTATCTTGAAGCGATAGCATTGAAAGAAACTGTTGCTTACAAAGCCATTAGAGGCCTACCTTTAGTCTTCTCCGCTTAGCCTCAACAAGCTTCAGGTAATAGTTTGTGCCTCTCTATTTCCTTTTACGGTTATTGCGGTTTTCTTCGTTACTGCGAATTTCTTCACGGTAGATTACGTTTCTACTAAACCATTGTTTTTATAACTTTACCAGTTGCTAATTGCATGCTATTGTAAACATCTAGACCATTTTATCAAGTATTGAATAATAATAAGTCATTTATTATTCAGTCCTAAAACTTTCCAAGTTTAATAATTTAAAGTATTTTGTATTTATTTATTTTTTGTATTTAATAAAGAGGTTTTTAAATATTCATTGAAAACACGGAGTTCCCATTAAGGTCTAGAAGTTATCAAAAAAAATAAAAATTGCAGCAAACAAACATATAATTAAGTTAATAAGTTTAAACATTTAAGAAATGGAAGAAATCTCGGTTAATATCCGGAAGAGTAGGCTGACATCTCGTGGACATATAAAGAGAATGAACAAGTATAGATTGACTAAGCAAATATTTGACTATTTTTGGAAAAAGATGACTACGACAACGTCGAATAAGGAAATAAAAAAAAATTTTGATAAGTTGAACAATACATAGGCTGTAAGGAAGGAAATTAGTTCGGAAGCAGAGTGAAAAATCTGGAAGGGTGAAGAAAGGCCAGAAAATGCTGGGTAAAGCTGGACTGAGGATCAAAAAAAGCGAGACAGTGAACGAATAATATGAAATAATATAGGAGAAAGATAAAAGTAAAAATTATAATTTGTATAATTATAATCATTTCAACTGTTTTGTATGATTCTGAAAAGTATCCACAACTTTAAAGAATCAACAACGCCATAAGTTATTCAAACATAAAGTATCGCGTAGAATATTCGGTCCGAAGGGTGATTCCAATGGGAAATAGGTTGCACAGCGCAGCATTGCAGAGACTGTACCACGTTAATATTTAAGTGATACGAGCAGCATCACGAAGGTTGTAGAGTTGTTGGGCTTGGGAACTACCGATAAACATTTGAAGCGAAGGTGGGAGGATAGCTTTAATTATACAGTGATCTTACAGGTTCGGGTCAGGGTGAGAATCCTTGGATAGTATTGTTTAAATTAATATTATTTTTTATTTTTATATTTAGTATTTGGTAAATTGAAAAAGCGTGGGGTGGCTCAGTGGTAGAGCGTGGGGTGGCTCAGTGGTAGAGCGTGGGGTGGCTCAGTGGTAGAGCGTGGGATGACTCAGTGGTAGAGCGTGGGGTGGCTCAGAGGTAGAGCGATGAATAGCATTGCCGAAGACCCCGGGCTCAGGTCCGGCAGATAATTTATTTAATTTGCTAACAGGGATCTGGAGTCCCTCCTGGTGCTTAACCAGCCTATATAAAGTGGATACCCTTAACAGGGAAAACCTGGAAGTTGAGCTTGATCAACAAATCACCTCCCTGCAAAACCCGTTACCATCCTCGTTTTTCTTTTCACTATCCCTTATTTTCCATCCTGCATTTTCTGGTTCTGACCGGATTCAATCCGAAATCCTGAAATCTATGATCCTAAATAGCATTTAATGGTTTTATATTTTGATAAATGCCCATTTGTCGACATTAAACGAAAAATAATCTGACCTTAGTAATGCAAGCAGTTTACATTTCTTTCTTCTTCTTTCTACTTAAAGATTTAACTTGATGTGAAAGCGCTTAAAGTACCGGGGTTCAAATCTGACTGTTTTTGATAACTTATTTAATCTGTTCTCTTCTGTATTGATTCCTTTGGGATCAGGAGACCTTACTGGGACTCACCCAGCCTATACAAAGTGAATATCCGGCTTGGGGGTGATGTAGGACAAATCACCTCCCTGAACAGCCGTTATCCTAGAAACATAGTACTTATCCTTCATGGATTGTAATGGTAGAGTTTTTTTATTTCCTACTTTTCTTATATTAATTTTCATGTATATTTAGAAGAATTGAAAACCATGTGAAAAAAAAATCTTATTATGGATTAAAGTTTTTTCTTTAAACTGTCACTGTGAGCGTGTTATAGGATTAGTAGTGGGACATTGAGACAGAAATTCATTTAAGATTTTTTTATCATATTTTTCACCCTCGTATTTTCTTTTAATATTTCTTAAAAAAGGGTTGGCGATATAAATGTTAATAATCCCCAGAAGGACAAGAAATACGCGCTTTGTCGGAAAACACTCGGGAGACAAATCAAGCGGGGACAATGCGAGGACTACACTCTGCTGCCCGCTCTCACTTAATGTTTATGCACAATTGTCGTTTTTACGGTCCCTGCGGAACATAAATATCCCTTCTCCTGCCCTTGTTCTGTCGCGTTTCGGAAAAAAAAATGGAAGAAAAACTAAAAAAAAAAAAAAGGAAAATAAAACAGGAGTAAAGGCATGCTCTCCTACTTAAATGTGGCTCTTTAAAATAGAGAAAGCTTCCTGTTTTTTCCGAACCATCGACGAAATTTATGTTTGTACTATAAATTTAACATACCATTGCTTTATTTACTTAATTAATGAGCATTATATACAAGAATCAATAAATAAATTGAACTCGATATGTTCAAAAGAAGTAGAAAAAATGGGAAATGATTTTACAAAAATATTGTCAGATTGAAACAAAAATTAAGATACAAGGGATAGTTAATTTTAAAAACGTAAAGTAGCGAGCAGTTAAAACATTTGTGAAATCTCGAAGAAATCTCGTTAGTTAAATAACGTAAGTATTGCTACTTAAACTAGGACACTAGCGTATAAATACATTTTACTAAAAAAAGAAAAAAAAGATCTGAAACTAGAATGAATATTCTACATTTTATGCAGCTGAAGCGAGGCGTGCACTCGATTTATTCCAACTAAAAGTGCCTGAAAATTTATTTCCAACGTTTCCAAGGAGATATGAATAAAACAGAGAAGTGGGAAAAGGGCGGCTGATAGGCCGTATTAGGACTAGAGTCTGAGCTACAGAAGTCTGATCGGACTCGCATGCAAATATAACCACGAGTGGAAATATGAGAGTGGGAGCGAGGAAGAGAGGCTCATTTGAATGCAGTCCGCGGTGCAGGCAGTCAACTGCGCTCTCTATGGTCAACATGCTCGACAAAGTAATCCCCAGGGTATCCACTTTTCTCTCTTTGCTTCCTCCCTCATACGCCATTCAGTCTCCATTAGTAATGCCTATCTCAATTGTAACATAAATTTCCTGGTATAATTTCATTTTTTAAAAACGAATGTTAATACTAATGCGGAGTTGGGTAGCTCAATAGTAGAGTTTGGTAGCTCAATGGTAGAGTTGGGTAGCTCAATGGTACAGTTGGGTAGCTCAATGGTAGAGCGTTGAGTTGTCGTGGCGAAGGTCCCGGTTTCAAATCCGGATAATTTATTTATTATTAATTACTTACTATAAATAATTTATTTATTTCTGTCAGCAACCAATCTGTTGGCAGCTTGAGATGGATCACAAGGGATCTAGGATCCACCTGGGGCTCACCAAGCCTTTATAAATTTAATGTAAGTGTAAGTGTTAAGGACAAATCACTTCTCTGCATAACCGTTGCCCAAGAAATAGTACAGGGTCCACTATCTACTGAACCCCCCGTCCGTTCATGGGTTGTTGTGGTGTAGGTTAAAGTTAAATAAGGGATAGATCCTATGGGATCTGGAGGCCTCCTTTGGTCTCATTCAGTGGGAATTCTTAATAGGAGAAAAACCTGGTGGTTGAGTGGAATCTAGGACAGGAAACCTCCCTGCCCAACCTTTGTTCTGGAAACAATTCAGTCTCAACTACGTATTAAACCTTCATTTCATTTATAGTGATTTTCAGATACTAAGATAAAAATAAAGAAATTTATTGTCTTCATGAGATATTATTTTATAATCGTTCGAAAGAAATAAAGACTGTTAGCACGATTCATTACCCGATTCGATTACTATGGTAGCAGCTGGGAGATAATAACCAAGGAGAATATTCTGATTTGTGTATTTTTTTTTTTTGAACAGCTTAAAGAAGAAGATTCTGCTATTATTGTGTGAAATATTAATTTTCAATGTCCATTTTATAGTTAAGGCTGCATAACTAAATGAGTTATTAAAATCAGTTAAAGATTTGTTGTAATACAAATAAAGTTTGTTATTTTACAGATAAACTCAGTTAAGATTTCGACACACCATACTTAGTGTTTCATTCTTTAAACATTATCCAACGACATTTAAAGCTAATACTCACACCCTAATGGTAAAATCATCTTTATCTCACAGCTGTTTCCATAGTGACTATATTAATTTCATTCAAATGAAAGACGTTTGGTGTAAGTTTTATTTTTATTAATAAGGTTTGTATTTTTCTTGTCTGTTATATGTAATTTATACATTCTGGTTCTCGAGCTTCAGTCAGTTCTTTCAACTTTTTTTTTGATGCTGGTCTCAGAATAATGCCATAATAAAATTCGACAATCAAATTATTTTTAACATGTAACATAAAAGGACGTGGATGAGGGATCTAATACAGTAGGAAATTAAAGCAAGCCAATGGAGAGGTACCACTGTTCTTCGTCATGCCTTCCATGTCATTTGGTATTATTTTTCAGTCAGCCAATTATTCTGATCTTCTGATTGTCAATTACTTGTATTTGACTGTTGTGGATGGAAATATAAAGAGAAAAAAAACGTGTAGCACACCAATTGAACTTTTTTTTCGGATTGTATTGATTCAATTATATGCAATACGAAGTATATTAACAGATCATGGCTTGCGAGAAAACCAACGATTCTATCTCCATTTTGCTCCAGCATTTTCTTTATTTAATTAGCCATTGTTCATTTATCCAGAGGCTGGAGACCCTCCAGAGGCTGGAGCCGCGAGCGGTTTGTTTTGAGAGGGGGAAAGAATTGATCTAGTTAATTCGGTTAAAATGAAATTCCCCAACGCTTGAAAACCTCTCCTTCATTCCCTTGTATCACAATGGGTTTTCGAAGAAAATTCCACAGATACTTTACTTACAGAAGATTGGCAGATTACCAATTTACTTGGAAAATTCCTTTTAGAATTACAGTTTTCGGTTATTTGGTAGCAGAAGTTGTTTAATTCATGTTTTATTTATTTTCCCTTCCTATTCTCCGTTCGAAGAGAAGTCAGTGAAGAAGATAAATTTTGGCATATATCAGCTAAAGTGTTAATTCGGGTTTAATTATTATTTTTTTACCTAGTTACATCAATTTGTTCCATAAAAGTAGTTAATTGTTGAAAGGATCATACAAGGGAACTATCTATTGGGTTCTTTATTTTGAAGTGTCCGTATTTATTATGTCGAAAATTCTAAGTGGATTTCTATTGTTTATTATGTTTGTGATTGTAGCTTGTAGTGAGCTGTTATTAATCCTCTCTTTTTTGATAATATTTAGTATCACTACAGTTGAATGAACATTGCTTAGTAAGCGATTAGATATAATCGTGGAATAACACGATCTTCGTGTATTTTTTCTTTTTAGTTTAAACTTGGTCACTCGGCAGCCCATGATGCAGAAAACATTACAACCGCGTTCGGGATTGCTTACGCCTAAACCAAATTTGAAAATAAAAAATCATTTTTTCGTTATTGGTTTCGGTATGGTGGTCAATGGCAAGGATAATTCATTTTTCTTTTCTATCCATAGGTGAATCCGTAACATCCATATCGTATTGCTGGAATATTGACATAATGCAAAAATAATTTATTAAAAAAGCAACCTGCAATGAATTATCGGAAGAGGACTGTACTCTTACATAATAACTCATGTTTCTGGCAGTAAAGGGTTACGAAGTACTCCTACACTCAACTCTTATTCTCCAGAATCATCTCCAACATATTTCCATTCGTTCAGAAAATTGAAAAACTTTCTTAAGGGTAAATTATTTTTTAATGTATCGAATCAAAAGCTCATTTTCAGAATTTATTTCATCACAAAAAATTTGATAATATGGTGGGAAAAATATATTGAAAATGAGGGTAAATATTTTGGTTTAAAAAAGTTGTTTTATAGAATACAACCTTTCCTTTGAGAATGACATTTTATATGAAACGACACAATAGGTATCAGAGACGCCCAAAATTAAGTTTAAGAGATTTTTGGAAAATAATTAGGCTGCTGAAACCAATGGGAGGCACGTATACTTGAAATCCATTACTATGTGACCCCACCACACGTTCAAAACAACCAAGGAAAACCACGTTTGTATACAGGAAAACAACTCTCACTGCTTTTGAACCAATAAAAAGAAACTACAAGAAAAATAGTATGGGGAAAAGAAGGAAGAAAATTCTAGGAACTGGAATGGTTTGGGACTGACTTGAAGAAAAGACAGAGAGGGACTGGATGATAAAACGTGGTGGGAGATAAAGCCGTTCTCTTTGGCAGTCATTTATCATCTACCGCTAAGTCTCGAAATTGTTGTAAATGATAAGTATGTATTTTATGGCAATTCTATTAATCTAAAGTATTCATATTCGTTATTATCGATTGCAGTATCTGTTATGTTTTTACTATATATAAATAGTTAATCTGTACCACTACAACCCATAAAGCATATTGGACTGATTACATTTTAGAGTTTAATGTTTGTACTGTTAAAGCTTTCCCCATATTATGGGCATCCACTTTATATAGGCTGGGTGAGTCGTAGAAGGGTCTGTAGATTCTATAGCAGATTAAATAATTTATCATCCGTAGCCTACCCGGGACCCTCAGCTAAGTTAAATATATAAATATAAATCTTTTCCTATTAATTTAATTTTTTAATGATGTGCCTACTCATTGGCCACACAGCCTGGTAAACACTCAACCTCCATTTGAGAATGTTTGTGGTGATTTTTCAAAAATTGCCAAACGTTTAAAGGCTTTGAAACATTAAAGTAATTTAAAAAAATAAATAATTAAAGATAAATCAATAAAATAAAAACATTATACATTTTTAATCAGTAACAATAATTTCAAAAAACAGTGCTATATTTTGTGTAAATGCTTAAATAAGCTATGGACAGTGGCCTTGAGATTCGATAACAATATATATTTTTTTAAATACTTATAATTTAACTGGTTGAGGTGAAAAAATACTGATCAAAAAGTATGCCCTCGTCCCATTGCTTGATAACTGAAAACTTTTTTATATAATAGAGAGAAAATCTGTTTTTAAATCTTCTGGTTCTTATTTTTACCTAATCTACATTTTTCATTAGATATTACACCATCTTTGAGCTCAAGTAAGTTGAGATCATATCCGATACCTTGACAGACTTAATATTGTTTGGGCTTAGACAAGACTAAAGCCACTAATGGGATGCTTTGTTACCCGATGACCTGTGAACAGCTGTTAGTCACTTAGTATCAGCTTAAACTTGTAAGTGTCTATAGTCTCCGTATTTCGGAAGATGTGGTTAATATATTTAGTTTAGTCTTGATAGGTATTCGCTTTCACTTAAAACATAGAATTAAAATATAAAGAATGTATGTTTTGTAAATAATTTATACCGATGTAACATAAGTTTTTTTTTTTTATATTTACAACTGTATTACAATAATACAAGTAAATAGGCTAAGTGATACATAAATGACAAGTAGAGAAACTACCCACTGTTAGTACTCAAATCACAACTTCAACTAAGAAGATCAATAAAATTAATTTATACCGATGTAACATAAGTTTTTTTTTTATATTTACAACTGTATTACAATAATACAAGTAAATAGGCTAAGTGATGCATAAATGACAAGTAGAGAAACTACCCACTGTTAGTACTCAAATCACAAGTTCAACTAAGAAGATCACATGTCATCTTCTTTTCAGACGCCTTGGAGGATTATCGGAAATTGAATAGGAAGCTAGGTTTGAAAACTAGAGGGCTTAAGTGGGAATGAAGTTTGTTATGAAAGGATAGATAGCGGGTTCGGGCCAAATCAGCAACAAATGGGACATCAATATCGTTATGGATGACTTTATTCTTAACAAAATAAGGAGCATTGAGGATTTTACGAAGGATTTTGGATTGTAGGGATTGCATACGAGAGGAATTCGATGGCTTAGTGAAGCCCCAAAGCTCTACTCCGTAAGTCCAAATAGGTTGTATGATGGTCATTTAGATGAGTCTTTTGTAATTAATTGGGAGCTTAGAGTGTTTGTCTAGTATCTAAAATTTAAACGGTAATGTCAACGTAAAAAAAATAGTTTTATGTTTCGTATTATTGATTCTCTCCTATGCTTGTTCTACAGTTTTATAATAGAGTTCTGCAACTTCTCTTTTTATTGTTGTCAGTGTACCTATTTAGTTAAAATTAACTGAAATGTATGCTAGAGTAAACTAATGAGCTCGTAAGGACTTATATTTTTTCTAAGCTTTAAATACTGAGGAAATCATGAAGCTTCTTCTTCATAGTGAGAACTCTTCCTTAACGTCTTTTCTTTGATAAGTGTTTGGAAAACCTTAGTGTTTATAAGAATATAGTATATTACTAAAAGGTTCAGAATAGAGATATAGAATGTAATTTTATAAACCTTCTATACTCTTTCTTTAATCACTTTTTTTAATTAGTCTACTCTTTCTTTAAAGAGAAGGTCTTTGTATGAGCCACGTAAATTTCATTTCAATTAACAAAATATTCATTTTTTATCTTGCCTTTCAAACCTCAAAATAAATTGTAAATTGTATAAAATAATAATATATCATAATGCTATCAATTATGAAATATTATTCTATTTTTAAAAATACTAATGTCAATCATGATATTATGATTTTAGTAATATCTGTTAAATTTATTCTAAAACTGTTACAGTCCAAATACTCTGTGGTTTTATTTTTTAAATATCTGAAGATAAAATTGAATACCACGAAACGTTCACTTAAATAGTTTTAGGGAAATAATTATACTTCTTTAAGTTCAATTTAAAACTTATAACAAGATTAAAAACAAATATTAATACAAACATAATTATTCAATTAAAAATATATTTTGAAATCACCTTACGTATTTATATAATACATATCCATGTATTTATTTAGATACGCTGATTTAGAGATAATCCATTAATCCTTAGTAATAAGGTGGATTTATTTACTATTACATGAGCACGGTCAATTGACAAATGAAAAAAAAAAAATAAACTAACTTGGTAACGTTTTAACTCTGAAAAACAGATTTTTAAAAAAATAAAAATTGGCCATACATGACTGACAAAACGACAACTCTCCTGAAAATATTGCTACATTTTAGGACACGATATTGCAATTAGCTGATACAACGCTTGTCACACAATATACAGTATACGTTGTGGTGTCAGACAACATCGGTTTACATTTGATCACTAAAGTGACTTGAAATGATCATTGTGAAGTTCAATGATGAATGAGCCGTTCAATGCTCAAATAGATTAAATCCATAAAACAAAAAGTGGAGAAATGAGAGGAAATAGTGCGAATTTTTTTTTTAAATTCCGTTTATAATATAAATTCAAATAAATATTTTATAATTCATAAATAAAGATGTAGGTTTCATCTATAAGTATATAAAATTAATAAGAAAGACTAGCCAAAAAGCTATCGTCAGAAATGTTACAATTTTTTATGTGACCGGTGGAGTTAATCGATTTGGCTGGTGAAAAAAGTAAAAAATTTAAATTCAGTATTCGGTAAGTTTCTTATCACAGAAAAAGTTATATTATATAGATATTTTTATTACAAGTTTTCCATAAAAATAATATTTATAGTTATGTTATAATATATTATTATTTGTGATAAATTCGCCAGCAGTATAAATGATTTCTTCATCAGCTGTATGTAAGGACTTGTCATTTCATTGTGATTCCTTCGCATGTTTTGAAAGTAACCATGTTTAACAGGAGGAATGAATTTCAGCAGATCCATCATGTCTCTCATTTTTTTACAGATTTTGTTACAGATCTACCTTTAGGATATAATAAAGGCTAATTATCTACATTTTTCAAACTTTGTGGTCTACTTACCTCAGAATTCCTTATATTGATTGCATTAAATTTTTAATCTTCATTATAGTCAAGATTTAAATTGAATAAGGTTTGATTTGGACCTTTTTATCTTGATAAAATTCATCATTTAGCGCTTGCTAGTGCATTTAAATGGTATGATTGCAACGATTTGCATTAGAGTACGGAGTTAACCAAAATGACCTCTGAAAAAGAAATTTATTATTAAACAATTGCAACTCAACAAATCAATTTATTTTATTTTGATTACCAAATTATTGTTTTCAAAGACATAAATTCTATATTATCTGTGATGGTTTTAAACAGAGTCGAAAAAGAATTTTTCGGAGGTGACTGCATTATTTTTTATTGTAAATGTAAAAAACGCAAATTTTATGTTAAGAAACTTATATAAGTTCTTCTTAAAAGCGTCTATCCGTGAAATAAATTACACATCATTATTTCGATTCATATATTTCTCTTTTTCATGAAAAGTATGTTAACACATTACATCATATTTATACTAAATAATGCTAACTTATTAAATGTTCTTTTTCATCAGTAGCATCATAGCACTGAAACTTGCTTGAAAAATGCTTTTCATTGTGATGTTTTATTATAAAATTATCCTGTGATACTGTGACGTTACTAATGATAAGCATTAATTTGACTACTGATATAACTATACAAAACAAATCTACTGTTAGCAATTACAATGTAAAAAATAATTTTCGATGATTTTCTTAATCAATAATACGCTCAAATACAAAGGTTAGGAAAAGTACGGCGCAGATGCATATGTTAAACCCGCACGACCGGTCGGCCCTACCGGTTTAGTCTGTGAAAGGATTCTGTAGGGGCATAGTAATTCAATTACTTCAACCCTATTAATAACACACATAGTAATAAATTATAATTAATATTACATACATAATCAGTAATCAGTGTTATATACGATATCGTAGAAACTTGTTCCCTTTTAAATAATCCTTTGAGTTCCTACAAAGTATACTAAATGCATAAAAATATGCAATTTATCAGTATAATCCTTAATATATCGCTTCATAGTTTTATAGCATTTAAAGTATTTTTTAGAAGCATTATCTTTATTTAAATTATCTTTGTTTTATTTATTATAAATATTTTTAACAATTTATACTGATTTTTTTTAAGATTATACAAATTTATTAAATTTTTCTATGTTCCTGAAATTCACATTTTCTATATCTTTATCTAATAAACCGATTCTATAGTTGTTGTTTTTTTTAGATTAATTTATTGATATTTACAACTGTAATAATATTATTCAGTGGCCAAAAAATTTTTGTCATTTAATGGTACATATTAACTTTTATTGTTTGGGAAAAATTTTATTAATATAAAAAGCTATGACTATACCAAGTTCTTTTAAATTTCAATTTATGATTGTTCAAAAAGTGGAGTTAGTCAATTTGTGCAGTGAACGGCTCAAATATTAATTATATACAACAGGTTTGCTTAATTTATTTATTTAATTTGCTTAATTTTTGGTTTGCTTAATTTATCTAACTTATCGATTCCATTCCATTCAATCTAAAAAATAATATTTCATTGTCTTGGGATTATTGTTTTTTTATATTATCAGTGTCCCGCGGTTTCACTCGTGTTATTTTAAACTTGCCTCTAAATACTTAATAACCTTGAAAATAATCAGGTATATTATATTGTTCGATTTCATCATTCTTTTTCGCTTGAATGTTAAATGTTTGATTTATTATCCGTTATTATTATTGCGTTTTATAACAAAATATAGTTTCTTATTTTAATGAAATAAGCATATCTCAAATTTCTCTCGCTTCGATATAATAACTTTTTTTTCCAAAAATGTACTCAAATGCCTGATTATCAGAAGAAAGCACTTGCAAAATATATGTATGCGCTTTTCAACTTTAGCAAATTTAAACTGGGAAAAGGAGCGGTCTGTGAATTTCCTTCCCCCCACCCACAGCGATGCAGTTTTCCTGAGGCAGTAACTAGAAATCAGTGAAGTAAGCAAGAGTTAGTGCTCCCGGTTCTTGGGAGTAACTTTGATTTTACTGCGTTCAAACTTTTGACCCCACCCCGTCCCTTTTAAGCACTATCACTTGTTTATAACGTCAAAAAGTTTCATCCGCTCCCGTCTTCACTTTATAATAGCTTTAATAAGCTTTATTATGAAGTATTAAGTTCGAATAAGAAGCGTTTCCTCAATCGTGATTAGATCTTCCAAATTGAAATTACTAAGTTTGCCTCTTAAGTAAATAATCAGGCCTTTGGGTACATTTTTGAATAAAACGTTATTATATCGAAGCGAGAGAAATTTTAGATATATTTATTTCATCAATATAAGAAACCATATTTTGTTTAAAAACGCGATAATAATAAGAGACACTAAATCAAACATTTAACATTCAAGCGAAAAAGGCAAAATTATAGCAAGTAATAGGTATAATAAATTAAATCCTTAAATCTCTGGCCAATATTTTTAATCCGTTGATCGTGTATTTCTTCTGGTTTCAACCGTACCAAGTTCTTTGCCTGACGTTTCACTGCTAGTTTCCTCAGTGCTTGATTTGAGACTAAAAATGTTCTTCTTTACTTCGGTATTTATAGGTTTCCGGATCCGGGGACGGAGCTATCTGTGTAGTTACCGAAATCTTGGTTCTTCCACAATCATTTCTTGTAGATTTTCCAAAAATCCTGTCAATCCCTTGATGAAATCCAACTCAGTCTTCTATTCGCACAGGAGGAGGTCGAGACTTGCGTTGAACAACAGTCTTTTGTTATTTGCGTCCCTGTAGCAGAGCTGTTCTCTGGATAGGCATTAATCTTATTTCCTGCTGTTGGGAAATCTTTCGATTTCAGGCTGAAGACACATATTTTAGAATACCTAGAGCAACTGGAACCTGAAGCCCTGAGAGTACTCGCGTCTTAACCCATTTAGCGCTAGAGTTCCCTATAGATTTATTAATATTCTACCGAACCTCGAACCGAGATAGTTAATAGTATATTAGTGCATCTCGGTTCGAGGTTCGGTAGAATATTAATAAATCTATAGGGAACTATAGCGCTAAATGGGTTATGTCGTGAGTGCTCTCACGTCAGTATTCAGTTAAAATCATAATCATACCGAATTCTAGTCCATCATATAGTCCATATTCTGTATTTATCTGGCCTGTTTCTAATCTACTAACGTTTTTCAGAACTCTGGACGAATTAAAAAGCAAAACAAGTATTTCATAATGAAAACAAGGTATAATTTTCATTTCTGGAATTCCTTAATTAAATACCTAAAAGTATGAGGGGTACCAAACCTGGCTGAGCGTTGATGGTACCGGATGTTATTTTTTAATAACAATGAAATTCACCAGCTTTGTTTTCCTTTCATCGCTCCCACCCAGAATCTATTCCAAAATATTGATTTAATAAAAACGTGAATAAATCGGATTAGAGTATTTGAAATATCAATTTTAACATTGTACACGTTATTCTAATTACATTATTTCTTAATATACTTTTTGATAGCTAGTGGATTAAAGACACAGTTAGTTGTCATAACACACGTTTCAATACTTTTTTACTGGTGTAAATCTATGAGGTACCTTTTCCCAAATGAGTTTTACTCAATAATTGTATGAAGTTTGCCATTGGACAACCTATGCACATTAGAATCGTTTTTATCAATGATGAATGTACCTTTTCATGTTAGCAGAGGTTATTCGGTTCTTCGGTCCTTCTTGTTACTTTTTAATTAAGTGACATCTCGAAAAAAAAGAAAACTATCACTACAACCCATTTGGCATAGTACTTGAAGAAGATTGAAATGTGTCTAGAACAAATGACTAGGGAGATGTGGCCGATTCAACGACTGTTTAAATTAAATATGTTCTTTGTAGGGGCTGGGTGAGGACCAGGAGGGTCTCTCGGTCTTCAGGCCTGATATATGATAACAAAGTGAACAATATTTTTAGTAAATCTGCTTCAAGCGATCTCGGATCAGATATCTTTAAAATCAGTAGATCGTTATATTATAGAAAATAATCACTATTAATGGTACAAAAAGGACCAGTTGCTACACTAGTAGGCAATAGCTGATATTCTGCTGTAATTATTGTAATAGTAAGATTTCAATACCATTGGAGAAATTATGGCTCCCCGCGTATTAACTTACTCTTCCGAATCTTTGCCACTAATCATTAGACATAAATGTCCTAAATGTCCCCTTCTATCTATGGAATCCAAGTTCAGAGATAGGATTAATTAGAAAGATAGAAGGAAACCCTGATGAGACCGCATCCGGAACTCAAGCATTAGATAAAACCTGGGAGTGGAACCAGCAGAAAAAGTTATTAACGGAAACCGTTTAATGTGGTTTGGATATGTCCAAAGAATGGGAAAAAATAGGCTAGCCAAGATAACGTACGAAGTTAAGATTGATGAAAGAAGTTCCGGAGAAAGATCCCTAGAAACCTGGGAAGAAGGAGTTAAACATTAATTTGCAAAGAAATCTAGAATGGAACAGAAGAAGGATACTTCACACGAATAAGAATATGAGAATGAATAGGATGATGATGATAATTGTATACTCTGTTATAAAAAATCTTCATCAACAGATTATGAATAGTTCCGTCAACAAACCATTATCAATGGATTCAGATAATTTATATTCGGTACCTTAGGCCACTAAAGCTGTTTTTCGCGTTCCCAATACAACATAAAATTTCAAATATTTATGTTTCACTATTATTTCCTCATTCACTAAACTCTATCAAACAGTGAACCTAAAATATTCTTGCAATTTGTAATTATCTTGATTTCAATTGGTCGGTTCTTATATTTTATAGTTTCAAAGCTGAGAAGTAGTTCTTTATAAGTACACTAATGCCGCTTTTTACACATCGACTTTCGGTGCTTTTACGCTAAAAGAGCTATGATTATGTACGTTTTTATAAAGTCGAATACATTCTTGAGAGATACGGATGCTACACAAATAGCTGAGAAGTTCATTTAGACCGTTTACTCGGGTAAAAATTAAATACTGGTTTAATTGCTCGAGGAATTTCCACGGAAAGCCGACTACGTCTTATGAAAGTTTATTTAAACAAAAAGACAGAAGACAAACAGTATAAAAATGAAAGAGGGAAAAAGGGAAGGTGCGGGCAGAGGAGCACTCATAAAGTGCGCAAGTTTCCACGAGAGAAAACTTTATTTAATAGCGGCTAAAAAGTTGCCGTATAATAACTACCTCACATTCTCCTCCCTTTAACCGAGCATTTGTCCTTAGTTACAAATGGAGTTAAAAAGTTTTTATGAGAACTTAATGTTTGCGAGTCTCCTGTAGTAGCAGTTATAATAATTGTAAATACTCTTATGCTTAAGACTTAATAATTTAATTGGCGCAATGCGTACATTGAAATGGTTTTATGTGTGTTGAGTTTTATGAGCCTATCATTCTCTTGCTGACCTGGCTATGCTTCACTGTTGCTTGATTTGTAGTTATCCATTTATCCCGGTGAATAAGTGGTTAAGTCGAATAATCTACTCGAAATGAGTTAACTGTATTAAGAGAAGGGGGTTTGTGTCATTCTTGTAGTTATTGGCTTGAAATCCATCTCTTGTATTATATGCAATAACTCCTTTTCAAGCTAATGCATGATTTAGCGCCTCATTCACAACCAAAATAACATGCTTCCGCTTCCCTAATTACAGGAAACTTATTTTTAGTGGAAAATTCCACTTAATAACTTATTCGCCGGGACTGTAGAGGTATCGATATGTAGATTGAATGAATACAAATGAAACGATAATGTGAATTGTTGCAAGCAGAGAATGTATTACTAAAGATAAATTAAACGAATTAATCAACAATAAATAATTATAATTACAATGTTTATAAATAATAAATCCAATTCAATCTATACTAATTAATTAGTCTGTATATTAATCTATTCATTAATAGATTAATCGTGACACAGAAAGACCAATGGTGAAAACAAATTGTTTTTCCATGATAGATCTGAACGTGTACATCCATTAATGACAAATTTGGGATACGAATTAATTTTAACATTTTCTTACAAACAAAAAATTTTGTTCTTGTGGGAGTCTCAGGACTAGTTAGGTTTTAGTACGCTAGGTTTATTGCATGCACAACAATACTCAATACGACTACAGGCCGTTGTAAGAAGTCAAACATTTTGGCTTCACCGATATTGAGACTTATCTGCCGAAGTACGATATTTGCTAGCAGAAATTTATATTTATGATATAAGTATATATTTATATACTGCAATTTACCGTTATGTATAATAATTTTTAATATACAAATATTATTCCCCGACTTTTCTGGGTCTGTCAGAACCAGTGACGGTCCATTATTGAAATAAAATAAGAATGTTAGGGAAAATAAGTTCGCTAGTTCGCATAAATAAGTAAACATATGTAGTTGACGGAGTTAATCAAAGTTTATATTTATAGTTTATATATATATATATATATATATATATATATATATATATATATATATATATATATATATATATATATATAATGATATTTCTATTGTTTTGATGTCTTTGTATAATGAATTAAAGACAGAATTGTTGCTCTGAAAAAACAAAGTTTTATTTACAATATATTCATATTTACATATTTTAAATTATTACAATAACTTTCAACTAAACATTCCCTCACCTGAAAAAACAAAGAAGCAGCATTCAATGTCTTTACTTCGCCTTTCTTTCAGTTAAAATAAAATTAAACTAAATGCACTGTAACAGTCACATCACCATTCCCTCTCGGATCTTTTATTTACAACAGCTGTTGGGTCAAGAAGGCTTTGACGCTCTCGCGGCAAATACAAAATTAAGAAAACTTACGTATAGTAAAGAGGCAGTTTTCTTTACATATATATATACATATAGTTCGTGGTTACGCTGATATTCGTATTTAGCTTACCTTCAACTTTGAGTCAGATCAGAAAAGCTGTTTTAAATATGCATACCAACAAATTATGTTCGAGCATGCTTATGCTTAAAGATGGTGAATGTAGTTTATTAAAAATAGTATGAGACCATAGAGACACAGTCGATTGAAAAGTCAGAATAATCAGATTAACAATAGTAGGATAATACGCACGTCGCATAGATTTGAAAACATTGTACTAAAGAAAAAATAAGAAGAGTACTAATATTTTCAAATTCAGTATCGCTACATTACTAACGTTATTTAAAAGACACACCTATTTTCACATTTAATTTACAAATCTTTAATTTACAGCTTTTCTCTCAAGGAAGTGCTAAATATTATACCAACGCTCTAAAAAATATTGTTTATGAAGAATCTTTATTATGTATAAAGAATATTGTTTTTTTTTCAGTATTTATTGTTATTTGTATAAAATTTATTAAAATTATCGTTTTTTTTCCTCTTTGTATATTGCTGTTATCGACTGAAAAGTTTCCATATTTATTTTATTAAAATAAAACATTATTGTTTGCATGCCTATGAAATAATTTTTAGATGTGTAAATATCGAACTATTTCCATTAATTAATTAAAGTATTGCTAGAAACTATTCTGTTTATGTTGATTATTATTGAAGGGAGATTTTTTTGCATAAATAACAGGTTGGAATAGAAAATATTACATATTGGGTGGGTCACTGAATATCTCCGATTGGGGTCCTGAATATTTCCCGAAGCAGATCCTTGGATGGACAACCACCCCCTTCTATCCCTTAAGTGAAATCATGACTACATAAACTACTGATATTTCCTGAGTTTGTTATATTTTTTTCATTTGTTAAATAATTATGTAGCGTGATTTCGATCCTGAAATGATTTACTACAATTTAAATTATCACAATAACAGTTTAAATAAAATTAAATTTGATAGATCTTAGAAAATGTGCTTGCTAAAACTATTTAAATTTTTAATAACTAAATTTTTGTTTGGAATAGCATCATGTTTTTTGTTGTTGTAATGGAGAATATATTAAAAGAGACAGAATAAATATAAAGAAATGTATGCTAAACTGTTATTGATTCATCGGTATACTGTTTACTTTAGCAGCCTTATGTATTTGAACAGCATCGACTAATAAATAGAATTATTCCCTCTCTGCAGCCAACGATACAGACTGTATCAGACCTTGAACTGGATTAACACTATTCCTCTATACTAGGAATTTATTTAGAAATTGAGAAATGAGCTTTGAAAGCTGAGTAGAGGTACAAGTGATGAAAAAATACTTTATATTGCTACTATAAAATAATACAATAGTAATTAATATAACTTCCAGGAAGATGAAACCAAACATCATTAAAAATAGTCTTAATAAAACTAGTTTGCTTTAATACGTTTAGCCCAGAGGTAGAGCGTTGAATTTCGGGTTCAAATCCGGCGGTGGGAGATAATTTATGTAATCTGTTAACGGTCGGGGATGCACCCAGTGGAGACCATCCTGGTGATCTTCCAGCCTGATCTAGAACAATACACCCCTCAGCACAACTTTTGTCCTGTGAAAGGGTACAGTCTCTACCACGTACTGAACCCAAGACCCTTAATGGTTTGTAGTGGTACCTTTTTTTTCACTACTTTTATTCTAGTATAATTTATTTTCAATACCCAAAGTAAATCTCTCTGAATTCTATGGTCCAGAGTTATTTTCGATTCCACTTTGTATTCTGAATTGAGGAATTAACTCACTTTTGAACCTCGTTGATTTTTTTTTGTTTTGTGTAAAAGGGAGTAAATATATGTTTGATCAATTCATAGTTTTAAGTATTATTTTATAATCATCTTAATAATTACTGTCATTTACAATACATTAATGAAGTGATATCGGTATAGCATATAGTATATATTAGTCCAATTACCCATTAGGCCATAATAACTAAGTTAACTCTAAGTTAATAACTAAGTTCGGATTAAGCGAGGCGTTAATATCCGGAAAGGATATATCCAACTCCTTGTTTCATTGGCCCAGTAATTAATGTAATAAATTTGACCAGGTCATATCCCGACTCTACGATCCTGAATATTTAATAGTTATTGGACCTGTTAAGGGAGCGGAACAGCTCAGAGTGTAGAACGCTGAGCTACTATGCTGATGGTCCCGGGTTCAAATCAATGCGGCAGATAAATTATATAATCTGTTGACCGCTACGTACGCACTGCGTAGGGCCTGGAGACCATCCTGGGGTTCACTCAGCCCTATAGAGTTAGTGAAAACCTGACAATTCACTTCCCCGCACAACCTTTGTCCTAGAAACAGTACTATTTATAACATGTATTAATTAATCTACACTTTTATATGCGGTCGAAGACATACTAACCAATAAATTAAAATTAATTATCTAATCACAGTGTTCTGAGGTGGTTTTAGTCGCGACGTATTAATCGATGCGTTGTCCCATTTACCAAATGTCGATTCTCTGATATATTTTACTATATGGTGTCATGAAAGAGTGAGATGAAGTAGATTTTAAGACTTCGTAGGAATTTAATAAAAAAATATTGAAATTTATTACTGTAATATAATTATACCTCGAGTAAATAGAATAAATGATATGTAATGACATGCGGTGAAGGCAAGTAGAGAAATTATTCACTGGTCATATTCGATCAACGAAGTCAACTTATAAGGCCAGAGGCCATCGTGTTTTCAGAAGCCTCTGAGAATTATAGAATATAGAAGTATTAGCTAGGTTCGAAACTAGTGAGTTTGAGGATGAATAAACTTTTTTAAAAAAGGACTTATATCGGGTTCGGCCAAATCAGTAACAAATGGGACATTAAGGCCATCGGGGATGATTTTATTTGTAATAGAGTTAGGAGCATTGGGGATTTTAGACTGTAAAGATTGGATACGAGAGGAATTCGATGGCTTAGTAGGGTCCCAAAATTTTACTCAGTAAATCCAAATGGTTCTTATAATAGTCATGTATTTGAATCTGTTGTAATTAATTGGGAGCTTAGAGCGTTGGTCTAGTAAGTGTTGAAGTAGCCTGAAATGGCGGCGCATAATTTATGCTGTATTCTCTTACCTGTGGTAATAAATTATTCAAACAACATAAATGAATTACTATCATAAAATAATGAGTCGTTTTTAAACTGAAGAAGAACCCTTGAATTAGTGCAGTGATGTGAGAGAAGTTTTGAAAGGACTTGACAGAAGTGAAGTGGTACTTTTCCAAGTCGTGACTCGGCCGCTCGTGAACTAAGCGGAAAGTCAATGGTGTTAAGTTAGGGGATTCTTATGTCCGTTCTCTGGGGCTAGTAACTTTTTCTAAAGGGATCCTTAAATTATTAGCAAAAGAAAAAAAAAACATGGCTTAGGTTTTTTTGTTTTCTGTATGTGATTTTAGATTTTTCTGGATCTGACCCATCCTATATTCTTATTCAGGCTTTTTTTTAATGAATTCTTCTTCTCAAAATTAATTTTAACAAAATATTTGGAATAGTCTTTGGCCCATTAGAGTAAGCTGAAAATTTTTTTTTGGATAGTTTTTAGCCCATCAAAGCTAGAAAACAAAATTATGACATAAACAAATAGTATTAATGCTTGTATTGAATAATATTACAACATTTGATGACGGATGGAGTTCAAAGAACTAAATCATTAAATAATCATAAACTATTTATTAGATACTGACGTTATTAGACAAGAACGTCGGTTTGTAATGAATAGTTTGTCACTAAGTAATATTTTTTTTGCAGTATAAAATATAAAAAATAAATTGTAATAGCGCTATTAGGATAGTTATATATATATTTTTAAACTACCATATTATCATGGTTCCGCCCAATATAAATAAATAATAATATAGTATAAGTAAATAATAATATAGTTTAAATTATATGATATTTGTAGTGGTGATGAGGGTTGACTAACATCCAATATTCGTTCTATAGTTTGAACCTTCTAACTGATGGAATATAGTGCTCAATAGTTCATTGCAATAGTGAATGAGATACCAGTTATTAGCAACCACATTTATATTCTGTTAAAATTTAATGAACTTGAAGTATTTCCCTCTTTAGCAAATGATGTAATTTTAATTAAAAATTACCTGTACTGCTTCTATCAATGAAGGTTATTGGTTTCAGTAAATGGTAAATGGGACTGTTCTGTTTTTAAGCCTAAGTTTGTGTTGGGAGATGATTTGGCTGTGATCACGCTTGGCCGCGAAGGTTTTCCTATAATTAAGGATACTCACGTTATAAAGGCTGGCCACAGAAAGAACTGCAAGTCCACAGGGTCGACTCAGGGCTTATAACGATCTCGAATTTAGGACATTAAGATCAGTAAGTCAGTACCCTACCTAGCTACTCAGCTATCTAGTAGGAAAATAAAGAAATATTATATTAAAATTAAAATGAAGGTAATCGATTAAACAATTACTATAAATATCCCTTAGACATGTTATCTGTCTATCTTTCTATGTGGAAAACATATAATGTATAAATCCCAATACATACCATAGATAATGCTACAGTTGCTATTTGAACATAGACAAAGACTAAATGAAGAGCTGTCATGTCATAACGCTTTTCACTCAGAGAATAATTTCACTCGCATGTTTTCACAATAGTTGAGAATTGCCGAGGCGCTTTTAAACATGGAATAATAGGTTCAGGCACCCGTAAATATCATATGAAGGTTTTCATAATGTGCAGCTCAATCGATATAAAATTATGTAATATGTATGTGTACGTATGGATGTACATATACGTATGATGTTTCGGAAACAGTTTTCTTAATTTCATTAGAGTATGTTATTGTCAGAAAATCAATAAAATACTCTAATGAAACAATAAAACATTAAATAAATTAGACACCACAGAAGCATTAAGGAAGTTTATTACACTTTTTACTATAAATTTTAAAACATTGTAAAATGTATTTT
Organism: Arma custos; assembly: GCA_037127475.1. Lineage (NCBI taxonomy): Eukaryota > Metazoa > Arthropoda > Insecta > Hemiptera > Pentatomidae > Arma > Arma custos. The sequence continues at coordinate 87,740,265 of CM073763.1, read as the reverse complement.
AAATTACTTCCATCGATTATATATTATAAATATGTTTCGAGTTCTTCAAGGGACTATAACACCTTGTTCATTCTTTTGAAGGAGCGGTATGATTTTATAGTGGAAATGTTCATATCGTTGTGTATGGCGTGTTTCGTAATCAATCAAGGGGCATTAACAGTTTGCGTTAGAATTCTGGATTTGTTTGTATCTATATATGGACGTGTTCTGCTGAACCATAAAGTACTGCTCAATGGAGAGGGGTGGCTTAGTGGAAGAGGAGTTGCCATGCCGATGGTTCTAGGCCAAAATCCCGCTGGCTGGCAGACTTTTTAATCGGTTAGTGGCCGGAGATGGATTCTAAGGGATCTAGGACCTTTCTGAGGCTCACCCAGCCTCTATTTATTGGCTATCGAAAATAAGTGAGGAAACCCGGTCGTTCAGCGTAATCTAGGACAAACCTCCTTTCTGCAAAACTTCATGGGTTCTATTGGTACATGTCAAAGTTCTGCTCTAAATAGTCTTAGTATAGTGTTATTGATTAGTAGTTAGTTTGGTAAGTCGCATGAAGATCTATAGTTCAGAAGATGTTATAGTTGTTTGTAGCGTCGTGTCAGTTATTTTTATTTTTTTTATGTATGTTACATGTACGTATTTTTTACAAGTATAGTCTGAGATAAAGTATAGAATAGTTCGCTAGATTTTAATAAATAGTCTTTGATACTTTGGAATGATATATTGAAAAGCTTTGGAGATGATTGGAAGAGATTCGACATATGAGGAGATGAACGAGCTCTGTCGATATTGAATGTGGTATTTTTGCCGCCATCGAACTCGATAAATATGCTCTTTCCCTAATAAATGGTTTTGAAGAGCTGATGCGGTATCTAATGCCTCTTGGAAAATGTGGCAGTCAGCATCTCCCGTTCCCAGGCAGCCCTACCTTGAAACGTCGATATTCGAGAAGATTTATTACACAAGGAAAACAATATATATACATTAAATTCTTTAGCTGTTGCTTCAATATTATATAATATTTTTACAAGGCGTTATAAATGATTTCTCCCCGTGGTAAAATATTATCTGTATTATATATTTTATCAACAACAATTATTTAATCCGTAAAAACTAATTGAAAACAATTAAATTAACAATAATGTTTTATTTGTGGCCTCAAAAAGGGAATCATGAGGACTGCAGACAGAAGTGAAAACTCAAGAGTTTGGAATAACTGCAATCTTTTTTGAATTTTCAAATCAATTATAGTTTGAATTATTTATTATTATTATTATTATTATTTAATTTAAAATTGAATTATTTAAATATAAAATTTGTAAATTGACACTCTGAACAATAATTATATATATTTCAAGTAGTTTATTCATTTATCAAAACATATGATGGGTTGCACAAGCTCACTGGAAAATATCTATAATTTATTTTAATTTGTGTTAATAAAATTCATATTTATATAACTTTTCGATACGTAAAAAGTCAAAACTGTTACATCATTACCTGTAATTTAACTATGCTTCCCATTCTAAATATGTCTCACTAGGTTTACATATGTCTCACTAGGTTACTCTCTGAATTTCTTTAAATTATTATCAGTTCTGTACACAATTCTGTTAAAATTTTATCATTCACTCTGTGTATAAATTCTGTATTTCTTCCTTGCTACTGCAATAGTTTATATAATTATTTTCTGCTTCTTTCTTAGCCCTGAAAATGCCCTACATCGTAGGCCAAAACGATGGCATAATTAAAAAATAAGTTTTAAGTAATGTCATCTTTGACTGCACTCCCTGATCAATTTAAATCAGCATTCGAAATAACAATTAGTATATAGTTAAATTATTTAAACCTTGTATTTGTATTTACATAGATTTTATTTTAATTTTGAGCTTTATTATCATCGTTAAGTTCGTAACACGTAATTTGTACTTTCATTGATTTCATTAAACAAGACATTTAACTATTAGAAACAAAAATCTTTGTAACTTTTTGTTTGTAATTTAACTATTACAAACAAAAAGTTCAATCGGTTATTGATATTTAAAGTTATTATTAGTTTCAATTCCACAACTTTTAAACGACTTTGATAAATAAAATTATTTTTAAGTATCTTTGATAAATGAAATTATTCTGTTATCAATGAAATTCTAACCTTTCAACTAAAGCTGATTAAAAGAAATTGTATAAGTAAAGGCCGCTGGGTGTCGCTAATCTCTAACATCTTTAGCTTGTTGCTGATGCTAAGCCACAATTTTATCCCATATGATAAGTCGCTAAAAGCGGCTAAGTGAAAAGTGTTTGGTCGTTTCATATCGTCCCGGCCATCGCAAAGTATTATGAAAAAAAACACAGTTTTCGTTTTCGACTTGAAGCAGTTGCTTTAGGATTGATGATTGATATAAAATTCATACAGAGGCATCTATCAGTCACAAAAACAATGTAAAACGAATGTCATTGGTTTGACTATACGCACTACTTTTTGTTGAACCTTGAAACTGCTTTTTTTTAATTCTTCTCAAAAGTACCTTTTTTCACATTTCAGTTGGAAATGGCAGGGACGATATGAACGAATGCTGTTTCAAAGGAAATGTTATTTAATAAATAATCATTTTGTTTCTTAATTAATGCAAAATCTTCTATTGCTCAAAACAATACTGAGTGAGCATTCATCATATATTCACAGGGGCTGTGAGGCTCAAAATAACTACTAAACTGAATGAATTCTAAAACAGTTTCCGGTACCTCGGTATATAATATTCGGGGTACCTCTACTAAAATGTTAAGTACTGAAGGGTATGTATACTCTTTGTTTATAGTATAAATATTATTTTGACTGTAATCGATAAATGAATAATTCGGATTTTACGATTGCCATAAATGCTTATCGTTCACAATAATTTCAAGACTTAGCTGAAGATGATAAATGACTGCCAAAGAGAACGGATTTATCTCCTCCTACTTATTATCATCCAGTCTCTCTCTCTCTCTCTGACTTTTCTTCAAGTCAGTACCGAACCATTCCAGTTCCTGGATTTGTCTTCCTTCTTTCTCAGTACTTATTTTTCTTGGGCGTGAGTTTCTTTTCATTGGCTTTAATGCTCTGAGAGCTCTCTCCATCTATTCAAAAATGGTTTCCATTGCTTGTTTGGAGCGTAAGGTGGGGTGACATTGTAATGGATTTCCAATATAGGCCCTTCCCACTGGCTGCGGCTGCCTAATTATTTTCCAAAACCTCTTTCTCTTAATTTTACATATCTCAGATACCTATTGGGTGATTTCATATGCAATGTCCCTTTTCAAAGGAAAGGTTATTTAGTAAAATTTTATAAAGTAAATACATATTTATTCAAGATATTTACTCACATTTTCTCGACACATATTATCAAATATCAGAGTTTTGTGATGAACATAAGTTTTAAAATGCTGTTATGATTTGAGGTTTATTTTAAGAAATTTTACCCTTGGGGAAGGTACCCTAATTTCTGAATGGATAGAAATCTGTTGGAGATATGTCTGGCGAATAATGTGGGTGTAAGAGTACTTCGTGACCAAGCTCGTTTAGTTTCTTTACTGCCTGCCGTGAAACATTATGCCTAGCGTTGTTGTATAAGAGTATACAGTCAGTGTAAAAAGTATTGGGACACCTGGAAAGGTGATTGAAAAAACGGTACTACTATAATTGGATGCATTTATTTAATTATAAATAATCAACATGTAATTAAAAATATAAATATAAGGGTTTATATGGATTAACAATGCGATAACATATTTTTTAAATAAATTGATTTAAAATGACTGATGAATAACTGAACAATAAATATTGGGACACATGAAAAAACATTAGATACACATTGAATAGTTCTCTTTTTTTAAAACATTAATATTTTGTCGGATACCCTTTAGCATCTATAACACTCTGAAGTCGCCTTGACATTGATGCTATTAATTTTAAAGTAAATGAAGGATCAATTTTTTCCCACTCTTCCTTAATTACATGTTTTAGGTCTGTTTTATTAGTGATCGGTCTTGTTCTAATTTTTTGTTCCAAAAAATCCCACAAATGCTCAATGGGATTGAGATCGGGTGACTGGGGTGGAGTTTCTAGGCATTTTGGTGTGTTATACAGTAGCCAGAGCCGAGAATCTAGGGCTTTATGCTTTGGGTCATTGTCCTGATAAAAGGCAAATGACTCGGAAATTCCCAATTTTTCTACTGATGGTTTTAAATTTTTTGTAGAATTTGTACATATTGCCTGTGGACCATATTTCCTTCGACAAATTCTAATCTTCCAACACCGGCAGCACTCATACACCCCCAGACCATCACTGACCCACCTCCATGTTTCACGGTTGGAAACAAATTTTTTTTCTCCAGTTCACAATTCTTCTTTCTCCAAATTTTTCCTTTCCCATCCGAACCGAAAACATTAAATTTACTTTCATCTGTGAAAAGGATGCTGTTCCAAAACGTTTGAGGTTTATTTTTAAATTCATTTGCAAATTTTAATCTTTTTGCCCTATTTTGTTCACTGACAAAAAATTTTTTCCTTGCTACACGACCATGAAAATTTGCATTTCTCAAAATATTTCTGACAGAGCTCACAGATATTGGTTTTTCACTGTTAAGATTATACATATTCTGTGGCTAATTTCGGAGCAGAATAACGTGGGTTTTTAGCCACTTTCCTAACAATTGACCTTCTATCCTGCTCAGAAAATACTTTTGGCCTTCCACTTCTTTGTTTATTTTTATAGCTTTTGGTTATTCCATACCTGTCTATTATATTCCACACAGTCATTCTTGGAATCCCAACTAGTTTAGATATTTCTCTTACTGTTTTGCATTGGTTGTGGAGACGGATTACAATTTTTCTTTCTTCTACACTAGTTTCTTTTGATTTCCGTCCCATTTCGAACACTATTGTTAGGTTTATAACAAATTACTGAAATAATCTTCAATATAAACATTAGAAAGACGATATAGAATAAGAAAAAGGGATTAGTGACGTAAATAAATATAATAGAATTATAGATCAACCTTTTGTCCCAATACTTTTTGTTTGTTATTGTTTATGTACTATTCCATTGAACATTTTTCGGTCAATGTCTTTTTCGATACTTCAAAACGCGAATGATAAAATTTGATCATAAAATTATGCACACAGAAAATATGCTGTTGGAATTTTCGGAAAAAATTATTTTCAATACATTCCATTTATTTATTTATTTATTTTTTTTAAATTGGACTAGGTGTCCCAATACTTTTTACACTCACTGTAGGTCCCTTCCAATTGTTTTTTGATAAGTTTTTGTTGTATTATTTCAATATCTCTACTGTACGATGTATGTGATGGTAAACACAAATGGGATGCCCAGTGTCTTTTTTTAAAAGTATTATGTAATTATTTATAATTAATAATCAAGCAATTATTAATCATCGTCATCATCATAGTTCATCCGCTCATTCAGTGTGAGGTTTCTTTCTGTAGAGCCCAGACCACACCGTACGATCCTCTACAATTTCTCTTCTTCTATTGCATTCTAGGTTTCTCTTCGCGAAGCTTTCCTTAACACCTTCTTCCCAGGTATGTCGGGGTCTTCCTCTGGACCTCTTCCATCAACCTTAGCCTCTTATGTGATCTTGGCTAGCCTGTTGTTTAAAAACATATCCAAACCATCTTAGACTGTTGATGACTTCTCCTGCAGGCTCCACTCCAATGATCTAATGATCGAATAGCGCATTCAGTCTCGTCTGGCCCTCTATCTTTCTACAATTATTAATTACGTAATTATTAAATAAGGCTGAAATCACTCAAGCTATTCCGATTATTTTCAACAAGTGAATGTATGTTTTTTAAATATTTATTTTAAGAATAAATGATTCCCATATTTGAAGAGTTGTACCTCTCTTAGCCTGAATAGAAGCTGAAGCGAGGCAATATATAGCGGTCAACAGAGACTGGGCTAAATGGAATTGTGGAGGTGGCGCGATCGGAAGGCCAAGGTGGAGCGAACCTCATTCATACGCCAAATTGAGTTTTTCCAAAGCTCATTCCTCCGGCGGACAAATGGTCCTTTGTTAGGGCTAGCTATCTTATTGCTCTCCCACACCCTCACCCGTTCCTCTATCCTTTTCCGCTTTCATTAATTTTTCCAAGAGGCTATGAAAAGGTTGGATGAAATGGAAGGGAATGGGAATTCAATTGAACTCCGCCTCGGAGTAAATAAAGAGAGCTTTGTTGTAATAACTTGGATTGGTGAAATCGCCGCCTTTATTTAGCAGCCGAAGCCTTAGTAGTCTTCCCCGCGGCATTGAAGCTTCTTTTGGCACCAGTTTAATTATAATTTTCGATCAGTGTTGTTATTTCCGCTATAGAAATGTATTGATCTTATAATAAATTGAGAGAAACTTCACTTTAAATAAAGGTAATTTGGGAAAGAATGCGTTCTTAAAGGAAAGTCTCTACAATTCGGCAGAACAAAGGTGTCAAACGTAATTTAAAAATGTATTAATAATCGATTTAGTTTTACATCCCTATATTCATGTTTTCTTAAATATTACTCTACGGGAGGTTTTCGAAAGAAGATCACATATAGAATAGATAACAAACTTTATTCTGAGACCAAATCCCTTTAGAATAACAAACATGAACATAAAAATAAACATAATATATATCTTATACAAATCATACTAAGTATAAATAAATACTAAGTATTTAAAAAGTGAAAAAACATAAGAAAAATAAAACTAGAAACGAAATAACTAAAAAGTACAATAAGTTGGCAAAAACAAGTACAATACTTGGCAGATTCTAAACAATTATAGATAATAAATATATTAATAACAACAGTAACTAAATAAAATAAATGATTGGGATCGCATATAATAAAGTCTTAACATAGCCTATACGAGTATCTTCTTTGGCAATAAACAAAAAAAAAGTAAGCAACGAAATCGATTATTCAATACTGATTTATTTAAGCAAATGACGACCTGCTAGGGGGCATCTTTTTGGGAGGTCGGGAGGTGTTGGAAAAGCAAGGATTTAAATGAAGACAGTGAAGAAGCATGGCGGATAAAAGGAGGGTAGTAAATGCCCAGCAGAAGGTTCAGGATTAAAACGTGGCTGTGGCAGATGTGTTTAATTGAAATAAAAAAACAAGAGAATAGTTTTTATTATTTTAAGGTACAATAGCACATTTGTCATTATTACATGGTAAAATATTCTATGAACATGTTCTGAGAAACATTGGAGCGGTATTAAGAATAGGTTAGTAACAGACCTGTTTTTGGTAAGCTTGATTTGGTATTTAAAGGAGGAATAGGTACTGGATGCATACATATGTATCTAATTGTTTTATATTACTAATATTTTGTAATGCGTTTTTTTTTAATTTATCCTTGATGAACAATTGAAAAATTGAAGAACTCCTACATCCATCGAAATAAATCGCATACATCGAAACATTAGTACACCATAAGCAAGTTTTTTCTTCTTCACCTCAGTAGCCAGACTAAATTCTTAAATTCATCTTTTAAAAACAAGTAAAATGATAGTTTGAGACCATTATTTTGCTTACAAACTTGTCGGACCATGCTGGGAATCGCCTATCATATTCATATGTAAATACTCCTGGTATTTTTATCAAAATTTGTTTGTATCTTTACATTTCTGAAAGCTAAGGAATACTCCGTTGTACCAACATTTCTTGCAGCCTACATAATCTGCTTAGGCGCCTTGCGTACCTTATCAGAGTAAACAATGTTAAGGAGCGTTTGGAGGTGGATGTGTACACAGCGATTCATTACAGCTTGCTCAGGTAGTTGTGCGCTATCAGTCCCACCCTCAGTATGGCTAACGATTCTCAACTCAGGTAATGGAGGCAGAATCAACATCATTTGCACTAATTAACCAGAAACCTCTGGTGTTCAGTTACCGGCGACAATATCGTTTTCGTCTGCAAAGAGTATTTACCGAGCTCAGGTGTTGCTTAAAAGTTATTAGCACTTCAATTAAAGCGTGAGAAATAGATAATGTATTCAGGTCAATATTAATTACATATTTATATTGTTATTTATCAAACTCCAGGGACTCATCCAATCTCTATAAAGTGGCTGGGTTCCTCCTTAGTTGGGGGGGGGGGGGAAGTGCAGTCTCTACTACTTACTGAAGAACCTTCGTGGATTGTAGTGGTAAAGGGTTTTTTATGTTGATTATACGAAAACCGTAACTATTAATATTGATGAAAAATTACAGTATTGCTAGGTATCATTTTTCTTGTCAAAAACTCTATAATTACAAAGTATAATGATTATAATGGTTTTTATTGCACCTATTTTATAGCATATCAAAATTTTATTTATTTATTATTAATTTAAAAATATTTTAAAGAGTCGAAATTTATATAGTTACCCTACGCCGCGTATGATAATGAGTTATTTGATTTTGTTCGATTTGTTATATATATATATATATATATATATATATATATATATATATATATATATATATATATATATAAAACTTTATAACGCTGCTATACTTTTTATTTACAAATTTTTATATGGAAAATTAAGATGTATTGAGATAATTTATGTTCAAAACAGTGATCTTAGATGCCACCCTGAGATCACCACAACTGAAAGAAAGGGCATTACTGCATACTTGCATTACAGTAATTCATAACAATAGTAATAGTATTTAATAATCAATTAAAACACGTATCCCTTTCTTTTCCAAAGGTATAAGCGAATGATTGACTGGGAGTTGTTAATAAATGGACATTTTCCTATATGAGAATAAATACGTTCACTATATAATTTGATGATAATAGAAAAGTATCTATATTTACAAAAATATTCCTTTCATATATATGAGTATATTTGAAAATTCGGTATTTTCACTCTATTCCGTCCTGCCAACAACTGAATCTTTCTTTTTATCTTTTCCAGTTAAAGAGAGCCTGGGAGATCCGATGTATTGTAACACATGTACATTTCATATGTCAAAAAAAATTTCCTACATGAAATAGTTCTACCTCTCGTAATGGTCTCATTTTCACGCTGGCAACTAATCGAGCTCTAACTACAGTTAGCACATACCTTAAGCTTTAGGATTTAACATGGTTACATCAAATATTAATTACTAAACGAACGAATCATTCTGTATGAATTTAAACAATACCATAGTCATATGTGCATGTGGTCTTAAGCTTCTTAAAGGAAATAAAAAATCCTTAGTTATGCCGTCCTTCCGAAGGGACAAAAATGGAGGTGTAGTTCCGGTGAGGCGTCAGATAATAGTTCAACATGTCTATACCCGTATAGACAAAATTTAGAACTGCCACTGTAGCAACTTCCGATTAGCCATAGTTGCACAGAGTGACTTTAACTGAGCTGACAAAGGGAATACCATGATTCTATAAACCATGATAAAATGGTCAACATATATCTAACTTTCCAGTCTTATAATTATAGAATTTAAATTGTAAGCAGTCCAGTGATCTAGTGCCCTATTCGGCTGACCCTATAAATACAATTTATCCTATGATGCAGTGAGCTTATTATTAGCTCCGTAGCCCCTGGCATGGGATCATTGAAATATATTGCTCGGATTAGCTGATATTTTCTCTTCTGGGATGAAGAGGGGGGAGAGGTGGAGGGGATGAGTTATTATCCTAAAATGCATTGGGGCCAGATCTTTGTGAGTGTATAGGCGTTTCTAACTGAGATTTAATATATTTAGTATATTCAGGATATAATATATTGTGTAATTATCAACTTAAACTATTTGCTATTATATTCCTTGCACAAAATTTTATCCAATAGATTTTTTTAACATTTCCAAACTCTTGTGCGCCTATACTCGAATATGAATTGTATCTCCACTGATCTCGGGATGTTTTTAAAAACAAGTTGTGAGGATAAGCTATTATTTACATGTTTACATAATCTATAATATAGGAGGGGGTAGCTCAGCGTGCTAGTTGGTATGCAGAAGGTCCTGAGTTCAAATCCAGCTGCTGTAGATAATTATTTAATCTGATACACGGGCGGAACCTGTTGGACCAGTCTCAATCTCAAGTAGATACCCTAAGTTGTGGGGGGAGAAACTTAACAGTTGAGCGTGATTTCGGTCCAACTGTTGTTCTAGAAACAGCACATTTTTCATTCTCTACCATCCATTGCACCCAAGACCCTTCATGGATCCTAGTGGTAGATACAAATAAAACTAACAATATTCATAGATTATTTATCATATTATTTTTTTTTTCTGAAGTTCCCAAGGTGTGTTTTGTGTGAATGATATGGATTGAGTTGAAGTAAAAATATTCTGTTAGTTAGACCCGCATTCATATGTCTCATTCACAAATGTCTCACTCTCTCTATTATATATGTATCAAGTGAGAGAGAGAGTGTATTTATAACTGGGGAATAGATAGATGAACAGACACATAGCCTAGGTAGGTATATATTTAGGGAAATTTGAGGCCGTATATCGATGCCTTTACTATCCACCGTAGTTGGCTTAGATCTGCCCACAAAGGTTCACATCGTGGCCCACATCTGCATGATCGGCTTTGATGTCCCTTCCGTTTAGCAGCCGCTCTGACCAACCTTAGTTGCTCCAAAGTTCTGGTTTCATTAACTGCCTAATTTTATCTCTGAGATTATATGTCTCTCTTGGAGTTAATCATGTGATTAGCCTAGAGTGTTTCTGAGATATTTTATTTGTATTCCTTTTACTTTTTTATTTTTTAAAACCAAATAAAATGAGCGTCTGCAGCTCTAGTGCTTTTATTTAGTCCCCACTGATCTCGAGAGTGGACCAGAACGGAAAAGAAGCACTGAGATCTCCTTTCGTCCAGCTCTGCTCTCAACACGTGGAGGGTGGAGCTGAGCTTGGAGACCTCTGGAGCAGTCATGCAAATAATGTATATATATATATATATAGTTTATATGTTCATAGTTTCCTAATACTTATTGCCCTTGATATGATAGATAGCTATCCTATAAATAGGCATTTTAACAAGTAAAAAAAAACAGAACAACCAAAATAAATTTGTTTAAAAAAATATGAAAATATTAGTTATGAATTTATATTATTTGTGGTGCGTTCTCTTGTACAAGCGCTGCTAATAACATTGCGTATAACCTTACATTTCGATGCTACCGCTATGAGTTAGAAGTTTGTGCGTAACAAAACATATTTAAATGACATTTAAATTCAAATAATAATATTTAATTAACAATGATAACTTATATTTAGATACTATTTACAGGCCAAATTATGGCTATAATTATATCACCAAGATATAACATATATATTTTAATAACGTATAAATTTAATAGTTTAATACCAATTACTTAATTAATAATAATAAAACTTGTAAATAACATCAATATATTATTTAGAGGTCTATTTAATATCTTTATCTAATATTTCCTTAAATAGGTCCTTCTCTTTGTTCCTTTCTCGAAACATAATTTCAATTAGGTACATTCTAAATAGTCTATATTCGTTCCTCTTTCTTTCTTCTTTCGCTACTTGACACTTTCCGACATTCTTTTAATAATTTGTGTTAGCATGCTGTTTTCTGGGATAATAGAATAATTGTGGAAACCAATCCTCTTTATTTGTTCGGTCTTATATGACCTCTAGCAAGAGGTGTATATTTTTGGAGATATAACATATTAAAACACTCTTCCTGGGCAATATCCCTTTTCTTGGAAGAACGATTTCGCTTAGGTCTCTTTTTCGAAAAACCCGGTATTTGCATCATGTTTTATAAATGAAAAACAAGCCAGCAAACAGAAAGTATTAGCAAACGCCAAAAGGTTAAAACATTGCTATATCCTTTTCTCTTATTTGTGATGGCATATAAGAGGAAAGCACTTTTTTTTCAATATTGCTTTCCAATAATAGGTTAGAATAAGTGTAATAGTTTTGAGGTTAATAATGTATTCTGAGAATAAGCTGGAATTCATAAACTTTGGCTTCAAATTATTGAATATATCAGAATCAACGATTAGCTTCGTGTTGCTATTTTTATACTATTAAATGTATTTTAATTATATTTTAATTTAATTATGCCAGAGTAATCATTTTTGATAACTCAAATTATTATTTTTTTAAACGTCCTAACTTTAATCTGAATTATATATTGATGGTTGGTTGCGTGTTTAGCAATTTAACCATCAATATATAATTCATAAATATATAGTGCATCTGGGTTATATAAGTACCAAGAAAATTCTAATGAATGTTATAATGAATTACAATTTATCTGGTAAAACAGGTGTACATGTAGTGTTTTCTTGGTGAGTTGCATCTTTCCCAGGTCTAGCTGTCTCTCCGTTCTGCGCCAATTTCCCCACCTGCTACCACTGCCGATCTCTCATTCCTGCTTCCGCCTTCCTCTTCCAGATCTTTTCAGAGAATGTCCCAGCTAAAGTTGGAGTCTTGGACCCACCTTTTTCGGTATCTTTTTACTCCACTTGACCATGGGGTCAAACCATTTTACCTGAGTGGTCTATTTCTTACAAACGGTCATTTGCCCGCTATGCAAATATTTATTCATTTTTGTAAAAACGTCCGGCACGATACCTAGCAGTGTACAAGAATTATGCGATTATTTAATGTCTGGATGAATCAGGCGTCATTATGGGCTTTGTGAGATGTCACTACTTTAAACATGAAAGATTAATTAGAAGAACAAAATAATATTTTTCATTTGATATGATATCTTATAAATAAGATTCGTCGTTATTTTCACTAAGAATAGAATGTATTTGACTTACTTATAAAAATGTATGAACTTTACAAAGCAGTAGATTATTGAAGGAAAGAATTTGATGGCACAATGCTGACTGGAAGAATCTACTGGAAGAACACTAAAGCTTAGAAGTTGGTAGTTGTGACATGTGGGCTCTTCTGTAGTTCCACTTTGGCGTGTTTGGCCCTTCCTCCCGCATCCCGAACTTTAAGATCGATATGAAATTTGGAAAACATTGGTATTCCAATAAAACAGACAGATTGTATCATCACATCTAAACAGTAGATAACCATAAGTTATTATAAAGTTTAAAAAATCACTATTTACAATTTGAGATTCAAAACAGTTGTTTATACGACTATTACTTAGCCTATAATAATATGATAATGGTCAATTATATCTTACGAATTGTTTATTCTTATTTTAATAATAGAACTTTTATCCCTTCTACTAACATTGTTTATATATGAATTATTTTTCTTCTCACTCTTGCTTCACTTGTTTCAACTCAAGAACAGAGTTGAACAGAACTTCATGACAAGGACATGAGATGCGTGGTATGTTTTTGGAGTGGTACCCGTCTTCATTCGGGCAAACTCAATATTCCATCGTTTGTTACCATTGTTGTATCAATATTCCTTGTATGGATATATATTGCTATACAGGCGCAAGAAATGATCTCAAGGAAAATTCAGATCCTTTGATCTGAATAATATTTAAATAATAAAATGTGATGCCACGCTGAGATCTTTATACTTAATATATCATATCTTAATATCATTAATGAATAAGAGACATATCCCTCTCTTCTTCAAAATTTGACGTAGTTTACTGACCAGGATTTGGTTATTAAATATATAATTTAATTAAATATGCTACCTGCTGGATGTCCCTTACCCTATTTACTTAGGCAGTTTATTTTGGGTTCAAATCTGCTATGGCATCTGCCTATCTAATTTATTTAATCTATTAACAGCCAGGGATCGCCTCTCTGCACGACTGTTGTCCAAGAAACAGTACAATCTCTATTACGTAATGAACCCATGACCCTCCGTGGGTTGTGGTAAAAGTTTTTTTTTTTTTATACGTGTATATATATATATATATACACGTTTACAAAAAAAAAAACTTTTACCACAACCCACGTACTTATATACTTATATACATACCCATGTACTTATATACATGTACTTATATAACCCGTATACTTATATATACGGTTATATATAAGTATATATATATATATATATATATATATATATATATATATATATATATATATATATACTTGCATATAATAAACTCAAAATAATAAATTATATTTTTTATGTGAACAGATTTATCACTTTTTATGTAGAATTGTATATCCTAATTTATTTGAAGGTACTTCAGCTGTAAAGGGATAATATGACATATCCATTGGCAGAATAACGTTTCTTTTTTAGTGTTATAAATCAAATTTGATCGCCCTCTTGTGTTGAAGATTTTACAACGGTAGCACTTATTGGTAGTTGATGGCCACTTTGGTATCGCCTATCTGGTTTATCATCGATCCCTTACTTCTAGAATCCTTTTTATAAGACGGTTTCTTTTATATGGGCTGATTCTCTCTTGCCATAAAATTATATTTTTATTGCCATATGAATTCTTGGTGATATAAGAACTTTACGATGGTGCATTCGATTTGCACTCTTTTTCAGATCAAGTTTTATTTAATAAATACGGTTAGATTAATCATTATAATTATTAAAACTTTAATCGAGATCGGTTAAATATTAGTCCTTTCATATTTATAAGATATTTCAATATATTAATAATTATGCTTTCATTTTGAATTTGAAAAAAAAAAATTATCTTCTAGATCGAGCTCAGATGCTTTTTCATCTTAACGGTCAGTGAATACATTTTTCAAGCGTTTGTCGGTCTATCTGTTATCAAATCCATATGGAGGGAATAGGACAATTAATAAAGAATATTAATTTAATTTATTTATTTAATATTAGAGTTAAATAATGATATCTTCAACCGAGTCTTTTCCGAATTGTGCGAAAATTTTTGAGGATTGTGCGAATCTTTGCGATCCGTTATCAAATTCCATCAAAATTTTAATAGTTCGTCAGACCTTCTTAGGCCTATAGTTGAAAATAAGACCAGGTAATGATTTTTCTCGGTAGGCGGAAACAAATTTAAGGAGATTTTTGTTCTTATTTTTCAACATAATTGTGGAAAGGCTATACTTTAAATTTAAAAAATAGGTGTTTTTTTCAATATTAAATTTTTTGTTCGTACTAGTAATAGGCGCTCATTGAAAACATCTGCGATATAATTGAATGTTTTTGACAGTACTCAATCTTTCCCTCTAAACTATGAGAAACCAATGATCACCACAAAACACCAGTCTCTCTTACTTTCATGAGTGAAAAAATACTTCGATATTGATATAATCACATTAAAGAATTTATCACCGTAAGAATTTTGAAGTTTATTCATAGTGTCCCAATTCTGTTGAGTTATTTTTATAATAATGACCTTAGATTATTTAATTTTCATCTAGATACTAGGAAGAGTGAGTAAGAAACGAATTATGATTAGTATCAATAAAGATAATAATGACTATTAGTATCCATAAACAGAATAAACCTAATAAAATAATCATTATTATCTGAATAACTTATCAGGCAAATCGATCTTAACTATGTATGAGAATGAAAAGCTATTAGACTGAAATATTTGAATAGTTAATGGGAATAAATGTTCGTCGACGAAAACCGCATTTCATTAGTTACTTCTATTATTTGAATTGATCACGCAAGGTGTATGGATCAACATACATACTCTATTTTAATATTTACAACCGTTAAAATACACGTCTATATAAAATAAAGAGTCCATCATTCTCTATTATTTTGTGAATTCAAAATTTGATAGGATGTTTCGAGGTTTCACAAGGCTACTTTTAATATTTTTGGTTTAAATAAAAGAATAATGGAATGTGTTTTACTTGTATTTATTAGGTAATAGGTAAGTATATGCATAGGTACATACAAATATGATTAGCTTTCATTTAAAACACTCAGCCCTTTTTTATCGGAAAATAAGATTGATATTCTAGACAGGTTTCATCAAAATACTTTCAATAATATCCAATATCATTTATGTTACTTAAACATTGTTAATCATAAATAAATATAGAAAAATAATTAAGAGAAAATTTAATTCAAATACCGGACATCCGATATTGGAAATCCATGATTTGGCCACACTTGAATGGTTCTGTGTGAATGTGGTGCTAAAACCAATGAGTTGAATTCATTCGTTGCACATTAATTATTTTTTTAAATGTGCTAAGCTTTAAATTTTAAAAATTTTCGTTAGTTGCACCAATTCGTACACGAAGTTGAAAAATATTCTGTTGCTGTTTTACTTATCCGGTGAGTGCCTTTTAAACATTATATTTTGAATCTAAATTTGACCCATACAAACTAAAATCAACCAATCAACCAAATCAACCAATGGTAAAGAAGTGTCAAAAGTATGATTTTAATTAAAACACTTGTTCCAAGGGTTACAGTTGATTAGATTCATTCATCGAATCCGTAAGTGTCTACCATTTGAAGGGTCGTATTAAATATTTCGAATTTAATATCAACTTGTTTACCTGCTAGATTTTAAATATTTCCTAAGATAAATTTAAACCCAGAAGATGAATATATAAATGTATTAGTCATACCGAGATCATTATAACTAAACTAGTTAAAATACTTTTATTCATTTATTTTAGTTTAGGAAACTTCCCCAGTACTTTTACTGAACAAGTTATTAATATTTCAATGGGATATATATTGATCACATTTGTGTTCTACTTTCATTATGGCTTATCATAGAAACAGTTTTTAAATTATTTAGTACTCATATCTATTATTCCTTTAGTATCTGAAAACCCAATTTCATAACTAACGTACATTTAGATTCCTATTTTTACTAAATTGTGAAAAATTCTTTATAATAATCTGAATAATATGATTAAATATTCAAGAGAATGGCTACTGATACTGTTCATTGAAACTGATCCTTAAACTGATATAAATTTACCTTTACTGTTAAATATTTAAACATCATATTCCTGTTTAATTTTATGTCGAAACTCGATCTAAAAGTAAGAGAGCTGTTTTGTGTTTCATAAATATTTAAGTGAATTGTAAAATTTTATGTTTTATTCTTAATGAATTCATCTACTTTCAGATTTTTTATGTCTTTATTTTTAACAGATGGATAAGTAAAAAAAAAATGAAAAAATAATAAAAGATTTCTTGGACAGAAACTAGAATCCTTGATAAGACGATGGCTGTTATCAGTAAAGGAAATGGATAATTCGATACCCACTTCCCCCACACTAAGAGAAGAGGGGGGTGGAACAGCTGTCAAACATTTGCTGGAATATCTTCCTTCAGTCAAGGATCATTAAATTTTAATGTCCTGTTTTACCGGAAAAGTTTTCGACTACCTGGGTTTGGGATTTCACTTCCAAGTATTTAATATTTAATCATTTCTTCCACTCAAATGGTCAATTATATAAGATTTTCAACTGTATTCGACTAAATAAGTAAAAAATATTTGCCTTCAACAAATAAATGTTCTTATATTTTTCTAAGGCCGCGTTCATACTACATTCCTGGGATCTGGGTGATAAAAATTTACTGGGGACACAATTTTCACCTTCAGTTTTAAAAATGAGCTGAAATGAGGCAGATATTGTTGGTTTGTACTATTCGTAGGATGAGGAGAAAAATAAAATATTAGGTACTTCAAGAAAAAGATAATTCGTTAATTTCTGCAATGTTGCAATGGTATGATTTCAGATGTGTTCATTAGGTCTCACTCGATTAATGAAATTAATTACCAAACTATCTCCTCTTCTTTCCCTCATATTCACAGCTCGAAATATCGTACGATGAAAGTCGCTGAGAACTTTATCGCAGTCTTCATTTAGATTTAATGGATCTGGCTCGAATAACGTATATTGCTTAATACCTATCGGTTAAGTATGAATCGCCTATATACATCTCGATCAATTTTTTTCTTACGAATCAACATCATTTGTTTCAATGTTGGAAAAATTATTGTTAAAATATCATGTTTATAATAATTACATATAATTGGTGCTAGTATTTTTAATTAAGGAGTATTTTAAAAGTATTTTTATATGTACTTTTTAAAAATTTAAACAGTAATGTTCTTATTTAACTTTTCAGTCCATGCATACAGCCTAATTATTATGCATTATTTTGGGATTTTCCAGGGAATTGACTATACTGAAGTGTGTGTTTATTGTCAAACAAAGAAATCAATTTGATCAATTTGTTTAAAAAGAAATTCCTTTCCTGTTAAAAAAAAACTTGTTGTCATACAACACAGTACTGCAATTTATTCATTTTATTTGTTCAAAGAAATACTTTATTTTTTTAGATGATTATTATTTATTTATTTTCTATGACTTGGTTTGTACCAAAGTAGGATATTTTTTGTATATTACCATTTTATATTTTTTTGTGTGGATTAAAATAACATAGTTAGTTTACTACTTAATTTTGTATATTTATTAAATATTATGTGTATTTTTTGTATATTACTTTACTAATATTTTATATTTTACGACTATACATGAACCCGAAATTTCAAAAAATTTACTTCTTAACAATTTTGTCTAACACGATAGTTGCCACCTTATTTATCATGGTTTTAATCCGGTTCTGAACCAAGTTAGTTATGTTATTTTTTTCCCAATTCACCTTATATGCTTATTATATGTTCAATATTATTCTTTTGAGACTTTCCCAGAATAAATTTTCAGTTTTAGTATATATAGTTGCTGCTTTGAGGCTTGGCCGAGAAGGTTCTTTCAATCATTCGGTATAGGAAAACGTTTGATGCGTGTTAACTAAAGATAATTTTGAAACTAATTGGCTGAAAGCAGGATAATGCTTGCTGCGACTGGAACCGAAGGGTAGTTAGATGGACATTCCTCTGACGTGTGTGTGCCGATTGGGACGAACTAACTTAATCAGCCGAGAGAGACTCCCCTCAAAAGGGAAGACGCCTCGCCAGTTAAACAGTTATCTTGCAGTTTGTAATATTGTTTATCAATTAGCGACAATTGTGGAAATTAGTTGGCGGGGGGCCCCTGTGTGATCTTAGCCCCGCCCGGGCTTTGATCCTTAATGTGCTAGAGCCATGGCCCTTATTCAAAGGACTCGCTGATAAGAGCTATCTTTGTAGCAATGCAAGTCTGGTCCTCCGCCACTCACAGGCTAATCAATTAGAAATTTACATAGTTCCTATTGCTCGATGCTTCTCATTATTGTCCTGGTTCATGCATTATAAGTGAAAGGATATTGCTGTATTATTATTGTTGGATAGTCAAACCACATAATTCTTTCAATTATTATATTTTTTACTTAATCGATTGCATTGAATGAATAGGATACATAAACACTATCCAATAGAACTATAAAAACACTTAGCTATATAGACGTCTGAAGTATAAAAAAACACATAAAAGAGTCATATAGAAAAATAAGTAAACTTCAACTCAGTGAACTCGCAACTCAGTGTGAAAACTCTTTATTTTACTTTCAAAGAAATATCGATCTTTTTCATTTCTTTATTGAACTACTTGATCGATATTTTGAATGCTCTCTATTAAACATGTGTTATTTTAGCCATTTTAATTTTAAATCAATAATGTATATTGTGTATTAATAATATATATTATATATTAAGTATATTATTCCTACATAATTTGTCTGTGGAATGTAATTTTTTTTTTATCACGTACCGGCCACTAAGGACCACGTGAATATCATTGGTTAGACTTCTTTGGGAGTCTTGATTTTCTTTCTTCCCAACTCAGCTAATGAATTTTATTATATAGAAATTATAAAAATAAAAATATAACCAAATATTTCTTTATATACGAATTTATTATCTTGTACGCTAAATAATTGCACGGAATTAGGCAAGCTTGTTCAGTGAAACTCATGGATATTCCAACACATTTACACAGAACCTTGACAAATTATGTACCTAAAACCTTCCTGGTGAATCACTCTATCTATTGGTGAAACCCGCATGAAAATCCGTGCAGTAGTTATTGAGTTTACCGCGAATAAACACGGCCGAGGACTTTGTTTTATAAAATGTATAAATATATATATAATGTAGTTTAAAACTTTAACTTAATTTTTTTTCCAGTTCCTGTTATGTAATACTTTAATCGGTACAAAAATTAATCATGGAGTAGATTTATTTTATGCAATGTTATTTACGAATTTCAGTTAGTTTAGTTAGTTTTCGCTAATTACAACTATTGCAAACCTAAAACTTCCTGAAGTGTATGTTTATTCTTTAGTGCGCACATTTTTTCTTTTAAAGAAGTACAGATATTTTTCATTGATTCAGTAAACTACTTAGTCAATATTTTTGGAACGTCTCTCGCTCTCTATTCTTGAAAGATGAACTAAACTGTACCACTACAATTCACTAAGAGTCTTGGGTTCAGTACGTGGTGAGACTATCTTGCTTCAATGATGACGGTTGTTGAGGGCGGTGATTTGTCCCAGATCACGCTAAACGCCAGGGTTTTCCCCATATTTTGGATACCCACTCTATAGAGGCTGAATGAGCCCCAAGAGGGCTCCAAATCCCATAGGATCCATCCCTAGTTGTTAACTAAATAAAATCTGCGACAGCGCCTCCCTGCTTATTTCTGTATAAGTCACGTATCGATATTTTGTCGATATTTAAAAATATATTTCCAACGTCCCTAGGTTATGTCAGGGTATTATAGAGGTGTGTACTACCTACCTTTAGGTAGAGTTATTCGGTATTATCAATGAATAATAATAGTGATTAGAGTATCAAGGAAGTGAGGTAAGACACATTAGACTACACTTCGAGCCGAGAGATGAATGCAGACTAGACAAGATATAAGGCCGGTAGAGGCACGTGCCGGGAATACAGAACCTTCCCTCCTAAGTCCTCTGGCTACCTGCAGATTTGACGGTACTTCTTCCTCCTTCACTTCCTATCTCC
The DNA here is from genome assembly GCA_037127475.1 of Arma custos. Classification (NCBI taxonomy): domain Eukaryota; kingdom Metazoa; phylum Arthropoda; class Insecta; order Hemiptera; family Pentatomidae; genus Arma; species Arma custos. The sequence continues at coordinate 87,719,404 of CM073763.1, read as the reverse complement.
ATTTATTATGTCTCTTCTCTACCACTTAACTCGTGTTGTCTATCAGGGCTACATCTTCCCTTGTGTATTTATTATATATGTATATATCAACCTATATAACCTCAGAAAAAACCTAAATTCATAAATTAAAACTATGAACCTATTGAATCGTATCTGATTAAACTCTTGAATTTGACTGCACAACTGCTGTAAAATAGACGTATATCATATAAGCTTTGTTTTATTTTCAACAAGGGCTTTACAGACTTGAATAGAAAATATCGGTTAAAGAAGACTCGATCAATCAATGTTTAGGTAAAAAATGGATAGTCAGTAGTCAAGACAAATAAAAAAAATAAGTATTGCATAAGAACGGTATAAATTTTGAATTTATATAAAAGTTTCTACACTTTACATTATTTAACCATTTATACTTCAATATTAGTGAATGCTGAATAATCTTTATATTTTATTTTTAACCTATTTGATACATATGTTTATTTATAACTAACTACAAATTTACAAAAACAATTTTTTTATACCGAAGTGGTCAAAAATTATAATCATCCATTATCTTCGAACGGGATCAGTATTATACTCCATCATTTTTTAATCACTTCGTATTTTTGATGCGTAGCTTATTTTCGAGGGCTTCTAATTATCATATAGATAGGTTTCTCGGGTTCAATAATCGAGGCTAAGGTAGGTAAATATTCATTGAGAAAAAAATTACATTCAGATCTTTCTTTTAGAATTCACCATACCACATATTACATCGCTGTGAAATGAAACCCATATAGATTGAATTCGATTCGGACTCCTTTGGAGATGGAATTTTAAAGTACAAGATGCTTATTATTTCGTCCTTTTCCAGTAAACTTTTCCCGTGGTTAATGTTAAAATGTGCATAATATTATGAGTCATTAGTTAAATTAAGAAATAATCGATTTAAATCTAACGATATACTTGAAATGAATTTCATCCAACATAAACAATCGTAGATGATATTTTGGACATGTTCCCAGAATAAATTTTTTTTTCTATTCAATCGAAAAATATCTGAATTCTGAGATCGTTAGAACGAATTACTAGCTTTAAACAAATATTATTCATAACATTAAATATTAACATTAGTTTTTACCGTATTTATTATGAATTGATTGATCCGAACGCCTGTACTGGATTTCGAACTGAATCCGTATCAAATTGACCAATCCTTTACTATTTAAAGAAAATCACCAATCCTGAATCCATTTAAAAATGAATTAAATTGGATTCCAGAATTACAAACATTGATGTTCCTGCCAAAATGTAAAAACCTATTTTCAAAAAATGGACTCACGTGAGTGAATTACTGTGCGGAAATTGTTAATTTAAGATATGTATAGATGCCATGTTAATGCGTTTTTTCCGACAATGTTGATTATTTGGCTACATTTTATAATCGATTATATAGGTTTATAAAATTTTGTCAATAATAGCCCTAACAATATGCTTTAAAATCGTTAAATAAATATAAAATTATTATTTTTTTTAATATCAACCATACCTTAATTCAAAATTGTAAATCATTAGCTATCTCTCAATGTTCTTAGCAATAAAAAAAAAAGACAAATGTAAATGGATTGAGAATTTGTTGACTGACTAAATAGGTGAAAGTTTACCGTGTTAATAACACTGTTTTAGAACTAAAGCAAAATTAAACTCTATCTTATAAAGCCATAAAAAATATGGAGATTGTCTGAGATCTCATAAACTTAAGTGTTTGCTGCGATCAATAATGGTCTTTCTTATATTATATAATAAAAATAATATGTTTCCTAGAAATAAATAGAATGATTTAATAATTAATTCTAAAATGCATGGTATTTGAAAGTTTTTTGTGCACCAAATTTTTTTGTTTGCTTGTGTTTACTATGTAAAATATTTATTATTAAAATGATATTTTCGAACAAGTTTTAAAACATATTTTATGATTAGGTTTTTAATAAAATGTATGAAAATAGTTGTATTAAAGTTCATCTTTTGGTAAGTTTATGCTATAACGCAATGCTGTTATGTCGTGCCGGTGAGGTATAACCTAGTGCCGTCGACTTCGACGTTAGTAATATTAAGCCAATGGGACACGTGTCACAATTGATGCAAGCATTTCCCTGGAGGAAAATACAGATTATTGATGCAGAGTTTATTTATTTGTATTGAAAATAATATGGCAGGTTGAACGTTCCAAATCACTGAATACTAGTGGTTCATATTTATTGTACTATTTAGAATATTTTAAAATAATTAATAGATGCGAATGCTTATTGAGTCAGAGCTAATTAAAAATGTTTTCATTATTATTATTATTATTTTTGTTTCTATTTTAATTTTTGAAAGCATATTAATGATGCATACTTACTATATATTTATTTATAACAATTAATTGATAATGTAGAGAAGCTTCTCTCCCTGTGGTACATTAAGTCTAGAATATGTATAATAATTTTATTATGTAACACTATTGGAAAAACAAGTATCGTCTATATTTGATTTAAACTGTAACAATCGTAATAATATAATAACAGCTAACAATAATAGTTTCCTTTTATTTTATTTTTTTATTAATTGTTATAATTCATAATCCTTTATCTTCAAAATAAAATATTTAAAAATTAACAAAAAAATAAAATAAAATAAATTATAAATAATATAATGCCGTAAGTCAACAATGTCCTAAATAAAGTAATGTTCAATGAACATTCTTTCCTGTGCATACATAACAAAATTGCGAGAACACGGGGATATAGGATCGTTGAAGAGAATGGATTTGTCTGGCCGTGTTACGAGCCAGGTTAGCTAAATTGGTTAGAGCACCGCAACGGAGACGTGGGTGACCCTGGTTCGATTCCCGGCCCTGGACAAATCTTTTATCTTCAAAATAAAATATTTAACAATAGTTTCCATCCGGATATGGTTCTTGAACTTATTTTCTTCATACCTACAAATTTGATAATGATAAGTTTTATAAAATTTTAAACTATCAATTCAAAGAAAATAAATTAAACAAATACAGTTTTGTTACTTAATTGAGGACAATTTTTATTTAATTATAAACTCTTTATTTAGTTTTGAATATGTTTAAAATATAAATGAGTGGGTGAGAACCGATACATATGTCATCTTTCTAAAATGTTTCCTATCTAGTCTCTTAATGTGAAACACTACTTCATCATTTATTTTTTTATTTTTTTTAATTATATTCTCTATTTTATTTATATTCTCTTTTTATTTAGTTTTATTATACTTGTTTAATTACTTTTATTTTATATTGTACATGGGCTCATTCTTAATTACAGCCTTTATTGAGGAAAAGAATAACATAGTTTTAATTAACGTTTTATTATAATAGATCAATAATTAATTTAAGTAAATTTACATAGCCTGAACTGTTTGATCGCGATTATTAAATATTTCTTGTAAGTAGCGTTTAGTTGTATTGCTTTTTCATTTCTAATTACAAACGATTTCCTTAGAATATTAATGAATCAGTCTCACTGTAGGAAGTAATCAACTTCTCAGCATTACTTTTAAAAGAGAATAGCTCTGTTTCTTGCAATGAAAATTAATCAATCTAATTCTTCATAAGAAATATATCTATCAGGGATTTATTTAATCAAAATGAATCTCATAATTTTAGGCGTTTCCAATGCAGGAATGTAAGACTGTGAAATTTTCATCTTACTTAATCACTGCGGAGTTAGTTGTGCGTATAAAAGACGAAAAAACATCGAAAATCGTGAAGGCTTCATTTCATCCGGAAAATGTTTGAATTTATTTTGGGGAATTATTTGAATTTTGAAATAAAAATCTGGTAGATAGCTAAATTGAACGAATATAATATTCGTGGTGGATTATGCTAGTGTGTATGCGGATTATACAAACATGTTGTATAATAAAAAATACTCTTTTTTAAAAAATTCAATTTTTTAAATAATAAACGCGAAACATCAGTCTATAACTTTAATAATTAGTTTTAATTTACTAAATTTAAATTCAATTAAATATAAATGCATAATATAATTGTAGTCAAGCATTATGACAGTATTAAATATTACATCAGAACCTTATAAATTTTTAATTTATTTAAGAGTTTCTGCTTTTTACATTAAAAAATCATTTATTCATATCCTATACCCCCGATGTACACAAAGTGACCTTATATTTTACTCTATTTAATTAAATTTAGTTTTTTATTATAATTAATTTACTTATATACTTTTTATTTATAATTCCTTTTTTTGATAATATTCAAGTGTTGAAATATACCGTCTACTTAATTGGTATTTATTTTACCTATAGATAATAGAACATCTTAATGTAATGTAAAAGAAATCTTATGTAATATAATATAATCTATATAATATATGTAATATATCTTATGTAATATATGACAGCATTTAATATTACATAAGAACGTTATAAATTTTAAATTTATCTAACAGTTTCTACTTTTTACAATAAAAATTCATTCATTTATACCTTAGATTCTAATATCCGCCGAATGATCTTTACATATTATCCTATTTCATTAAATTTAGTTATTTATTTTAATTAATTTACTAACTAAAATTAAATTTAACTAGTTTTTTTCCAATCAAGAATGCTTTATGCTTTATATGCTTTTTATTTATAATTTCTTTCTTTTTTAAAATAGTCAAGTGTTCTATTATACCGTCTACTTAAGAGGTCTTTTATTTTAACTATAGAGAATCTTAATGTAATATAAAAAATGGTGAAACCGCAATCCCTGTCAATAAAATTATACACAAAGAGAACTATAACATAACATTTAGGCCATTGTCAGGTCCGAAAGGGTTGTAGAGTAACGTGCCCATGTAGGGATGCTTCCAGATTCTACATCCCTCCTAGAACCATATTACAATAATATTTCACTATGTTTCTACTTTTCATTTTAAAAAATGTCTATAGTGGATCTGAATCTCATATGGCGGGAATATAATTTTATATGCGGTTTTTGATCCATTTCTAAAGTGACCCTGGCTTACAGGTTAGTGGGTTGTAGTTAATAAATTACATTGGTTACAGTTTTATTAGTTAGTTACATTAGTCACTGTTTTATAACCGGTTACGAAACAGATTAAATATTGCTAACCTTTATTGGGGTTAATAAGAGATGCCCATAACAGTTTCCTTGCTAAACTAGGTAGTTGTGTAAACATAATCATTGGAGAGGCGCCTAGGTCAACATCCCCCGGAGGCTACAATGAATTTCCATTTTAATTACAGAGCGGTGTAAAGATGCAGCCGTGCCTTACGCAAACATTAGCGAGCAATGATCAAAGGGCGAGGCCCTGCTGAGCCCAGCAGCGAGCGACAACTTGCTGCACCAAATTGCTTCGCTTCGCTGGCTCCTTCTGTTTGCCCAACGTTTAATAGTTTAATTTTGCAATGCGGCTACAACCTCTCCACCTGCAATCAAGGCCTCATTCTGGGAGGATATTGTGTGCTTTTAACACTTTGAAAAAGTTTGGAAACAATGTATCATTTAAATATGAGAGTGTATAAGCTGGATGAATAGGGTTATTTCGGTAAGGAAGAAATTGTTGGGATGCGGTCAATATAGTGTTACACTTATTTATAATGTTTATATGCCTTATGTTTAATGTTAATTAAACCTATTTTTTATGTGCTGAAGTTTCAGCATCGGGTTTACTTAAATCATGAGTTAACCATGAGAGCAGAGGGAGGCAAATCCAAACAATCTTTTAAATTTGTCCCTAGACTCTGTATACCACATAGACTTTTTTTTGTACATAAAACTGTTGGTAATTTAGTTTGACATGCCTTAACCACACTTCTTATTTTGTGTGTTTATGTTATGTATAAATTTACCCCAGGTTTGGCAGAGCAGTTATTATATATATATATATATATATATATATATATATATATATATATATATATATATATATATATATATATTTATACATTTTTTTTTTCTTCCGTTTTCCTATAAGCTAATGCTAACAGAAATTCATAACATTTCTGGAGAGAAATGTATCAATATGTCAATATGGAGATATTGACTTACTCTTTCGAATTTTGGTCATTAACTACTTACCATCAAAATAAAATTCAACATTCGTTAAATGAGATTCTTCAGAAAATTGATGGGAAAACCAGACGAGACCGCATAAGTTACGCAACCATTAGGATTAGTTTGAACCTCAGAGTTACCCCGGCAAAAAAAGGAAAACCGTTTAAGATGGTTTGGGAATGCCTTAAGATTAGAAAACTACTGGCTAGCCAAGATAGAAGGTAGACCCCGCCATACCTGGGAAGACGAGTTAGGAAGTGCTTAGTGAAGAAGAATCTAGAATGTAATAGAAGAAGGGAAATAGAAGATCGGATGGTGTGGTCCGGGCTGTACAGAAGTAAACCTCACGCTGCATGAGCGGTTAGACAGGAATGATTATGATCTTTAGATTTTAAATAAAAAATAAAACTGTTTTACTTTTCGTTGCAATCAGCCCTTTAATAACATTTCATATATATTTTTCTAACAGCTCGCCGCTACCTAGGCTCCTTCACACAAGAGTGAAACGACAAATAAACCTCTTTAGCTATCGATTACTACTAAAACTATACAAAAGCTCTATTTTTTATACAAAAGGCTCATAAAAATTATAAAACTGGGGCTCCTCGAAACACTCGGATTTTTCCTGCATCCAATCATTACCATCTTAGGTCCTGAAGACTTTTTATTAATTCACAAATAAAATTATCTATACAGATATTAATTAATGAGTATTTTTTAAGCTATAACTACTATTCATTATCAAGGACTCTTTCGAGGAAACAGAAGAGATAAACTGAAGAATAACGACAAACAATCGATCTCATTTAGTCTGTCCTTAGAAGTTGCTGCTCAGTCGCACAATTGAATTCAAACTGTCTAAAACACTCTTAAGACCTACACATTGGAAACCTGGAAATTGCTTAGAGCTTCGGCTGAAAGGAAGATTCTAAGACGCATAAATTTCTTCTAGAGGAGTATTGTTTGTTTCGATTCTGGGTAAACAAAGAGCTTCATATGTTTTGTAATTTATAAGGACATAATGTCTAATTTGGCTGGGAAACGTTAAGAGAATGATAGAGTAAAGGACAACTAAAAGACTATATAGTGGAAATATCGATGGAATAAAGTTTAGAGTCTCCGATGACCGGACTGGAAGAACTGTCGAAGAACGGTTGAGCAGGCCCAATGGTATTTCTCGGGTATTAGTTGCGAAAGAGATACATACATTTGAAATATGTAGATATCATAATGTAGAAGTAATGGTGAATATCACACAATCTTTATTGTTATATTATTTAATAGAGCCTAAATGTTTCCATGAAAATGTAATGCATTGCCCGTATAAACTAAATTTAAATGCTTTATTACAATTAGTATTGAGAGTGAATCTTGAAGAATGATGCCAGGTTTCCTATTATTGATACCAACAATTTTTAGTCAGAGTTTCTTCCAAGCACTATTACTGATAAATGAGATTAAATTTTATAATAAACTAAAAATATTACAAGAAAATAAAAAATATTTATTGATATTGTTAATGCCATGAATACTTATTTAAGATAATTACTCTACTGATTATGTCTTAAATTTTACGACGACGAGAAGAGACGAGTTTTAAATTCGATTCTTTTCCTTTGGCTTGTTGTATGTTTACCTATTTACTAATCAAACAACTTGATACCTTAATAAAACCATCAATATTGTGATCATAAATATATAGTGCACCTGGGTTATGTAAACATGTAAATAATTACAATGAGTATACTTTATTAATAAAATTACTTCTTTCGAATTCCATTTAATACATGTATTAAGGCATGGGCAGTAACGGGAAATAAATACCTAAATAAATAAAATTAACTCTTATCTCTTGTAGAAAATGTTTATTTTCGATATATCAAGCTTCGGTTCCTTCCGTGTTTGTTGAAGCTAAGTCCTTGACTCTCCTTGCGAGCCAATCTCTCTTGCTGGTCTCCTCTGAAGCCTTTTTTCAGGTATATAGCCCCCTTCCCTACATTCTATTACTACCTGCCTATGTGGTCTAGTTTTTATAAATGCCATTTTTTATTATTTTGGTTATCCGCTCAGCACTAGGACTAGCGAGAGTTTAGCTTGTTTACGATGACGGGGATGATCCTGGACTACAGAGTGATCCGGGTGTGAAGGAAGTGAGTTGTTAAGGAGATTTGGGGACTATAGAGATGAGTGGGCTAGTGAGTGCCTTTGGGTCCTTTGAGGACTTTAGTACCAACTTTCTTAATCTGTGAAAATTAGTCATAAAGCTTCTTGCTTTGCATTAATGCGCACTTCAAACTTAATAAATAATTTTGTCTTACTCTTTACAGTCTTCTTGTGCTATGAATCTTTTTCTGATGTTCTGTTGTACTATATATATAGTTCACCGAATTTTGAATCATATTTCACTCAGTCAGATTCACTCAGAAGTTGCAATGATATTCAATATTCAATATGTTTTTTTATAAATATAGTTCTATTTTGTATTTTATCATGTATGAACTTGAAGTATTATGGAAACTTTTTAACGTAATGACATAACAAGTTTCAATAAAAAAGTTTCAAATTTTTAAAAAATTTTTAGTAGAATTTCAAGACCATAATTACAATAGGGATGCTTAGCTGTACCAACAACCACATTATTATTTTTTTTAACCACATGGAACTTTCGAATACCTCTATTGAAAAATTATGTTTTTTGAGTTATGACGTTATTCTTTTGAAGACGCGACATGCTTTCGAGAAAATTGAATATTGGAAATCTATGTTTAATTTAATTTTTAATATTTTATCCTTTATTTAGAGCGGTTATAAGGCACTTAATAGAATTTAGTGAATGGAGTTATTTATTATTTAATAATTTTAAGGATCTGGGCTTATTTATTACCTCGATGTACCGTTTTCCTTAAATAAGGAACATTCCTAAGCTAGTTTTTTTAAAGACTTTCCTACTAAGACCGTATCTTGAGTATTCAGTGTAAGAGGAAGAAGCCCTTAAGAGTTAAGACATACTGGCCTTTGGAAGGAAGAGGTCCCAAGGCTACTATAAATAGGCACTTATCTCCTATGTTAAGATAAGGACAATAATTTACCAGCTTCGCCAATCTTCACCTCCGTCTCTTTTTCTGTACGCTTTACCACCACCCTCTACCCTCATAATAAAGAGACTTTATCTTCTGATGTATGCCCTCTTCCCAGTTATCCGCATTCTCTTCGGTACACTCTTTTCTCTCGATTACAGGATGCTCTAGAAATTTTTAATTACTACTCCGGTAGAAAGGGAAGAGTAGTCTTTTTTGTCAGTAGTTAATGAAGCGTTCATGTTAAGTTGCCTCCGTCTCGGGAATGAAAGCTCCGGGATGAATAGCTAACCTCGATGAAGCCCCAAACCCGTGTATATTAGATAGGGACATTCTAAAGTGGCTCATAAAACATATAAAGTTTAATTATGATCGCATTAATACTCATATAAATTAAGCCTTTCGTGTAGCGTTATGTCGTTGTAATATATTTAGAAACAATCAATCAATTTATTTTTTTGAAATTTCAGTTTATATTTCGTACTAAAAAATCTCAAGCTTTTTAGTATTTCAACGAGAACAGTAAATGTTTAATTTTCGTTTGTAAATTTTTTACATTGATTATAATTATAATTATAATGGGGATTAATAATTATTATAACTCTTTTAATTTTTAGAATAATTTTTTACTGTAACAAAATCTTGATATTTAAAAAAAATATTATTTTTATTAGTTCCATTTATAGCAATATGAATTTTAAATCTATTATTATATGTCTATTTATATATAACAATATGTAGTTGTAATATTTTCGGATTTAATTACTTTATTTTTTGAAATGCCAGTTTATATTTCGTAATTATTTTTCGTACTAAAATAATTCAAGCTCATAAACATTTACGATTCTCGTTTTTAAATGAGTATATGACCCTTCAAAAAACTTCCAAACCAGGACCTCATATGTTTCCAACAGATACAATTTGCGTGCGCTAATCCAATGAAAGGGTTACTAGCTAATTAGTTAATTAAGTTTATCCTCTGTTAGCAATTACCCCCTCCACTCGTCCCTGCTGTTGTTGTGCGAAAGCAAATTTGTTTTTAGAATTCGTTTGTGGATCGCGAGTTGGAATCGATAGAGACCATTAGACTAACCGTTGAAAATATATTGCATTTCAAAGAGGCCGTCACTGGGTTTATTTATTTATTGCTCGTTTTATTTTTTTCCCCCATTTGTTTCTGTTGGCACACCTGCCGCTCTATTAGCTCGCGACAATTATCGGATGTGATATTAGTTGATGGAATCGGCATGACATGAGAGTGGTGATTGCTTGTCCTTGTCAATCACCTTATGAATCATTCATTAATTTAGTCATTTGTTTAATCGCAGCTTCTAATACTAAACTCACGATCATATACCATTAGTGAACGCTTTATTTAGCGTATAGTTGGAACTTTAAATTGAAGTAGAATTGACTTTTTTTGTTTTATTCTTTTCGGATAATCATTTAAAAATTAATTTTAATTATATTAGCTTTATGTAGGTGAACTTCCCGAATTCTTTTGCAAAAAGGCCCATCCAGAGCCTTGGCCTCCTTTCGAAGCGATTCTTCCACCATTTCCCGTCTCGTTCCCTTTCCTTCTTATAAGAAACGCTGAAGCATCCTTTGTGACGCGATTTTTCCCGAATTTAATATACGTTATATAGATTTAGAATATTCTCCTTCTCTCTCGTGGTTCATCCGATTCAATTCAAGAGCATGTTAAAACACATGTTGGTGGTAGGAGGAAGATGTGGATTCAGAAACACTGGTAGGAAGACGTGGAATAACTTTCCTCTGTTTTCATACACACTCGAATTAAATAAATATACCGAACATAGCATTATATATAGCCATTTGCAGACACACAAACATACATAATAAATATGTTCATATACATACTTGTATATGGTTATGTTCTAGCCTCATCCCATATGCACCTTGTCTATTTCACATGGAGTCAGCACAAGTCAGAACTGACACATCCTCTTCTTCTCATTTATATATATATATATATATATATATATATATATATATACCTCCTAAAAATAAGCCTTTAATTCCTGTTCTAGCTCAAGTACTGTTACTATGTTGGTATAAATAAACTTTTCTTCTTAAAAAGATTTGGCCAGTGTTACACTATTTAATTTTATATATATATATATATATATATATATATATTATTTTTTTTTTCCCTTCACGCAGTACCCCTACGCGTTGTAGACGTTTATTTTTCTGCATGTTCCGTACATTTATAGTACATTACATACATTTGTACTTTCATGTTATTTTTTTTTCTATTTACATTTTTTTTTGTATTATTTATATAGAAAACTAAACGCTAAATTGAAAATACATCATTAAAAAACAAAACTTAAACATAAAAATATTGATCATAGTAAATATTAAGCCAGTTGAACAAAAAATGAAATAGGAAAAAACACAAAATTACAACAAAGTAATCGAAAACAAAACTAAAATTCTTGTTCACTTATAATATTGATTTCGTGTAGTGGTGATTAACCACACTGCTTTAGCAAACACCTTGAATTGCTGAAAATACTTCCAGTATAAGTCCTTAACACTGATTGGCCAACTGTCCTGCGTCACATGATTGATAAGTTTAGTCATTGGTTCATCGGTTAGTCTGCAGTCATATATTAGGTGTAAGTAAGTTTGTTCGATGGTAAAGTCACAAGGGCATGTCTTATTGTCTGTAAGTTTAAATTTATACAAGTAGGATTTTGTGGGTATTCCAAGTTTTACTACTATGTTCATTTTAAATCATTTATTTCAGTATCGTATGTTCATATGAACATGGATATGAATACACTGGCTTAAAGGAATATAAGACACAAATTCCTGTATAAAACTGGATTCTAAATTTTCACGATCGCAATAGTTTTTTTTATAATCGGTACAGTATTTTTTAATGTATATTTGAAATTTCATATACAAACCTGAATTTCTTTTTTGAATACTTGTTTCACGTTTCCAGGTATTCTCTAAGCTGAAAATAAACGTAAATTGGATAGACCCTCCAATTAATCTTCTAATTGAAAATATTCATCCTCATCTCGATGAGTTGATTTTTTAAAAATGTTAATATTATACATTGAATATGTTATATATAACTTGGTTAGCAGCATTGGAATAATTTTGTTTGTCTGAGTTGAAAATTAAACAATCATCTCAGATTTATATTAAAAATATAATATTGAGAATGTAGGTTGTGCGGTAAAAGATAGTCTTAACGGTTGTAAAGTTTATAAATAACCTTCATTTATAACGACACTGATATATTTTACCGTATTCTATTCGGTGGAAATATTGAAAACGGTTGTAAAAGGACGTTGCGGACAAAACAGCTGGTTTGTATTCAAACAGCGATGGAGCCGTTAGGCTAGTATCGAACCCACGTGCGGGTTATTTAAGGTGCCCAGTTCGGCTGTCATTAGAACGCACCAGGGTGGGCCTTATTTTTGGGACATCTGTTCCTAACAGCCGATCCGCGCGCTGTATTATTGTCCCTTCTGCGGGGTTATTTCCTGGCCCAGGGTGTCCACAACCGATACACTGCTACTGATTAATCGAAACGGTTATAAATGAATTGAAAAAGTGGACTATCCATTGAATTGTTTATTATTTGGATAAATTCTGCATCCGTAATAAGTGGTTAAGTCGAATTTCGCCCATACAGAGAGCTAACTGTACTGAGGAAAGAGGAATCGTGTTATTACCGTAGTTTTATCACTATAAAATTATAATCCATTATAATTAAACATATTATATAATGGAGTTATTTCATCAACATTACAGAAAAAATACTTGGGCATTACAATGGATAGAAGATTGACTTGGAAATCACACGTGACTGATTTAAAGACAAGTTTAAATCATCGGATCTCATTTCTAAGGCGTCTGCTTTACAACAAAACTAAACTATCGCTATTTAACAAAATTATTATATACAACATGATACATGTGTGGGGCTCATGCAAAAAATCTCAGTTATGGACCATTCAAATCTTTCAATCAAAATTCCTTCATCATATTATACAATGTCCTATTTACATGACTAATAACCATTAAACAAAGATGTCAACATAACACTTGTGAGTGACACAATCAAGAAAAACTATCAAAAGTTTCATGACGCATTTGCTTGACACCCAAACTTGCTGGGACAATCACTACTGACAGACACATTACCTCAGAATCCGACAAGGAGACTGAAACGTCTCTGGAGCAGGGATCTACTACAGAGAAATGACCACATTAGGAGTGCCTCCAATGGGATGTTTCTTCATATATGCTTCCTTTAGTGGAGGTTTTCTAAAGAAGATAGCATATACTATATGTCCATTTGTGTAATTTCTTATATAAATATTATATTAATAATAATTAATGTTATTATATCAGCATTGACTCCATTTCATGCCAAATACCACGAGAATGACACCATTCCGTTTCCTTCAATACAATCAACCAATTTTGGGCCAAATTCGACTTCCTCACTTCTTCAAAAGAACCATATAACTCAAAAATCGGCACTCAAGCCTTCAGTCGAAATTTCATTAATTGAATCTTTTTAATTCTGGAACAACATGTCTAATATTTCATTTTCATGATATGATATGATGACTAATTTAAAAAAAAAAGTCATAATTTGAGTTATATCATGTTTGAATATGAAGTTTAATGACGAAAGCTAAAATAAACAAAAGTTTCCATTTTGTTTACTCCCAAATTTTTATTTTTTTAAAACTATCTTTATTAATTTTGACAAGACATTCAACTTTCAAATAACTTTATTGAAAAAATGAGGTTGTACCTTTTGAATGACCGACTTATTCACCGGAGCTGAAGATTCATTAGCATGCATAATTAAAAAACAAAAGAATATCCTACATCGTTGTATATTGAATAATATTACTACTGGTATTACTATTCCTGCCCGGAGTGAACCCCGGTTTCTTCAACAATTTTTTTATATATTAAATAATAATCTAATTTTTAAAAAACCTGTATCATCGTAACTCTCAACGGTTCTTGAATTCATAAACATAGTGGAAAATATTCGGTTTCTAAGGTAACGGATGGGCAGAGAAGTGATTTGGTGGGAATCACGCTTTACCACTAGTTTTTGCCTAATCAACGATATCTATTTTATTATCTGATATATTTATATTTATCTACTTCATATATTTATCGGGACAGCTTCTTGAGGTTCTGGATTCCCCATAGTCGATAGTTCATTGATTTTGTTTAACGTCAGTTCATGAAGGTATGGTAAATCGGATGATAGTACAGTTCTAGTCCAAAACTATACTTACCCAGGTATAATTAGGAATAGAATCTTTAATAAGCACCTGACATGGTACAGGCTCAGCACCACCACTTTACGCCCCCTCCGACGGAGAGAATGTATAATCCTTTTTAAAAATCTTAATGCCACTTGCCGTGCTGCGAAAATATAGATTCGATTTGCAGTAGAATAAATAATTTAAGTGCCACACCTGGACTTACACACAGGACCTACAGCTCAGCAACTACACTCTGCTTCCATAATTAACAAATACACAACAGAAAATCTGCTATAGGAGGATGCAGACGTTAATGGTTGTCAATAATTCTTTTAATCTCATTAATTCCTAACAGCTTTTGTAGCTTCGCTTTCATCGAAACCCTCCATATTAGTATCCTATCTCGCAGTTCATCATACACTGGCGATTTCCAATCAATTCACATCCGTAACATCCTTTTCAGCTCAGAGATATATTTACAGCAGCCAATTGAGCAGTAGCTTTTGACGGACTTTTCGTTATTTCATTCGTGTGCAATTCCATTTCTACTTCTCTCCATCGCTCCAATACCCTTCCCATTTTCAAACCCCGCCTATTTAATAATTTCATCTCTATCCGTTTCCAAAATAATTCTAAATAAATGATGGAGTTTACAATTAAAATTGTTGAACACATAGAAAAAATCACTGTTATACCAACTTTTTAATATGACGTATCTTATTACTTACATATGTAAAGTAATATGATGTATTACATATGAAAGTAATGTTTCAGTGTACTAGTAAGTTAAAGTTATTAAAAATTGATTGTATTCCCATGAGGATTTATTTATTTAATTTCGTGAACACTATTAACTATTTTTTCAAATTATTATTACCAGAATTTAACAAATGATTCATTTGCATTCACGATTCTTTTTTAAAAATAATTTATTTAAAGAAATTTACAACTGTATTAAAATAATACCAGTAAATATAATCATTGGTACATATTAGCATGATAGACAAGAAGAGAAACTACCCAGTGGTAGTACACAAATAAGTTCAACTTAGAAGGTCACGAGGCCATCTTCTCTGCAGACGCTTCGGAGTATACGATTCTTATTTCTTAATTTTTCTGTTCTTTTTACTTGCTCTATGACACTAAGGCAATTAATTAGTAATATTATTCAAATGAGTCTTATTCCGAAATAAACTGAGAATTTACCATTACTTAAAAACGCGTTCAATAGTTTGATTTTTTTATTACATCATTTTTTTTTTAGAGCTTGATTTTAACTTGGTATAGGAAGTACTCGTAAATGCTTTCTATCCACCATTAATTTTATTTGTATATTTTATCCTAGTATGGCAATACAACTATTTCTATTGCAAAACATCAGTTTATACAAAAAAAAAAAATAAAAAACTGATAAAATATATAATAGTTGTTCTATTATTATTTTGGAATACCTTTCTAAAATTTGAATACTAAAGTGGACGAACAGGCTGTTCTTGCAACCCTGAACCATTTTAAAAAGCTTTTAACGTGTTTAGAGCTGTTTGGGAAAACATTAACCATTAGGATCTGCCATCGAATGTATACCTTTCGTCAGGCATTAAAATCATTCGTGTTATCTCTATTTAGCCAGCTTCGATGGAAATGCTTCTGGCATACGTTTTAGGTCAAAATAGGACTCTCGTTAAGAGCAAATTTTTAAATCAATTGTTCTTTTTTTAAACGACATTAAAATCGAATGCATACTCAATATTCATCTTTTAGACCAGGGTCGATAATTTTTGAATCCAAAAAAATAATAGTAGATAATCCGTTTTCACCCTTAACCCCCCCCCCGCTTCCACTTTCCGACCTCCTTTTCCAATGGGTTTCATCCTATACATGTCATGGTTCTGAAAAATGCTCCAATGTGGAAGAAAAAAACCTACGAGGAAGTTAATGATTCAGATAAAATTGCGGATGAAGAAGCAATGCAGACTGGAAATAATATTGAAGACGAAGACGGTGATGGTCTTGAAGATTTCGGAGATCTACTAGAATCGGGAAGGTTTATCTTTAATATATAGAACAACTATTTTCGCATGTTTTTTGCAATCTTTATGTTTTATGGATTTGTAATTTTTTTGTTTATTAATATAACATGGATTCTTTCGTTTTTCGAGTGATTAAAAAGTAAATTTTAATAATTAGCACAAATTTGTACATAATGATAATTTTTTTTCCGATATTTTTTTTCGGATTCGAGTTTTTCGTTTCTTTCCATTTTCTGAGAACATTTACCCAAGTAATGTATATTTGTTTTACATCAACAGAAAATAGAGATTTCAACAAACAAAAAGCCCACCGTCTTTTTAAAAAAAGACTATTAAAAAAGCTGATATTTTGACGTGAGAATTTTCGATTGAAAATTAGGGTGTCAAAATAGGGTGAAAAAAGAAATATTTTAAATTATTAAAAAATTACAGTGTGATTGGAACATAAAAAGGTACCACCAAATTCATGAATTTTTTTTTTGTAAAAGATAAAAATAAAAAGTGAAAAGAGTATAGATACAAAAGTTGTAGATCTTTTTATTACCTACACTTCGCTATTTAACGTTTTTCCATAGGACTTTTAGTTTTGCCGAAATAAGATCGAGATAATCCCCCCCGCTCTTCCACTTCCCGATCTCAGATCGCCCGTAAATTATTTTTCCTCTCATTTTTTTTATATCCTCCTCCTTTTCCAATGGGTTTCATCCTACTATTATTTTTTTTCAGTTATTACCATTTTCTAAGGCTTCAGCCCTAGTGTAATTGTGGTTTTATTTCAAAATTCTTTGAAATAATGTTTAGTATTATTACGCATAAGAATGAATGACTATTGGGTTGCAACCATGCAAACTTTTCGATTGAGTGCCTTGTGGAAAGTTAATTTTATTGAAGATTTATAAAATTGTAGTTTGTAGACGATATAAACTATGATTTTACCCTGAAAAACCTAATTTTATTCTAACATCATATCCTTCACACGTGAGTATTGATATGACTGCTTAAAAAAAAGTATAGAGAGAATTGCAATAACCGCCCGGGCGAACTGAGATTCCATTGCTATTCCTCTGTTCAGGTCGTAAACTTGCTACTTACTAGGCGTGCTCTGTTAGCTACGTTAGTATGCTTTGGTTTATGTTACTCTTACTATTATCTTTGGAGTATAAATACAGGGATAAGGCGAAAGGAGTTAGTGAAGTTTGCTTAGGCCAAGTGTTGTTGGGATCGGGAGTCACTATATTGCTCAGCTAGCGACACAACCCACTCTACTTCTTACTAGTGATCGTTATCCGAGAATTTCACATCGAGAACAATCATTAGCTTAGTTATTATTGAAATTAAAAATCGTTCACTTTTAAGGCAAAACTTCAAACGCTAATGCCTTACCAGGTGATAATTCGATTAAACAAAAATAATTTAATTCAAAATGATCGAAAGAAATAAAAGGTGATCCCTATTCGCTGCATACAAACTTCTGATAACTGATTACCAACTAAATCTGAAGTACCACTCTTAACTTAATTATTTCACCTTAATTTTATGTTTACCATCAAACAGTTGCTAAAAACTTACTGAACAAAATAGCTAAAAAGTTCCCTATTTATATTAACAGAGCGGATGCTCCACAATTCAGTGTTGTGATACCTTCTTAATCATCCAGTGGACGTTCAAAGGAAAGGCTATTCAGAAAAAAACAAGCTAGGGTATCATACAATTTTCAAAATATTTACCTTAATTTTCTTTACAATTTTCCCAACGTTTTGTCAAACTCTCAATCCCAAAAAGAAAAATTCATGATATTGTGGTGAAATAAAGCCCGAAAATGCCTCTTATAGTCTGCTCTAATTCGGCTTATATGACCCGACTCTCACATCCATACATCAAGTTAGGGAGAAATACCGCTTTATAAAAATGAAGTTTTACTTTTTATAGTTACCTCTCGTTTGCCCACAATTGTGCTGCAAATCTGTTAATAGACCTGCTTAGCTTTTATTATTCTGTTGAAAATGTCTTGGTCTATCCTTCTCGACATGCAAATAATTGTTCCCAGATAAGTAAAGTCATTATTGCTTTACAACTCTTCTCCATTGCAGTAGAAATGCATGGCTGGTTCCTCCTCTCTATAGACTACGAGGACTTTACTCTTGGTAGAGCTTATTTTCATTCCTTTGCGCAGAAGCTTCTCCTGCAACTCGACTATTGCTTGCTGTACCTTTCTTTAGTATCGGCAAGAAGGACAACGTCATGCCATGCTGTTTTCGCTGAGGACACCCTTCCTTAACATTACTTATTGCAACTATCGAGTGTACAAGTTTAAAAGCATATTAATTATTATTATTTATTTATTTATTACAAATTATTTATTTCAAAAATCATACAGATGTCATTTGGTACATAAAACTTAAAAGCGTAAAAATAATTAAAAACAATCGCGTGTTTCTATGGCAGTTAAGAGTAATAATAGTAGAAACAGAATGCATTTACTTTACCTTATCAAAGGATTAATGTTTCTTTCCTCTCAGTAATTTACGGTTTTAAATTAAAATAATAATAATGAATCAATGATAAAAGTTTGTATCGCTGCTATGTAAAGTCCACCCTACATATAACAACAGGCTGTTGTAATATTAGGAGGAAGAGATTTTCTGGATAGGCGTAATAACTTAGCAAAAGTGATTCACCAAAGTTTTTGTTTTAAACTTTACTGAAGTTTAAAAGCCTTGCTACCACTGTACTCCGCAGTATATTCAGCATATAATCACAGTTCGTATAGTTGGGAAAATAAACTGGGTTTGGTGATAATACAAAAACCGGAAAATAAATATAATAATTGAAATTGAAATGCCAAATGACGATGATATGATCCAACCACCTTATGTATGTTGGCAAAATACAAAAAGTGGTTGGAGGGAAGATAGGGAAACTCTGACATGAATTGGATCAACTCTACTGTCTTAATAAAAGTGATGCACTTTATTATTTCAAGCAATGGATTGTTCCCGGAAGTGAAGATTGGAACATGCCACTAGTTCGGAATTGTTGGCCTTATATCTTATAAATCGCACAACTTATTGGTAATTTACCAAATACATATTAATTTTTGTGATAGTATTTTCAATTAAAATGACCAGGTGCTTGCACTGCAATTCTTTGTTGTGTAACATCTTATTCAATGGACACGCTCTTTTTGGACCGAATGTTCTATGCAGAACCTTACTTATGAATACGTAAATCTTTGTTCTTCCTTCAAACTTAGTGGCCATGTTCCATATTATAAACAATAGTAGCATGTAACATTTGTCTATCTACATGGCTCTACAACCCTAGATGGCTTATGGCTTCCTCAATGAGCATTCTCTAAGATGATCTGGTCTATCTCCTGCTACCCAGGATGTTTATAAATTATAATTTTCACGTGCGTTTACTGACTGTAAGACGAGAAATAAAAATTAAAGGAAAACTCATTAATGTTGATCATATTATGTATTTTTTGAATTCACTGATTAGCTCTGCTGCTCATTTTAATGCATTTTCACTACTACTGATACTATGCCCATTATAATTATAATTTATGAAGGTTCAAATTATAATTTTCTAGTTTCCTGAAAAAAAATATCTAGAAAAGAAATATGTTGAATAATATTAGTTGACCTTACATAGGTATATATGAGGAAGAAAATGGTCCGGGTGAAAATAAAAAGGAAAAAACAGTCCGTACAAAACGGAGAAATGTTTATTAGAAAGCCGACGTTTCGACCCTAATTGCAGGTCTTCTTCAGGGCTTAGTAGGAACGGCGGTTGACACTAGACTTTTAGTTTAGACTTAAATTTGTTTGACTTTTTTTAGATATTTTTTTTTACCTTCACCCGGACCATTTTCTTACTCGAGAAAATAAATAATAGCATTTTCCATGTTGAACCACCATTTAATTTATTCTCGAATTTATATTTTATATTCATTTATAATTCTCTTTAACCAATGGGTATTTTGGGATCGGAAACCGAAAGCTGTATCCGAAAGGGGTGTTAAGCAGAAGCCATTTAGCGAGCAATAACCAAACGATGGTCGAGTGGAAATACCATTAACAGCGAGGGAGCTAAAAAGTGACTACAGTTGCGGCAAGCGGCCCAGTAATTTGTGAGTTATTGCCAGATATCGGCTCTGGCTAACTGTAAAGTATGTTTTACGATTATATGTTTCCCGCTAAACCTTTATCCATTACTTTTTACTTTTATTTATAAAAGAGTATAGCTAACATTTCTTTGATTGGACCGTAAGGTTTTTCTGAATTTTGAAACCTTCCTATTTATTTATCATTATTAATAATATAAAAAGGAGCGGAGTTACAGTGCTGAAGGTCCTGGTTCAAATTCGGCTTTGACAGATAAATAATTTAATCTGTTAACAGCCGAGGATCGGCCTTGTGGGATTTGAAGACCTCTGAGGGGTCACTCATCCTCTATCAAGGATGCCCTTGACTGTTGAGCATGATCTCGAACTAACTCCATCCCTGACCAATCATTGTCCTAGAAACAGGCCCTGACATGTTTATGTATGAACCTAAGACCCTTCATTGATTGTAGGGGTACAGGCTTTTAAAAAAATAATATTGAACTTTATACAGAAGAGAATTGTATCGATTGCATTCAACCAGAGTGGTTTGACCTCATTGACTTTGGTAATATCCTCACTTCTTCCACTTTTCCGAACAAACCAATGCGCTAAACATTAATATCATAAAGCTTTTATTTTTATCGTATCTTTTCCAAGATACTGGTAAATCTTTAATCATTATAAAACGTCATTTATACAATAATGGCTGGTAATTGTTATAAATAAATTTAAATTGATCTGTAAAATTGGATTTTTTACGTTTCTCTCTATTTTATACACTTTTGAAAATCACTTTATAATAATAAAGAAAAAAATGGATCTTAGAAATCCCTTATTTTCATCCCTTTAAATGTTCAAGCATCATATACTTTATAAACTAGCAAACCGTTTTTCTGCGTCCAATAACGATATTTTGATGATTCTAAACGTTAATCAAACAAGGCTGCTGAAAGCTTAACATTTTGTCTAAACTTTAGTTTGTGTATTCGAAGAAAGATTTTTTTTTTTAAAGATTAGCTGTTAAGTGTTACTATTTTTAGGGTCTTTGTCATTCGAAAGACAAAGATCCTATTTCGAATGACAAAGACCGAAAATTTCCTATGATCAAATTTGGATTGCCAAGAAATTCATAATTTAAAACTTAAATTATTTATTACTTTTTTATTGAAATTCCATCGGGGCGCCCAAATGCTTATTCAATAGGTGACACCAATTAAAAAAGGTTTATTTTTACCTGCATTCAGCGCCCATAATAATGAAAGAATATTGAAAATTGAAAAATCATAGCACTAATATAACTCATGAAGGAAATTGGTTTTAGTTCATAATTGGGAATGTATGGTTGCTAAGCTTATTGTTGAGCACTGAGGTAATTCGGCCGAAATAGAATTCAAACAGCCAAGTTTTATCCCTAATTAAGGGCTACTAACTCTTTATAGGTAGGGGAAGCCCCAGGAAGGCCTACAGATCTCACATTTTTTATTCTCAGTTAAAAGAATAAATAATTTAACTGCCACATCCGAACTCAGTAAATTTCCATGTTTTTTTCCCCTCATTTATGAAATATATAGTTAGTTTATTATTAACCATATCCATCAGTAATATTGATAATAAACATTTCATTAGCGCTATGATAAGTAGTTTGTTCCAAGGCGATGGTCTAATTTAGCTGCTCTAGTACCAGACTAGGTCGGGCTATGATAACATTAAGGTATAGACTGTCTATATGATAATGTTCCAGCTCCCTCAGTCCAAGACCCGGGGCTGAGGTGATGAATCCAAAGGGTTTAAGCAACCTTACAGGCCATGCATAGTTTAGATATCCCTAATAATAATATAAAATATGTATTTCAAAATGAAGAATCACAAAGAAATAAATATTTTAAAATTTTCATTTAGTTTCCCCGACTATCCCGCTTAGTTTTCAAGTATATACGTATGTAAATTATAGAATTTTCAGCTTACCATAAGGCGCATCATTTCGAGCTATTTTAAATAAAAAGTTTCTTATCGTCTTTTTTTCTTGTTACTTCGTGGAGACATACTCCAAATATAAATGCTAATTCGATCAGAGTATCAATTTGACTTCGAATGCTCTGTATTAATCTATAAATAGTTCATTATTAACCTAAAGTGTGATGTGTTTCGCATCATAGTTAACTATGAACTTGTTTATTGTTAATGCTACAGGCCGTAACTTTAATTTTTAATTTAAATTATCGAAGTTGAAAAGAGAGTCAGTCCTAAACAGTAGGTACTTTATTAAACAGAAGTACAGATTACATTACAAGTCTTAGTGATCTACAGGTAATTAGCTCTAACAGTACAAAATCTCTTAATTCTAAAGCTACATATATACGGATAGGAGATGTGGGAGGGATAAGGGTGAATGCATCTGGTTAAACCTAGGAAGTAACCCTGTCCTGTAATGGCAGTGAACTCCTTAATAAGCAATGTCATTATACCAAGAGTATGCTGAACGTCTTGGTGGTGGGGTGCTGTCTCATGTTTGGAGCCAGTTTGGGCTGTTGATCTTTGGGATGTATTGCACCTTTTTCTTCGAGATGTGATTCACATAACCTTTTTTTTTTGTATCTTGATAATGCCTGAGTAGGCGAAACGTCGACTGGTAAGTGGGTATATTACTGGATTTGAAACATAAGGCTTTGCATTGTGTTTTTTCCCAATTGCATTATAATAAAGTCATTATACAATATTGACAAAACATGGAGGTTCCTGGCCATCGTATGTTCGTTGCCCTATAACTATTATAAATTTAATAAAAGCAGTATTTTACTGTCCGAAATGAAACCCTGAATTAAATTATTTTAATAATTGTTTCAGGGTTTCATAAAAGTTTAATAACTGCGGCAACCATTGATGATTTAAAAAATAAGGATGAAAAAAAATCTCAACCTAGGAAAAATTGAATACATTGATTATAATGAATATAAAATTTATATTTTTGAGTAATTTGGGGTTAAAATCACTAATTAAACTTTTTTCTTTTTTTTAAATGTAGATTATAACTATTTTTTATATTGTAAAAACGAAAGTTCGACAGAATTTCTCTACTACTTCAAAATATCGAGAATTTATTAATCCACGGCACTGACATAAAATAAACTTGGTAGACATTTCTCAGAGTTATTATTAAATTTATTTTTGAATTAAACATTAAGATTTTTTGATTAATATGTTTGGATCATTTATTGCGACAAAAAAATTATGAATTCATAGGTAAGTTCAAGGAATGGAAATGGAACGGTACTGGCATTAAAGTTTGGACTCTGGACTGCAAATTATATTATGCTATTAATGAATGATCAGTTTAAGCAAACATTATATGATATTTATAAACATTATGACAATGGAATCAGCCAAATAAGTAAATTAGATTCTTTAATTTTATAAAATTCCTCTTCCTACGGATTTTTTTTTATGGCCTACCGAGTTTCCCGCTTAGATCTATCAGTAATTTCCTCGCAGGACTCCACTAAGGTAAGGCTATTAAGCTCTACTGTTGCTATCTACTGAGAGTTAGTTCTTTCCTTGCCCAACTTGTCGAAGCAATATATTTTCCATTGTCCTTTCAAAGTCAAGGCCAGGCACGTGATACTCACAACTTCTCTTTAATTAAACTACTGTTCTATGACTTCGGAGATAGGTCGAAGGATACATAGAGATCCTCGTGCAGGATTTAGCTCGTGGAGGGGAAGAAGCCAGACACGGACTAGAGCTTGCAGTAAATCAGCTGACACCTTCAAAGTGCGCTCTCTTCTCGTAAAGTCAGAGTGCTAATGTTGCTGCCAGGGTGACCACCATTCTACCTTCCTTGGCTTCCAGTAAACGCACATCTGGAACATTGTTGGGAATAACAGTGTGTCATAACGTTACTATAAAAGGTCTCTTTGTTATTTCATATTATGTTCTCTTGAATTAAACATTATGCACCCATGTACACATACTTATCGCATATGAATCAGTCAATTTACCTGTCGATACAAACACTAAATATACAATGTGGAAAAAGCCCTTGTTTCGTTTTCAAACTATAGCATTATAAACTATATCGATTGCTTAAGGGTTTCTTGTCGGGAAGAAATTTATAAAAGTTATAAATATCATATTAAAAAAATGTCCGATGTAACGTATATTAAGTTTATTATACTACCATGTTGTGATGGTAGTGTATTCCAAAGCCCCGAACGTTGGAAGCGTCTGGTCCGCGAATGGTCTATTCTTATCGCCATGTCTGAGGAATGTTGTTTTCAGATAAGGTTATAAGTATAACCAAATTATTGGTCAGAAAATAGTCAACAAGCATACTATAAAACACAAAAAAAGTGCCTTAAAAATCCGCAATGTAAAAATTACAGTAAAAACAAAGAAAAAATATTAATTTTAAAACTGTGTACGAAAAATATATAACATTTTCTAATATACAAAAAGTTAAATAAAAAAAATTAATTTGACTTGACAAGAAGGTCAAGAACGAATTTCGAGAGAGAATGAAAAATATAAAGTATAACAATTATAGGATTGGCTAATTTAGGATTGAAACAATACGGATTGGTCCGCCCTAGTTAATTGTACACTTAATACATACAAAGTTACGTTTAAATGTAAACATTCTTATTAATAGAATGCATTAATTACCTGAGTCTTTTGTAATTAATCGGGAACATAGAGCCTTTGTCTAGTAAATGTTGAAATAGCCTGAAACGGCGAGCAGTTTCTTGTTGTTTCAGTCAAGTATGAGCATATTTTCAAATAGTTTTATTGAGTATATTAAACAATTTAAATTTTATTTTTGGAAATGCATTTTGTTTCAGTTTGTTAAATCTGATTTTTCAATACACTCCAAATGAAAAAAAAATTGATATAAAATAAAAAAATTCTATATATTTCATATTTTAGTCAAAAGATTATATTTTAGATTTTGTTTAGTAATACGCGATTCAATTGACTTAATAAATTTAATTAAAATTTATTGTTATTTAATATTCTTTTGATGTTGATTATTTTTAAATATTTTTAATTTTTATTGAAAAGGGAAGGCAAAAAGGGACCTCACACATATGTTAAGATCGTGGAAAAATTCCAACAAAAAGCCCTTAAGTCTCCAAAATAAAACAGAAGTTGAAAATATAAAATATATATATTTCAATTTCTGTTTTATTTTGGATACTTAAGGGCTTTTCATTGGAATTTTTCCACGGTCTTAATATTTTCAATTTGAAGAGAAGAGATTTTTCCTGGCCCGGATTAAAACCTGGGTCGTCTGCATCTCTAGTGCAGTGCTCTAACCACTGAGCTACCAGGGGTCGTAATCAAGGTAGACAAATCCATTCTCTTCGCCGATCCTATATCCTTTCTTGGGTTCAGAGCACTGCACCGGAGATGCAAACGACCCGGGTTCGAATCTTTTCTCTTCCAAATAAAAATACTTATAAATTTAATTAAGTTAGTTTTGCATTCATTATTAAAAGCTGATTTCATAATTCTCTTCAAACGAAATATATGGGGATTAAATAAATACTTTGCTATTCAATTATAATTATAATTATGACTTTGCTATTTACACTAGTCGGAAAGTTAGTTGGATTTAAATTCTATTGTTACTTGATGTTAAATAATACCCTGTTATGATTCAATTAACCATTCTTAGCTAGTAGAAGATTCTTTTATCCGAAGAAGAACTACAAACAGGTCCAGAATCCTGAATCCTTTTTCTAGTTCGAGGAATCATTGGTCCTTCCAGACGACTGGAGTTGAATGAAACAAAGACAAAGGCGACGAAGAAAGATGACATATGCTGTTTTCTTTCTTCCTTCCCGGATGCTTACGTCAGGGAACACGCGCGACTCTAGTGAGGTTAATAAAAACAGGAGACCTTAGGAACAATACATGCTCAAAGGATACCGTCTTATTGTCGAAGCGGGAGTAACTTCAACTTATTGTGATTTCTCCATCTTACTGATAAATGGTTCGGTGAATAAAATAAATTTACAAAATTTTAAACTGAAAATCAATAGAAATATACAAGTGAGACATTATATATACAATTTTATACTAAAATAAAAACAGTTTTATACAGGCGATTTACCATTTTATAACCAAAACTGTAAAATCCTCAAAGCTTTTTAAAACTGTGTTACCAATAAAGTCATCCATAATGACCTTAATATCCCATTTGTTACTGATTTCGCTCAAACCCGATATTATTAATTTCTTAACAAACTTTATTCTCACTAAAACTCTAGTTAAAAAACTCTAGATACCTCTTCGATTCCCGATAATCTTCCGAGGCGTTTGAAAAGAAGATGGGTTGGTGGCCTTCTAAGTTAAATTTGGGTAGTTTCTTTCGTCTATATATTTCTATTCTATTTACTTGTTGTATTAGTATTATTATACACCTGTAAATTTCAATTAATAATTAAAAATAAATAAATATAAGTAAGAGTATAGAGAAGTGGATTTTCATATAAATAAAAATTATTTTTGCACCATGAAAAATAAAAACTTGTAAATCTTGTCTAATATGGTTCAATGTAGTTTTGAATATTTAGATGTAATAAGCTTACTATAATGATATTAACAGTAAATATATATATATTAAATTCCATTGTAGGGATACTGTGATAAATGTAGACATTGGTGATGTAAAAAGAAAAACAAAAAAAAAATGCATCACTACAAACCATGAAGGGTTTCGGGTTCAGTTCAGTACGTGGTAGGGACTGTACTGTTTCTAACCGCAAGGTTTTCCCAATTTGCCCGCACCGAAATTTCTATAATTTATTAGAAATGCATAAAACAAATATCTTTTTATATTTTATATCAATAAATTTGAGAAATATCTGATATTCCACCTTGAAATAATATTTTAACAAAAATATGCCTCTAATGATAATGACAGGTTACTGAGCTCTACGCAAAGAGTTCGGCACCTGCTGTTGCAGCTAAGTTATTTATTCTATTAACAGACGTAAATCGATTCTGTGTGTTTTAGAGACTCTCAACTATACTCACCCTGCCTCCATTATCCTTTTCCGGGAAAGCCTGGAGGTTCATATAATAATCTCGGCCAAATTACCTCTTTGAGCTGGAAACAATCCCAGTCGCACACTGGACCCAATTCAACTGTTGGGTCGTAGAATTATAGTGATCTTCTCATTTTGAATATTACACAAAATGGTTTGCTTTTTCCTAGTTAGTATTACCTCTTTTGAGGAAGTGGAGTAGCTCAGTGGTAGAGCACTGAGTTGCTGTGTCGAAGGTCCGGGATTAAATACGGCCGTGGCAGATAATATATTTAATCTATTAACTTCAGAGACAGACCCCTTGGGATCAGGAGACCGTCCTGGAGCTCACTCAGCTTTTACAAAATGAGTACCCTTTATTGGGAAATCCTACGGTTAGAAACAGTAAAGTCTCTACCAGGTACTGCACCCAAGACCCTTCATGGGTTGTAGTGATACAGTTTTTTTTACACATTTTGTACATTTATCACGCTGCTCTTTTAAACGTCATACTATATGATGAAGAAATTAAGACCGATTTTAAAAATAAATTAAATTACACTTACCTTACCTGACAAATAAACTTTTTTTATTTGGTTTTGTTTAACGTCGCTTCGTCTGCTGTTGCCATTAGTGACGACTGCTCTCTTAAATTTCTTGAAGTAGTTTCTTAACTTTTAGATACTTTAGCTTCTTCATTAAACGTTTCAATATTCAAATTTATTCTTTCTATTTGATGGTTTTTATATTCAAATAAATGGTTGGTTGTATTTTTTGTATCGTCACAACTTAGGGTTGATTGATACAGTAGATGGAAATGAGTCAGTTTTAATTAAATAATTATATTTATTAAAGTTAACGAGAAATAAACTTTTTAATATTTTAATGACTTTATAACAGGTCCATTTAAAAATGGTGGATCAATAGAAAAGGATCGATCTGGAGTTCATTTTTGCTTCATTCGCGTATCAAATTGCCCGTGTCAGTTTATCGATACATATCCCAACCGACCCTTTGATCATGAGAGACATCCCTGCCAGGGAATAATCCAGCGGAAGAGTAATGGGACCGAACGGTGGGATATTCCTAATGAGAGTATTCCTCAGGGGAGTCGGAGTTTAAGCGGACATAATGCGCGGGAACTAAGCCTGTATCGAAACAGTATGGATTAGAGCACCTTGGGGAGGGATACCACCATTCCCTCGATGACCGTCACTAAGTGCCTCCGCTCTAAGCCAATGGGATCGGTTGTCTTTGTCCTCTGGATTAGTTATTGTCTCCTATTGGGTCACTCTTTATCCCTTTTAACTGCCCTATTCAGGACTCCCGTGTCCATGGATATGGCCATTTTGTGAAATTTTTCGTGTTTTAAAGTTGTTTTGGATAGTTACTCTACTTGCCTTTATCCTTGCCTTTATATTATAGTTTAAAATTTCAATAAATACATTTAAAAAAATATATTACGGCCCCCTTTGTATTCCCAATATGTATTCTAATAAAACCATCTAGCAATTAATATGCAATAAATGGAATTATTATCTCAAGTAAATACCGATATCAATTTGTCAGAAGATATATCTAGGAGGATCCTGACTCAAATAAATGTTACTTTGGCCTGCGGCGGAATCTAAGTAATCGTTTAATCTCAAGGAAAACAAAAGCGACTCTGTACAAGACGATGATTCGTCCAGTTCTCACGTAGTACGGGCTTCTCCAAAACATGAAATAAGCTGCTCGTCTTTGAAAGATAAGTACTATATCGCATTTATGGACCAGTACGCTCAGGAAACGATTGGAGAAGGTGGAGTAATGCAGAATTGCCCGCCTTTCATACGGACGTAGTCCGGTTCATTAGGATTCAGCGTCTAAAATGGCGCGGGTCATTTTAGACCCGCTATTGTAGACGGTGGCCAAGATGGACAAAAGTAACCCAACCAGCAATATTATTCTGACGCGTTTAGGAACGAAAAGAAGATTTGGAAGACCCTGATTGCGCTGGATGGATGGGGTCGACGCAGATGGTAGAGCTTTTTGGACTGGCTAACTGGAGAACCGTTGCCAGAGAGAGGGGCCAATGGGCGATACCAATTTAGGAGGCCAGGGATCAGCGTTGGAATGAAGAAGAAGAAGAAGAACATGAAGAAGCAATTAATATATTAAAACCTTTATTTGTTGCTGTAAAGCTGGGTAACAAAATGAACATTGTAAAAAAATGGGGAGCGGAGTGGCTCGGAGGTAGAGCGCCGAGTTGCCATGCCGAAGGTTCTGGGTGCAAATTTCCCTCGCTGGAGGACTTTGATTTAATCTGTTAGTGGTCGGACATGGATCCTATGGGATCTAGGATCCTCCTGGGGCTCACCCAGCCTCTATAAAGTGGGTACCAAAAAAAGGGGGAAAATTTACCGGCTGAGCGTGATCTAGGACTAATCACTTCTCTGCACCACCGTTATCCTAGAAACAGTACAGTCTCTACCTTGTACTGAACCCCAGACCCTTCACGGGATTACAGTTCAACAAATAAATATATGGACACCATACATTTTTCTTAGAAGCATCCACATTACATGTGGTGCAATGCTTAATTGATGAATTTCTGATATATTTCTCTTTTTTTTGCCAAGTTCGTTTTTGATTTCCTGGAAAAAGTGGAAACAAATGATTTTTCCTTTGCAACGCAATTATTAATTCCGGAGCTACATTTTTATGAAGAAAATATGATACTTTTTATTAATTTATAAAATTTAGAATATTATACTCCGGTCATTTGCTGTTTTTTTGTTAATTTTTAAATGTTTCCTGAACTATGCTATTCTTTATCACAATAAAAAATCTCTTAGCTAAATGTTATAGTTTGGTTTATTCATATTCCTTAATATCGCTTGACACTGAAGAATTACTCGCTTCTAGGTATTGAAGAATGATTAATTTCTGTTAATAAAGTTAATTAAATGGTTAAATAAATCCTTTATATAATACTTAGATAAAACTAGTTCTAGGCATACGTCAAAAGTTTAGGCTTAGGACAGAAAAAATCATTGTTTTCTAACTGTTATAGCTGTAACAATTGATTTGTTTTGACTATTTTGGATTATTGCCACATATTTGATCCGTTGGTGAGCGTACAATTTCAAGCCTTTATTTATTTATTTGAATTCCATCATTCAAAGCCATTATGCTTACCTATCCAATTCGTCTAATTTTCCACTAAAAAAAGAATTTAAAAAAAATTGTTCACATCGTAGAAAGTGACAACTAAAAATGATTGGCATTATGCAAAACACTTCCAAAATTAATTCTAATTCTGAATGATTCTGTATGCAAATAAATTATAAATAATAAATTGTTCCCTGCTCTATCAGCTGCAATAAGTAATATTTAACTCCACACATTACGTTTTCCAGGTTTTGGAGTTTGCGTTTCTTTATTGTTATCATCACTTCTTACTGCTTCTTCATCTTTAGCATAACATTATCGATTGTTATTCTATCCTTCGAACGTACTTTGTGAATTCTTCTGTACAAACGAATTTCAAACACATGTAGTAGTCTTCCTATTTCTACCTTCTTTTTGGTCCAGCTATCTACGCCGTAAAAAAACACCGAGAACACATAACATTTTTGTAATCTTATTTTATATTTTAACGTGAAGCTTCTTTAGCAAAATAGTGTCTTCATCCTCATAAACCCGGCAGTTTTTCGATTTGTATTCTGATCTCTTAGTTAATTATATTTCTCGACTCTCGTAATGTTTGGTTACCGAATACAAGATCTATATTGGCTTATGGTTTCTTCATATGAACTTTTAGGAATAAGTAGTTCTAAGGAGCTAAACATTATTTTGTACTATAGGCTGATTTAATATTTAGTAATTAACTAGATTTTAATAGTTTTAGATATGGATTTAAGGAGAACTTCACTCATATAATAAGATTAACTTGCATCTAGAAAGGTGTATTTTTTTTGTTGAGGAAATGAGACAAAGAATAAAATATGATTTGACTTTGAAAGTAATTGTATTACGGATATAAATCTGGTGACTATTAGGACCTTGTGCTTGTAATCACGTTAGCTTGACTTGACAAAGTGTCCCTCAAGTATGGAAGCACCCTAAGAGGCCATTTTAGTTTTAGAGGGGGAAGAATAATTGTTCTTTACTGTTCTCACTTAGATTAGGGGAGCTGAGATTGTCGGTGGTCCCTCTTTGTTTTTTTTCTCGTGTTTCGCTTGCTGAATTTCGAACATCAATCAAAATTCCTTCTGATATTGCAATTTGCAAAGGGAATAATACTGTTATTCGGGAATGTAGTGGCATGTAATAATAATATCTGAGAATTAAATAAAATATTTATTATTAATATTTATTAGTTAAGTTATTTCACTGGCTAATCTTGTTGTATTTGAATTGAAAAGAAGATTCTTTTATCTGTAGGTGTATGATGCTACAGTGGGAACTCTAACTTTTGCGTATCCAGGTTTAATTAGGATAGGGATTTTTAACGAGTACATGACATCGTACATGCTCGGTATAAAATCTTCCGAAGGACCGTATATCCAATGATTTTTTACTCCATTTAAAAATCCTAGGGCCACCAGCCGGGCTACGAACACTCGGTCTTGGGCTTAGTAATTTACTATGTTGCTACCACAGGTCGCCCCTATGACATATATAGAATGTAGTAACGTTAACTTTCCTTATAATATGAATAAGAGAGTAGAATATTCCCCTATACAGACAAATATGGAGTAGAGATAGCCTTAAACGAACCTAAATAAACAGGGTTTCTGCTGCTTCATCATTCCAAGAGTTAGTTGATTGTTGATTGCGTACGTACTGATAAATAATAATATTCTATTGAGAATTAATTAATTAATATTTTATGTTAAAAAAGCTTGAAAAGTGATAAAATCATTAAATCAAAAAGAAATTGAAATTTAATTAAGATTTCATGGGATTGAGGTACTAATCATTATAAATAAAATGTTGATTACAACTCTTGGAGTCAAACACAATCGACAAAAACTGAATTTAAATCTGAAAAATTATTGATTTTTGTAATTTGGAGTAATATTTAATTCAATGATAGCTTAACTTTATTAAAACAAATGATTACTTAACTAAAATCTTTTAGTTCTTGGAAGGGCCTGATTGTGAACGGATTTTGCATACGAACAATACCAGTCGAAGATTAATTAATAAAGATATTATAATGAACTTTTTTATCTCGAGAGTGAAAAAAAATAATAACAATATACATTCGATATTGGATCAAGAAATTATTTAATGCTTACTTTATTATTTGTAACAATTTTTAAAAAAAGACGCTCATAATTTTCACTGTTGCTATCCTTTGTCATGGAGATCTTTGAAATCAGAAGAAAAGCAAGGATATGGAGTTGTTAGAAGAGAAAGACTTAACGAATACATTAAAGTGAAATCGCGGAAAGGAGTGTGAAGGAAACAAATGTGGTAATGGTCAGGGCTGATGAAACAAAGAAGACTTGGTAAGACAGAAGAAGATAATGAGGAGATGAGACCTCTGTAATCAGGGTTCTTGGGACAACATTAAAATACCTTCTGTTATGTTACCATATTGATCCAGAATGTATTTGCTTGTTACCAAATGCGCTCTGAAGCATATTATGTAAGTGTATAATGATATTAAGATTTTTTAAATAATATCCGTACTAAATTATATGTCAATCCATTCTTGTGTTAATTTAAAGTGACATAGAAGCATAAGTAAACACATTTTTGTAATTTGGAGTAATATTTAAGTATGGGAGTAAAGAAGTATGGGTTTTTTATACGTTCAAGATATGTATTGAAATTATTACTGTGAAACGATTAATGATCTAAATGAATTTTTTTAAATAAATAATTAATTTTAAAACATCGAATAAACACGAGTTGGAAAATAAGAGTTGGCCTCTGATGAGGGTAATGTTAATTTGCAAATATAAAACAACGAGTGGAAAATTATACAAAACAAGTTAGTTCTAAATATTTTAAATTAGAAAAGATATAATTTTTATATCAAAAACGCAATTGAATTGAAAGATAAATTAAAGCAAATTAAGTTACAACCCGACCAAATAATTGCAAGTTTAGACATTTTCTCCATGTTCCCTAATATTCCATTAAAATTAGCAATTAAATTAATTAATGACAATTGGGAAAAAATAGAACCTTATACTTGCATTAAAAGCAAAACAATATTCATTGAAGGAATTAAGTTATGCACCGAAAACGGATACTTCACTTTTCAAAACAAATTTTATAAACAAATAACGGGTTTACCTATGGGAGGCAGACTTTCAGTGAACATTTCAGGAATAGTAATTAATCACATTATTAAAGAAAGTTTACTATAAATGAACAACCCTCCAATTTTTATAGTAAAGTATATAGATGATCTGTTGGTTATCACGAATAATAATATTTTAGTAGAATTCAATAAAATCCTAAATGAGCAAAATAAAAATATAGTTTTTACACTTGAAACGGAAACTGAAAACTCAATTAATTTTTTGGATATTACAATTATTAGAGAACCAACAAACAACTATCTTACTACTAAATGGTTCAAAAAAGATATAACGTCCAATAGATTGTTAAACTATTACTCAAACCACCCTATTGCCCAAATTAAGAATGTAGCTACTAATCTGATTGGAAGATCTATTAAATTAACAGATGCCAAATTCTTAAAAGAAACTAAAAATAAAATATTCAAAATTC
The DNA here is from genome assembly GCA_037127475.1 of Arma custos. Taxonomy (NCBI): domain Eukaryota; kingdom Metazoa; phylum Arthropoda; class Insecta; order Hemiptera; family Pentatomidae; genus Arma; species Arma custos. The sequence continues at coordinate 87,685,059 of CM073763.1, read as the reverse complement.
TATTAAGCAATGCCTTTCCAATTAGTCTTATAAACAAATTATGGTACACACAATATAAAATAATAAATAATAATGATAATAATAGCATATCAAAAAATGTAAACATTAACTTCAATACCAATAAAGATATTAAAGATTCAAAAAAACTTATCCATAGTAATTATAATAAAAAAACTAAACCGAATCAATCAAAAATTACAAATTATTTTTAACAGAAGATAATAACACAAATACACAAACTAACAATAGCATTGCCATAATAAGTACTGAATCACCTAATGTAGAATTTAAACAAGATAAAACAAAAACAAACTCTAGAAGCATCACATATATTAGAAACCTATCAAATAAAATAGAACCAACCTTTAAAAATTATGATATCCATGAAATAAAAGTAGCACATAACACTAAAAGTCCAATTAGAAAAATAATAGAAAGCCAAAAAGACAAAATACCTATATTAGACAATAAAAATGTTGTTTATGACATAGAATGCAATAATTGTAATAAAAGATATATAGGCCATACAAAAAATAGCCTAAATAGTCGGTTTTATCATCATAAAAATAATATTAAGCCTAATTCAAAAACAGGAACTGCTTTATCTGCACATTGCAAAGAAACATTACACACTTTTAATTTCGAAAACCCAAAAGTTTTACATAAAGAAAAAAATACAATTAAAAGAAAATGCCTAGAAGCTTTGTGCATTAATGACAATATAGAAAATGTAGTCAACGATAGAAAAGAAGCAGGAGATATCAGTAAGTTATATTCATCCGTTATTCTAAAATTGAAAATGAAATAATATATAGGCTTTATCTGCTCAAAACATAACTGTCACAATAACCTTCTCAGTAATTGCCTTCTAAACTTCACCTGAACCAGCCATAGTAATTTAATTTGTTAAAACAATTGAAATATAACATAATGTCAGAATAATTATCAATATGATTGTTTGTTTTTATTTATTATTTATTTATTCATTTATTTAATGAGAGTTGTTTAGGTATAATATTAATAATAATTTATTTAAATAATTTCGAAAATAATATGAAAGATCATAATATACTAAGATCAAAGGTTGACTTATTATTAAATGACTATAGAGGATATGGTTCCCTCTGAATTTGAAAAAAAGTTTAAATGGAATAAAACAACTCATGTGAGGTATCTATGCTTTATTTTGGTTATTTGTTGGACAATAGAAATATTTTATATACAGTTTTATTTATTGAATTTTTTATATTGTTATAATTATAGAATTTATGCATGCTTTTACAGATGAATGACTTATGGTCAAATTGTTAACCATATAATAAGTATATAAAAAAAAATGAAACAATTAAAGTAGAAGATTGAGAATGGCCTAGGCCGAAACGTATCTCGAAAATAAAGAATACAAATTTTTTTACTGGAAATAGGTTTTTTGTTCTCCTAATTAGAAAAGATAGTAAATACATAATATTTATCTGTGACAGGAAGCATTTCAGCAGGAAAGGCAAAATATGTAATGTGTATCAGTGAATAATCCATTTAGTTGGGAATAGTAATAATATAATAATTGGCAAAATGCAATTCCATTCGCATTTGCAGTATTTTGGAAACATAATGCTTTGTTTTTTGATTTTTCTATTGCTGTCTTCGAATGTATTGTGAGGTAAAAATTATTTTGATAAGGTTAAATAAGCAGTGATTTCAATCTAGAAACTGAAATTACGATTGATCTAGGTAGCATTTTTACAACAGCATTCCTATTATCTTATAATGAAATTAGAGACTTTTAATTTCTAGATTAATGTTTTTGATTGAGTCTCTCTGTAGACTTAGCATTTCTATGATGACTATATACAGCATATAAGCCTGAAAGTGATATAAACATTGCTTTTAGATTATACTTCATACTCACAAGGATATAGCCATGAGATGCTCCTAAGTAGATGGCAAAATCTACTATTATTGTAAAGGCCTCGTATCAGACGTAGCTCGGGTACCCTTGGCCTCAACTTCCACCTGTTAACCCCTTTGTTAAACCTTGGTCGGACATTAACCCCTTTGTTAAACCTTGGTCGGACTGGAATCAACTGGTATATCACTTACTAACTGGCCCTAATACAGAGTTCAATCTGTTGCTAAGTTAACTCTCAAGTGAAGGAGTAGATATTGCTTTTACCAACGAATCATTTAAATCGGAACATTGCATATTCCATCTTTTCTTACTCTTATTTAATTACTAAATTTCTTGCAATGAAGAGTATCATTTCGAGTTAATTTATCTCCAGCCGAACTAAATTAACTGTATATAAGTACATATCCGCTCTGCGCTTAGCTACGGTTGTCACGGACGACAACAGAAGAATTTAGTTTTCTCAAAAGCCCTATTATTATTCTTGAGAGATTAATTCCTTGTTAATAATTTGTAGAGAACGACAAAGGATGAGGATTGTGTGTGGCTGGAGCAACCCGCTGTGGAAGTACCAATAAAAGAGAAGGAGGTAATTGGCCAAGAAGCCATAAAGGTTGATTACTCCTTTCCCGCGCCAACTGATATTTCATTAACGGCCTCCTCACAATTATCCTTCCGATACTGTTGGCTACTCCTATGCTTCCGGTTAGTACTACGCTTCCGGCAATTCCACCTTCCGGTTTACACCGCTGGCTATCTCAATCTTCCGGGTTATGGATTAACTAAGTCAGCACGTTCCGTAAACTTGAATGTTGTTGTACTGTTACAAATTAGTCATTCGTGATTATTAGTGTTGATTCTAATTTTGCATCCAAGTACTAATAAATTTACGAGGAGCAACAGTTAATGGATAGTAGACGTGTGAATAAGTTATGATCATTATTATGTAAGGGGATCGGGGGTATGCCAATGTATAGAGCCCTGAGTTTCCGAAATGTACGCCCCGTCTTCAAATAGGGAATATAAAATATTTAATCTGTTAATGGCAACAGAATGAATTTGTTGGATCGGCAGACCTTCCTGGGGCTCATTCACCCACAATTTGGGAAATATATGGTTGAGTGCGATCTCTGTCACACTACTTGCACAATCGTTGGCTTAGTACCTATTATAATCTTTGCCATGTAACTTCAGGGGTAAAAATAGTACAAATTTATTTTATAATATCATAATAATAATTATTATAACCGATTAATGTAATTTTTTTCTTAATTTTATATTTATTTTAACGGTTTTATTTTGATGCAGTGTATTTTAAAGTTGATACTATGGCTGAATAATGTCAAATGATCGAAATGATTGTTTTTGATCTGAGTTTGAAAATTTTTTAGACTTAAGGAACATAAAAATGCCTCTGATGCTCATTCAGCTTTGCTATGTTTAATCAATAATATCGAACTATCTGTAGTAGCTAACCACCGACTATAGTTCATCTCAAGATTTTTCAATATACCTATATTTGCATATGCAAATAGGTAATATTAAATGACTGAAATTATTGTTTCTTTCTTGAAATAATGTGCTGCTGTGATATGCATTACAATATCCTTCCACTGAGCGTTGATAAATGCTTAAGTCATCGTTATAAAGCTCATACACAATATTTGAGATTAAGAGTGAATTTTTGACAAAAGCAAGAAGTTAATGTTAGTGTGGCTTGCTAGCCTACTGGATTCAGTGGCCCCAAATATATAGAGGCGGAAAAGGCTGGTTAAGACGGTTAAAGATCTACAAGCTCTATAGAGTTGCTCCAAAATATGTCATATATACTGGCGTAGATGGGAGGATCACGTTTAAACCAAACCTATCGGATTTGGGCTAATGTAGTGGTTCGTTGACGGAAGTTTGTAAGATTGGTGAAATCCGCAACGAGCATCTGGGTTCGCTATGTCTTATTACTATTTTATATAGTAATAAAACATAATTCTAATCATAATTTTTATTTATTTTGCATAGATATATTTTTATACCTTTTCATAATTATATAGATCTGATGGTGAAATGAATTTATTTAGTCTTAAGAGAATTCGTTACACTTGAGCTTTGAGTGGATTAATTAAAACGTTTTTCTTTTTGTCCCCTTGAGGCCACTCTCAACGGCCCTAATTCTATTTTATGTTTAGGTCTCACAAAGAACAAGCAGGAAAGGAATGATTATCAAAGAAATTTAATCAATTTTTTTTTCTTTCCTTTTTTAAGGAAAATTTGTTGTTGTTTTTTCTATGTTGTATAATAACGTCATTTCAATGGTGCTCAATAAATATAAAATTAATTTTCACGATGTTTTTATTGTTGGAACGAATCTCTTAAACGTTATCTAGGGTTAGATGGAGCAGGGTAGCTCAGCGTGTGTAGTGAAGGTTTAAATCCGGCCATAACAGATTAATTATTGAGTGTGTTAACCACCATAGGTCGACCCTGTGGGATCCGCAATCTTCTAGGCCTATATAAAATGTGTACCTTAATTAGGGGAAAACCTTGCGGCAGAAAGTGATCTCGGCCAAATTACTTTCACAACATTTAGGTTAGAGAGTAGTCTCTACCATGAACTGAATCCAATGATGACTTATATGAAAAAGGAAGTTATTTAAGGAGACTGAGTTAAGGTGCAATAAGAACATATCTGTGTTCACCTTCAACATGTTGCTGCCCTGCAATTAACATGTGGAGGAATAATAAAAGTGCGATATATGAATTTTTACAAAGAAGTTGATCTAGTCATTATTTATTTACAATGTTTTTGTAAATGTGAAAATCATTACTCTAGACGCAGAGATAACTGAATATGATTATACGAAACTTTGTCATTAATTTGCACGAAATGTATAATGCATAAGTAGGGAACTACATTCCAATGACATATGTTGGCAATTAAAAAAAAGAATGTGCAGAAAACGACTAAGTTAAATTAAAAAAGTGACAATATGTAAGCGTATTTTTTAGTTGTTTAAACTGTTAATTATGTTTTACATTTTAGTTCGCCTGGCAATAATATAACTTATAGTCTATTATTTTTGATTACTGTAAAATATAGGAAATTTCTCAGTTGATCTTACCAGGAATTAAGTCTATATATATAATATTATTATAAGTGCCACAGAAGTATATGTTTGTTTCCTGTAATCGCTAATCATCGAGGTCCTGGACAGACAGGGCAATGAAACAGATTATTAAAGTAATGTATTGTCAGTGGTCCTTGCGAAGCTCTGATTTGATTCGATGTTTTGAAATGGTCGAAAATTGAATTCAAAGAATCCGTTTCGTACATAAAGGCAGAGATAATAGCAGCATGTTAAAAAAATAAAACATGAAAAATGGTTTCAGTGCATTTAAAGGATTCGGTCGGAAAAGATAATTAAGATTGAATTATATAAATATATTAGTTAATCTCAAGCCATATTCTGTTGGAACACTATTGCCCTGGATCAATGAGAGAACACTGGCTGGTTCCGAAACCAGTCGTGACCGCAGATTCGGTGGACGATCGCAGCCACAGAGAGCGGTAGCAGCTTCCCCTGCCAGGCCGCACTACTGACAGAATAATATATTTGTCTCTATCTGTCCTGCCCATCTGCTATCGAAGGTTCCTATATAAGGAGGGGCTCAATCTTCGAGTATTGATTCGGCAGATATCCTCCAGATTTTGTATTCTCTATATTCTATTTGATACATTAAATATTTTCAATAGTTAATATAAAAAAGTAAAATAGTACTTAACCAAAAAACATATATCAAGCGTCACACAAGATTCCTTAGGTCACTTAATTTTCATAAATAAAACAAGAATCTGAGCTGTTATTTAATATGTTGATGGCAATAGATCCACCCTGCACATAAAGCCTGTACATACACTATCAGGCAGTTGTATGTTGAACGTCTTGGTGGTGGGGTGCTGTCTCATGTTTGGAGCCTGTTTGGGCTGTTGATCGTTGGGATGTATTGCACCTTTTTCTTCGAGATGCGATTCATATAACCCCTTTTTTGATTTTGGTGTCTTGATAATGCCTGAATAGGCGAAACGTCGACTGGTAAGTAGGTGTATTTTTTGAAACATAAGGCTTTGCATTGTGGTTTTTCCCAATTGCATTATAATAAAATATAGTGTTTCTTTTTGAGTTTTTGGCTCTATTTTAGTGAAAATATATAATGTTGCCCAAAGTAGTGTAGGGCTTGTAAACATTGAAACTTTATTACTGCTTCATCCTTATTGGATTAAAGATGATATAGTATCTTCATATAGATTTATGAGATGACTTATATTTCAGAAAAATACTTCACTATTTACAATATTTCAGTTGTATAAGCACTTATATACGTCCATGATAACACATCCAGTTTTAATAATGATCAGGTATTTTTTAAAGTGATATAAGTCCATTTGGATATAAAAAAAAAAAAATTGATTCTATAAATAATTTCAATGAAAATTGTCATTCAAATATATCCGCCACGCCGAATTAAAACATGGGACCTACAGCTTAGCAAATCATCGCTTTTTACACAAAGATGTCTGTCCCCTTCTCCTGTTGTCACAGAGTCGATACTAGCTATTAACAGAATCAATAATTCAGGTTAAAATTGGTAGAATTAACAGACAAAAATTGTTATTTTTTATATTCGCGCTGTTATACACTCACAACTTCGATATACGAAAAAAACCCGATTTTTATGATAATTTTTTTAATCAAAGGGTGCTCCTTATAAATCTCACCTGCATAATATGACTATTTGGGGGGATCATTTATTTTTATGCACGCAATTAATATTTTACTAAATATGATCACGTTTTTTTTATGTATTGTATGTTTTTTCATTATTTTAGCTCATATAAACGAAATTTATGTCAAAACATGTACGAGGCTTTACTGATTAATTTGATGCATTCAAATTAAAAATCGCCTGAGGCTTCACTGAAAAATCGCCACAAAGGGAAAACGTTTATTATATTTAATCCAATATTTTAGCTCGAGCGGTTCATAAATAACCGTAATATTTTTGTCCGCGTGTCTTTAAAAAATAAATATAAATATTTTTTTTATAAATTTTAAATGCATTTATTAACTTTTTATTTATTAAGATGTGATTTATATACCTTATACAATGATCTCCTACGAGATAGACTGCCCATCGACTAGGAACTAAAAACTAAGGTTACGACTATCAGAATGATTACTTTACTCCACCCTACAGAATATTTTCTTAATATGCTCTATATCCCATCTATAACATTGAATTTCGGGTGAATCACTTCTCTATACAACCGTAGTTCTTGGAACAGAACATAATTTATCACCTACTGCACCCATTTTTTCTTTCTTTTAAATAAATCCATAGAATCCAGGCCACTTTTTTGTTGATTCTAACGTTTGTATACTATTTATTACATCTACATTATTAATTACATCTACGGATATACAAGTTTTACGATGCCCTTAATTGAAATGGAGCGGGCTAACTTATCGTTTGGAGCGCTGAATTTACTATGCCAAAGTTTACGGGTTAAAATCTGGCTGATGCAGATAAATTATTAAATTTGTTAGCAGTTATTGCTTGTTAACAGCTAACAGGGTTGGTCCCTGAGTTATGAGTACTCTTCTGGTTCTCACTCAGCCCGTACAGTGCGGGTCCCCAATTAAAGGTGCACTGTAGGTGAGCGTGACTTCGTGCAGAACAGCTCCCAGAACTGCTGTTGCACTGGAAACAGTACAGACCATTATCGTGCGTTTAATCCTTGAATTCTTTGAAAAGACCGTTTATTTGTTCAATCTAGGGATATGCACTTTTTTAAAGTATTAATACAAATAGCCAACCTTTGAGATTAAAACATGAATATTGTAATTCAATGGTCGGAGAAGCTTAGGTAAGTTATATAATTAAAAACATTGGTAAATGTAAAGTATATCTGCAATTATTATTTGAGTATCAGCCCCGCAGGTTGTCGCTTCGGATTTAGTCACAAGTTTTAACTTTTTTTTTTTCACATCCTCCAAACTTTTATTCACAATATAATACAAATTTACAATGAATACATGCAAATGCTTATATATAAAAAAACCTTCTGTTACCTTTCAGTATTTTAAGGCGTTACAATGGGAGTCCGCTGAAGGCGGTTTTTACTCGAACCGGCTCAAAGCCGCTGACTTTATACAATGCAAATACAAAACAGGGAGGGACCGTTTAGCGGGATCAAGAATAGTGGTAGAAAGAAGAAAGTGAAGGAAGGAAGAAGGAAAATGAAGGAAGGATAAGGACAAGGGAGTACTTACCCCATCCCTAGATCAAATGTAAGCACATCGACCAACAAGAATAGAAAATTTGAATGGTTGTTAGAACTGTTAGCTGTCTTAAAAAAAAAAGAAAAAAAAAAAGGAAAAAGTAAAATATCTCCACAATTATTATAAAGATCCCTAGTAATGAGATAATTATTATAATACAGCCGTTGATATAGTTTTAATGAAAGGTCTCCCACAATATAGAGCCCACATTCGTTCTGTATTCAGTATGCCAGGACATGTTGTCGCCCTCACATCGCCATTGTGGATGAGAGCTTTTGTTGGAAATTCCATTTGGCCCTGCGGACGAAGACAAGAAGCTGCGGGTTACACTTTGTAACAATGTGCTCGAACAACCCGGCTTAAAGTATGTTGTTAGGGCGGCCGTTAATTGGAGGTGGCGCAAGTGCCCCTCTCGGCGTTCTCCTAATGAACACCTTCTTTTGTCGCGGCGGACCCTTTCCGCCTACACCATAGATCCTATCCGGCCGTTCTTTTGTTATAACACGCTCTATCTGTTTCCATCCAGGAATCGATACATACTAATTAAATTAAGGAATAATAAATTAAACTCATTTTTCTATGTGTGAATCTAAACTGCGCAAAAATGAATATGGATATTGCTAATCTAGTTGTTTTTACTTTGTCTAGCGTTTTAATATTATTTTTAATATAAAAAGCATTAATATTTATTATAAATAAGTGCATCCTACAAAATTATAGTAGTATAGAATACCAACTGACTCTTAATTATATATACTAACCATTAGACCGAACAGATTGAACAGACAGTTCAAGTTATAGAATCATTTTTATCATTTAAAACAGTGGCGACTAACCCAAATAATTTTGTGTGGGCACTTTGGAAATGCGCCTGAACTTGGCGGACCGCACCTAAAATTATATATGCTCTTATCAGATTTAGACTCTATACAGACAAGTGTTTGGAATACGAAATTTAAACAGAATGAGGTACTATTATTTTGGTCACATTTTATCTTTTATGCAAACATATAGTAAAATAAAAATAAAATATAAAAATAATGATTCTAAACCAACATTGCAATTATAATGACCACGTCACATTTTATTTCATTACTTTGACTGTTAATTTTTGAATATGAGGATGTACAAGTAATGTATTTTTTAAAACATTGGTTTTCATAAATTTTTCTATTGTAAATTAAATATATTTGGTAAATTTGTGATGAATCCGGCGTACCCATGTTCTAAAATACACTACCGTAACAAAATTAGTATTTAAAATTACGAACCTTTACTAAATTAAATTATCCAACCACAATCAAGGACATTAAATAGGATTTTAAAAAATCATTACCACAACAAGCCATAGATAAACCAAGCCCAGTCGCCAGGTTTTCTACCTATTTTGGGTAGCCACTTTACAAAGGCTGGGTGAGCTTAAGGAAGGTCAACAGATCCCAAGAGTTCTTATTATGCCTGTTAACAGATTACATTGTTTATCTTTCAGAGCCGTACTTGAACCCAGGATCCTCAGGATAGCAACTCATCGCTCTGCCACTAAGATAACCTACTATTATTAATTATTAAATCATTAAATACGGATAATTAATAAATGAAGTAAATAATAATGATTTAAGGAAATTAAAAAAAAAGGAACATTTGGAAAAAAGTTAATGTAAAATGTTAACATTTAGTATCAATTTTGTCCCTCCCCAAATAGTAGAAGTAGGGGTACTTGAAGACGAATAAAGCATTATATAAATATACTCATCATATATATATATATATATATATATATATATATATATATATATATATAAAAAGAATAAATATATTCAAATATATGGGTAACAGTGAAGCAATACCTCATGCATCCTAGATTAATTATATGATGATGGATGATACACTCACTCTGTGGTGAATACTGTTATATATTAAGGTGTATGTAAATATATATATATATATATATATATATAATATATATATATATATATATATAATATATATATATATATATATATATATATATACATATATATATATATATATATATATATATATATATATATGTATATATATATATATATATATATATATATATATATACACCTTAATATATAACAGTATTCACCACAGAGTGAGTGTATCGTCCATCATCATATAATTAATCTAGGATGCATGAGGTATTGCTTCAATGTTACCCATATATTTGAATATATTTATTCTTATTATTATTAAGAGGATAACCTACCACCCTTTGTAGGGTAATTCAAAGAGCCCTGACTCATTTTTGAGTATTCTTTGTCCTTCTTTAATTTTTTTTCCGTGTGATTTCCTTCATTCTTCTGCCCAGTTTGTCCAGGGTCTTCCGGACTTCGCTCTCTCACATTGCATTCATTCTGCTTTTCTATTTGGCTTTAGAAGGCTTTTCTGTCTGTAATATTTTCAGCTTTTATATGCGCCTATTATTCCTCTACTTTTATTGATCATTAGTGTTATTGATTTAATTTTTTAATCTTTTGTATGTACGTAAGAACCCTGTTGGTAAGTCTGCTGAAGTGCCCAAACGATTTCAACCGTTCTTTTCTCTTTGTCTCTAAATACTATAATACTATACTTTAAATTATACTTAATCGAAAGACTCATGAATGTAATTCTTCTTGATCAGAGGGCAAACAATTCTTTGGTAGGGCAAACAATTCTTATATGCTACAGTTGTATCCTTTAACTAAATTATTATAGACCCGTTAATACCTCAATCAAAGAACCTCGTGATTTCCGTTGCTATTAATGAAAAATAAAATGAAGACAGGTTTGAAGCACTAACGGCGTATCAAGTTGGTATCATAAAGCTCTATTTATGTCCGAACTGGTTTATGCCCTGTCGTAAAACTCAGTTAGAAGTGAACAACAAAGCACCAATGAAAATTTAAATGACACTTCTTCTTAGCTGTAAAATAATTTTGTGGAGAATTTAATTTAGTTTATGTCACTTGGATTTATTTTATTTTTTTGATTTTTAAATGTCCTGGTATAATATATGTACTACGGTTTATAGCTTTTATTTCATTCTTATAAATTTATTCACTCATATGACCCTTCAAAATTTATAATAATTATTTATCGTGAATAACGGCCACTCGTGAAGTTCGATTGATTTTTAAAATCTGAGACGGAATGAAAGGAGAAAAATCTCATAAATATTCATAAACGGTTTTCAATCGAGACTGAACTTATTTATTTGTAATGATTGCAAAACTCTGGTGGAGTTATTAGAAAATTATGCAACCATCTTGATTCGTTCAGGAGCTGGCCTTTTCTGCTTGGGTCGACAGCTATAAAGTCGTTAAAATCAAATTCTTAGCAACGAAGTATTTTTATTAATTAAGAAAAATAAATGGGTGAGAGGATAACAATTTTTTATGGTAACAAATTAAAAAAAAATTGAATAGATAGATTTATATAAAACAAATAAAACCAAGCCTGCAATTCGGTCTCTCTGGGTGAATATAAATAATTTTAAATATTAACACAAAAATAATAAATTTCCTATATTTTTTTAAATCGAGAACCCTATAAGACTAACTTATTAAAAATGCATGACATTTATCTCACACCTATCATATGCTTTGCCTCGTAAAACAAACCTAAAATAATTTTAGCTCATTTTGTTTCAAGACTGACTTCGAAGGAAATTCCTAAATATAGTGGGAAGGAAAAATAATAAAAATAAGACAACCCCTGGAATCTTGGCATCCTGTTCTAACATTTATAACGAAATAAAATATCTATCCCCATTTTTTTACGATGTTTCAGTGCAAAATTTTATAGTTATATAATATAGAATATTCCAACTACATATTATCTCTATAATCCGATTTTGTATGGTTTTTGTAATTGGGCCTTTTTAATTGATGAAAAAATGACTACTTTTTTATGTCAATATTGTATTACTTATTATTTCAGTGGGAAACTGTGTGGGGGGGGGTATAATGCATTTATCAAATTTGTATATTCGTTTTTACTTAATGTATTCTTTATATTATAATTGTTTCAATTTCTATTACATATTATGGATAAAATATTCCATAGGTATGTGTGTGGATCAGTATCGTAGAATAAGATACTACTAAGAAAAATAAATAGTAAAATCAACCATTATGTGGTTAAAAACCTTTCAAGATAACAAATAAGAAATTATTTATTACTAAAATTGAATAAATATAGATATGCCATAATTATAAAATTAATTCATCGATATTAGTAGAATTATTTAGATAGTTTAATATTTTAATTTTATGATAAATTAGTAATTAATTGATATCTTATTATATTACGTTATGGATGTTAATAAGATCTTTTTTTTGTTGAATTGAGCTTAAAATAATTGAATAGCTTGAAAAAAAAAATATGAAGATGTTGGTAGGCCATCATTGGCTAACAATGATTTTATGAACTAGCGCAAGGCAAATTTGTCAGAATCATCCCCATTTTTAGAACCTTGCTTTATTTTAGTTTTCTCAAAACATTTTCTTGAAGAACAGAGAGGAAAGAGGACGGAAATAGCCAATCTTGCCTGTTACATCTTTGTTTATAATTAACCATTATGATGTTATCAAACATGTGATGCTGTGAAAAAGCTTTCTAAATAATATAACGGCCCCTCGAAGCAATTACTCTGATTAGCTTGATGATAAAGATTTTTCGGAGAAAATATCAGGGAAGAGCCTCATCCTATCAGCCCTTTTTGTCAACTTTCCTGTAATCATTCATTTGTTAATTATCTTCGTTCTCTCAATTTTTCAGTCTTTATTAAACTGAAGTCATAGAAAGAATCTGTATATAGTAATAAATATAAAATTCAATTATTTATTTTATTTCATTTATACCTTACTTAATATGTACTCTGTTTCTGAAAGAGGTAAATGATATTTTGCAACTCGAAAAAAATACATTACGAAATAACTATTTAAATTAAATAAAAAATTAGAATATTTAAGAAAATAAATGTACTTTACAAACAATATAATTTTATAAAAATAGATTGAACTAAGTATTCCATTATATCTATGACATAAATAATGATGTTTAATTTTAGAGGAATTTTGTTGGTAAGTAATGCCATTGCATCTCTTGTAAAAAATTACTTTATGAAATAAATATCTTTGAGGAAAAAATGGTCTGAAAGGAGGTAAGAAATATTTTTTTGATAGTGAGCAATTATTTTGTTTACATAAAGGTTTCTACCCTCATAGCAGGTCTCATCAGGGATTAGTTTTCACAATTGAGAGTCAATGTGTGTCGAAATATTAGTTTCTAATAAAAATTTGCCAACTATTTAATAATTTATTTTTAACTTCCACCCTGACCATTTTATCCTCCATGGTATTAACACGATCAACTAATAATTATTTAATATGATTTAAATACTGGATCTTTTTGGATTTAGGTACGTCAGTTAATTTCACTGGTTAAAAAGTAACTGATCTTAATTATTACTAATTACTTTTCTATCTCTATACTAATCACTAATGATTATCATATGATAATATCGGACATAAATATAAATTCTCTATTCTTTTATCTTTTTGAAATTTCCCAATTTACATCTGCACTGAAATTCGAAACATTACGTCAAATATTTAACAGATCATTGCTCATTTTCTTATTTTAATTAATTCAATCTCTAATTTTCTTAAGTAAATACTTCGTTTATTTTTAAAAAGTCGTCAATTTTTCGAATTTAGGAATATATAATATGGATCCAACTAATCCACTTTGAGAAATAATTGAGCCGATAATTTTGAAAGGTCATTTGAATAAAAACAAATTGTTTATTCTTTTTAATTAAGTAATAAAAACTTACACCCTTTTGTCCGTATTTTGAAAGTAATTGGAATGGAAACCTTTAGTTATCGCGAATTTGAAAAAATGTAAAAAAAAAAACTTATACCACTTTCAAATATAATAATTCAATTATGATCTGCATAAACAGATGCTTATCAAATAATTAAAAACATTTACTTTTCAACCTGTTACTTAGATCTGGTAAAAGTAACTGACGTACCTAAAGTTAATAAGACCCTAGTTAGTATTTAAATAATAATAATAAAAATCAAACAAAAAAGAATACTGTAGGGATATTGTATTTTATGTATTGTACAATTGTAAATTCTATTCACTTACATTTATGGTAAAAATAAATGAGTTCAATTTTCCAACTCCAGAGGTTGGTACAAAAATATCTATCTGGTTAAACAAAGTGGTCCTTTTTTTTTTTTACTTTTTCATGTTTGAAGAGAAGCACTCATTTCGTTTGATAAAATTTCTAGGGTTTGAAGTGTTGAAGGGAGAGATATAAATTCCGATCTGTCAGCAGTAAAAATCAAGGCTGATATCCAAGTGTCAGTAGGAGATTGCCTCTTCCCAGCATTTCCACAACTATGCTTTGTAAATGGATTTCTTTGTTTCTACCAGAGTGTTCTCTCTTCGACTCTTTCATATATTGCTTTTTATTTATGTGTGGGTGTTCCTCACTATATCTTTATCAGTTTATCCTTTATCTTTATTTCTACTTTACGAAGGATAGTAATAATTCCTCCACCATTCTAAAAGTTGGATTTCCATTCTCTAGACCTTAATTAAGTTTTAATAAATTAATAATTGTGGATTTTCTTCTTTCTTTTCAAATCTCCAGAATTGAAATATGGACGTTATCGATAAATTAATTGATTTCACGAGGTATAAAAAGTAATTTTTGGCTTTACTTATTTTATTTCATAAATGCGATGCTTTGCCAAGTATGCACTTATCCCCAGCTGGTCCTGTACCTTTGTGGATTCTGCATAACTGTAATTGTTCAAAACATTGTTTCTAACACTCAGTATTGATGGTATGCGTGGAAATGAAAATATATGTAAAAAATTTTTTTTTTTTTTAAATAGAAAAAGTAATAATTAACATGAAAATAGGAAAGAATGAGGAGTATGCCAAAACTTTGAGTGGTTTAATTTTATATCAACCGTAGATTTTTCTGTTTTTCCTTTAAAATTACCTTTTAATGACTCACTGCCATTTCCATGTCAACACCTCACTTCTTTATCAAAGTTGTCGAAACTGGCATTTATACTTAGGGCTTTGTTGGTTTTGAAGTTATGAATTTATTATTATTATTAAACTATTATTATTAAATATTTTTTAAGCTGTGTAATGTATAAAGCATAAAAATGATTCAGAATAGAAGTGGGATTCATTTCAAGGTCTTAACCAACTCCTGTGAAATATTCGAAAATAGACTTGTCCAGTTCCGAGGCTATTTGTCTAATATAAATATATGATTATTTTGCAAAAAATATTAGATATTTTAATTTTTTTTTTTTTGTAAAACCTCATCGAAGCCGAACTTATGACTGGGAAGGACAAATACACACAATTATTATCCCCAGAAAACCACTGATCTCTATTGAATTGCCATTCCATTTCAAAATACTGCAATTTCCAATCAAATTAGCCTATAGTTTTATACTAACAAAGCGCAAGGACAAACTTTAAAATATTGCCTCATCCTGCTCTTATCATTAAAATAAGAATATGAAATATATTAAAAACAAAATTTGAATGCTTTATTTGAAGTACAGAATATGCGTGAGAATTTCGAATGATTCCTTTTCTTTTTTACATTTATTACATATCATGCAGCAAATGAGTAAATATTTCAGATGACAGACATTTTTTTCTATAAGGTTATTATCATGAAATATGAAATAGTGAGACAATCCCACTTCAAATATAATACATATAGATATGATTTTAATTTATTTTTTTTATTTTCAGGTAAGAAATGCTACATTTATAATTGAACCATGCACAGCAATATTACGGTATGTAAAATGAATTTTTCACAATGTTATTTAATTTTTCGTTTCTGTCATTAATAATAGTTTTTATTAGTTTTATTATACTTGTATTTTATAAATGTAAGTACGAACATTCGAAAAAAAAAATATTTAAGCACTTAACAGAGTTTAGGGTTTCTGCGTATCATAAGTCTTTTAGGGATTTTTATTGATTGTTTGTTTAACGTTATTTTATTCTGCTATGGCTATTAGGACGATGCTATAGTGGGATTCTTCATTTTTTTCTATCCATGTTTAATCTGCCTAGGGATCTACGACTACCAAACATTGCTCAAGCTCGGGAGCCCCGTTTTATGCACGACTTAAGGGATGGAGTTTTACCCAAGGACGAATTAACAGTAGATTTTTTATTTCCTTTAAAAGTTGTAGGGCCTGTTGGCGGGGTGAGAACTCGCGCATTGGCTTTTGATTTGACATATCATTACAGAATACTTTTGAATAATATAACAACATAAGTATTTATACAAAAGATATATCTTTTAAAAAGTTTGTACTCACTGGAGGCGTGATAGCTAAGAGAGTCGTGGTCATATTTCTTTGATAGGAGACAGAGTGATCCTGGAGTCTAATGAAGTCTTCCCTCCTCTTGTTCTCCTCATCAATCTTCCCTTTTTTCCCCTCCTGCGGGTCTGAGGAAATATATCAAATTAGGGCTTGCCAAGGATTTCTATCTCCCTTCCGGTAATAGCCGAGCGTTTTCTTGTTCAAGATATATGTTAATTTGAAGAATGATTATTAATAATACCAAATAATAATAATAAAAGGAAGCGGAGTTGCTTCGTGGTTGCTAAGTTGACGAAGATCCCGGGTTCAAATACAGCTGCATGGCAAACTTTTATTTAATCTGTTAGTAGCTGGAGATATATCCTATGGGACTAGGACCCTCACTCAGCCTCTATAATGTGGGTACCCAAAATTAGGGGGGAATATGGAGGTTGAGCGAAATGTTTCATCTCCACCCTGCACAACCATTGCACCCCAATTTATTTATAATAAAAAAAAAAAAAAAAACCCAGATTCTTAATGGGCTGTAATGGAACAGATTTAAAAAAAAAATTATAATATGTTTAGCACCCTTAACACAATCCTCCTACAGACGTCTCGACCCAACCCTCAGACGTTTACCAATAAGTTCAGGATATATTACTTTTTTAGCACTCTGTTCGTTACTAACCCCAACAACTTTCCAAGCTCATCTCAAACTTGGCCATGCTATCACTTTAATTACATCCGCGTCGTGTATTCTTCTAGTTTCTCCAGTGGTAACATCCTTTTTCAGACCAAATATACTTATTTTCGAATATCTTAAGGCGTTATTCATCCTTTAATAATAACGACCACGTTTCACATAGTTTGAAGGATGATAGTCTTATATATTCTGGTTCAGGTTCAGAACAGATGTTATGAATGTTGAAATGTATTATGGATTTCCTGCATTTAAGTGATCCTTTATTTTCTGTTGATTTTTGTTTTTCTTGTTATCATAGACCAAAAGTACCTAAACTATCCTATATCTTTAAACTATATAATACAAAAATCGCTGCTGATTTTACTTGAAATATCGACTGCGTCTTAAACTCATTCACTCATTGCTCCATCTCATAATCGGTGTTAATCAACGTCATTCTATTTATTTACATTTTGAAGAGAAAAGATCCCGAAAGAAAAGGTTGCGGGCCCTGGTGGCTTGGTTGGTGGAGTACCGCGCTAGAGATGCAGATGACCCGGGTTCGAATCCCGGCCAGGGCGGATCTTTTCTCTTCAAAATGGCAATATTTAAATAATCACATTAAAATAAAAAGTTATTCTATTTAGTTTTTTTAGTTTTTTTCTAGACTTCTTAATCGAATAATTATTATATATCTTGTTGTATTAGTCAATTATATTTAATTTTCTGATTTAAGACATTAAAAATATTTTTTAGCGTACAGTCTGTAGAGTGTACAGAGTGCTGAGTTGCTATGCTTAAAGCCCTGAGTTCATATCAGCTTTGACAGATGAATGATTTGATCTGCTAACAGTCACCAATTTTAACTATCTGATCTACAGACCCTACTGGGGCTCACCTGTCTATATAAAATGGGTATTATACTTCGGGGAGAAAATCTGGGGGTTGAGCTTGATCTTGAACCCGCGTCTACTCCCTGCACAAACATTTTCATTGAAGCAATACAGTCGGTACTTTTGAGGAGAGTTAAAAAAAAACAGCTTCATGGTTCAATGAAAAATAGAGCCTATAGTCAAACCAATGACATTCGTTTTACATTGTTTTTGTAAATGATAGATGCCCCTATATGAATTTTATATCAATTATTAATCCTACAGCAACAGCCTTAAGCAGACAACGAAAACTGTGTTTTTTCACATTCGATAGTTGGAAATGGTAGGGACGATTTATTTGATAAAATATTTTATTGGACATTTAGTTCTCTACTTTTATTTGAAAATAAAACGGGATATGCAAAGATTTAATTCTGAAAATAATTTTTAAAAAAAGTTTTAGTTTTCATATTGATTTGGATATGGATGGAACGAAATCTTCAACCCTCCAGTAAATAGCACTATGGGATATTTTTTATTAACTGGATCCAATTAAAGGTGTTGGTTCAATAAAAAAATGCTCTTCTTTTATTTTTCGAGTAGTTTTAAAAGAATAGAACGTACATAAAGTTCATGTTTTCTTTTATTATATTGTGTTTCTATCTGCAATCAACGTTCATGTATGTCTATATATTTTTTAAAATACTATGTGATATATGTTTTACTTTCAAATTTTGTTTTAGCATGATTTTTTTTTCTAACCTCGTTCCTTTCCTAATTATCGTATATTTATTTGATTTGAAATAAAAAATGAAAAAAATGGATATTTATCATTATAGTAATAATAAGTGTTTAAAAAACAAAATCCTATTCGAATACAACCTATGATGGGTTCTGTACATGGTAGAGACTGTACTATTTCGAGGACAACGCTTATGCAGAGACCTCATTTTTCACGCTCAACCATCAAGTTTTTAAGGGTACTGTTTAGGCGTGATTAGACTGAATAAATTTTGATAGAAGCAAATAGAAGTACCACGGGAATTTGAATGAAAGCTCAGATATTAACAAAGCGTTTGATTTATTAATTTAAATAACATGCGAGATTTTCTTAAATACTATTAATATACATGTAAAAGAAGATACAAATTAATAATAGCGTCTACAAAATAACTTAAAACTAAACATGTAACTTAGCGATCTAATGAACAAAATAAATCTTAGACAAAAAAAAGAGAAGGAAAAATGATTAACATGAATGGGAGCGATAATTAACAATAACAGAAATGCTCCATGCTAGCATAATGGCCAAAGATATAAACAACAAAATGAACGTTATACTGAAGAGTTCAATAAGGCGCGAAGATGTGCGAATTATTATTATCTTCGCCAGTGATCACGGCATGAAGGAGCAATGAGTATGATATCATGAATTAACTTGAACTGTCCGGTTGGTACCATGTAATACGTTAATCATCCGGAGAAAAATTAGTTGACAATTTGAGGCCTTATGGTAATGAAAGGTGACTTACAATTTGTGTGATGTATACTCAATTATCATCATCTCAGCATAGCTTCTGGCGAGTAACAAACTTCAAGACCTCTGGACGTTCTCATATGAAGAGCGGCTTGAAAGTGGAGTGTGCGATGGTCGTAGCTGCGAATGGTGTGAATGCGATGGTGGTATAACTGCTCCGCTCGGCGATCTAACAGCTAGTGCAGTGACTCAATAGCGTCGCTCCCCTCTCCTAGGTTTTGGCGGTACAGTACATTTTTCGATTTTAGAGGCAATGATCTGTCCCTTCCATCTGGCGGGCAGTCCAGGTCCGCGACTAAACAGGTACCGTCTAGTTATTTGTAAAAATAGTGTATCAGAATAATGTGCTCATTATGGATGGATATAAATACATATATTATAAATAAAAAGTATGATTGAATATAAGTACAAACACATTAAACATTAAATCAAATGCCCATTTTCTGATTAAAAACAAATATAAACATTTAAAGTAACGTGCGTTTGAGTATTAGTAAAAAAAAACGCAGCAATTGTTTTTCTTAAAAGTCATATCTATCTTTAAAGCTGTACAACCCTACTAATTTTAACTTGGTCTATTATTTTAAATTCAGGTTGTTCCTATTAATAGTTTGCAGTCTGGTATTTAATGAAATACACTAACATTGCTTTTAATCTCATGCAAATTAAATACATATATATATATATATATATATATATATATATATATATATATATACATATATATATATATATATATATATATATATATATATATATATATATATGTTCGTGTGTATTAGTATTTTGGGTTATATTTAAATGGTAAATAAACAGTAAACAACAAATCGCTGACAAATGATGGCAACATTGTTAATTTTTGACCGACTAGTGAAAAAAGTGAAACATTTATCGAAGCGTATGTATTTAATTATTTAATATGTGTATATGTGTATGAATGTGTACGCGTTTGACTGTTATTAGTTATTAGATTAAAAGCAAGAATATTGAAGAAGCAAATTATTTATTAATTTTTAAAGAAACAAATATTCCGTAAGGTCTGGTTGCTTGGGCCTTCAATGGACGATGCCTACTTACACGCAAGACTGTTCAGTCTTCAAGTAGTGTATGACCAGTCCCTGGGTGGAATGCATGATGGACTGAAGCGATTGTCATTGACATTGTGTGTGTCGCATATTAGGTTTTTAATAATATTAACATATTCTTTAGAGACGGATATATCATTTTTTTTTTTATTTTCATCTTATGAAAGCTGTAACTTAATAAAACCTTGGCAACGCCCAGGTTTGGCATGCTTCAGGAGGTATTCTGTCATGCATTATTTTGTCATTTCGGAACAAACATACACATTAAGGCAACATACACAAACATAGACACTTATCCTGCGTGTCGGCAGGACCGATCCGTGTAACCAATCACATTAGGGATAATGTATCTGTATCAATGTATCTGGGTTTGATGCAGTGGAACAGCGCTGAGCGTGTTAAGCAAAGGACTGGGTGGCTAATCAGGCGTGTGATTGATAGATAGGCTCACAGATGTAGCCAATGTCGCCAGTATTAAATTAATATAATAATTAACTTAATTGAGCCTACTGTTATTATTATTATCATTATAGTTATTATATATGTATGTATGTATAGGTTCATTGCAGACTACGTTGTAGTTATTGAGATTAGGTTCATAACTATAAATTATATACTAATCCTATGTGGATTACCAGAATACTTAGTCTTCAACTACAATATATATATGAACTGATATATATACACGTATGCGTGTGAGTGTGTGTCTTCAGTAAAACTAAACAGCCATTAATGTTTAGTTACTATTTAGATTCTGCTCTTCAGTTTATGATTGTTTAGGTTTCAACAAAAAATTCATATTTTCCATAGCCACCATAACTCTAGTCTTGAAATATACAACTGTAAACTATTGAATACTTTATTTTATGAGAAATTAGTCCACATAATTGTGAATGAACTATTTTATGTGAAGTTATGCTGTATTATATATTGGATATCATATGTCTGGAGAAGATCAACAACGCTGGTTTCTAAATTTCTAGATTTTTAATTTTATTTCTGAAATGAATTTTTAGACTATTCCTAAACTTGATAAATAATTTTTCTGGCGCGAAATAGAGTAATAATCGCCAACTTTGTAAATATAAAACCTTTGTAATTTCAACAAAATTCAACATATTAATAAAATTTTCTTAATTATGAACTTACGCTGAAAGTTGTGGATTCAAATCCGCGGCAGATAAATTAGTCAATCAGTTAACAACCACGGATCGTCTCAGTGAGATCTACTGACCCTTCTGGGTTTGGGGGGGGGGTAAGTTAACCAGCCTCTATATGTATTTACCCTAAATGGACGGGAAAACCTCCCCTCCATGAACTCTCTTGTTTATAAAACTTTTCATAGATAAATATTTTGTTTTTCTATATTTAAAACATTTCTATTGTTTTTTTTTTTTGTTGGTATAGCAATTTCTGATGATATCCCATCCTGATAATAATGTTGTAGATATAATAACACTAGAAACTTTTAGAATACTAGGAAAATTTAGAATTTAAATATATCTGTATCATTCTTTTACGACAGATCCTTAACTGGGCCATGACTTCTCTCTTTGAATATTGCGATTCGGTGCACTCCGGGATTCCAGCATTTGTTTTATTTTCTTCAATATCCTCCGGGGACTTTCATCTCACTTTTACTACCATTCTTGTTTTGTTTTATTCTTAAGATTACGCCCCATTCTTTTTCTAGTAGACACAGCACGCCTCCGACCAGATCGACCTAGGACTTCTTTAGTTTCTTTATCAGAAATTTTCTTTCATAGGGTTTTTTCATGGCTCAGTACAAACTCAAGCACACAGACACATATGTATTTTATTTTTATTTTATATTATTTTTAAATAATTTCTGAATCACATTTAATTTTTAATTACGTTTATTAATAACTAATACATGTATTTTAATTGGTATGAATTGATCTGTTATAAAAATTCCATGTTATAGCATGTGATCCAATATTCTCATTCTAATGAACTATTTTTCTATGTGGTTACCACGGGTGGAATGGAGGAAAATTATATATATCTGAAATTTTACCATGGTCATTATTAATAATTTTTGTAAACAATCAAACCAATATACGAGCCTAGCGAAGTTCGCCATCTTATAATTTTACTTTTATGTATTTTATAGAAAATATTCACTTCATAGATGAATAAACATTTAAATTGTTATTGTCAAAAATCATATTAGTGGAGGAAGGTGTTATGATATAATTCAAATATAATTGAATGAAAACTATATTTAAGGGTTTTTAAAATTGAATTTTTGCTAAGATATTTGAAATCTTTTATTGTTAATTTTAGAAGGTGTAGATATGCCAATCATTTCCTGTAGATTAATTTGTTTTTATTGAACTTATGGATCAATGGATAACATTATTTAAGCTAAGTAAAGACATTATTCTTAAAAATAACATTAATGGTAAAACACAGTGACATGAAGTGTTTTCACATCCGAAAGTTTTCGCTTCTCGCCGACATTCAAGATCCCACAAAGGGATAGAGGACTTCATTTATTGTTATATGATATAATTTTTTTAATTTTTAATTTGAAAAGAAAAGATATGAGACTCGAACCCGAGTCTCCCACCTGTCTGATCCATCCATCTGATAGTGGACTTCATTTGATAAGAAAAAATATTCGTCATCAAATCTATTATGTTTTTTTACTTGTTTTTGTTAGTTTCTATTTTTGAATATTTTTATAGTACATTATTAAAAACTGTTAATGCATTCTTTGCTATTTTTTTTAAAGTGCAATTTTGATATTATGCCATAACGATTGATAATAATTTTCTAAAGTCCATTAAAAATATAATATAGGTCAGAGTGAAGTTTATCCTATAATTACTTTAGAATATAAAATATCTAATGCATAGCGTCATAACCATTATATGAGCTCTTCCCTATTTCCAGAATATTTTAGCGATGTAATATTACTCCATTTTAAATTATGTATGATTTGAATGTTGTTTTTATTTTTTCCTTTTATCGAAATCATAGTCTCTTAAGTAACGTCCGAAGTCTATTAAAGCCCCAATCGCAATATTTTCGCTACGACTAGTAGAATTATATGGTAATTTAATTATATTTTTATGGTTGAAACCATAAAAAATAAAACCGTATATCTCCGTCAAACTTAATTCTATCCACCCGCGGAGATGAAGTTAATGCTTCCGCCTTGTAGATTTGAATTTGTGTATGTAGTTATATCGACATGGTTAAACATTTCATCCATGTCATACATCATTTCAGTTGAAATAAGTCTTTTCAGTACACCATTTTTATTTATTAGTTATGAGATCTATGCGGACTGTCATTTTTTAGTAAACTTCAATATTATATATTATATATATTATACGGCGATAATACATTGCTTAGCTTCTCCTTTGTTACCGTAAACCAGAAAAGCTATCCCTGTGAACATTGTAAAAAAGCAATGTGGCATCTAAGTGCTACCATTTTATGCTATTTAACTTAATTTTTCGTTTTTACACAACCTTCAATATGAATTCGCCTGTAAGCTATTAGACATTTATTTGATTTTTTATTTTATTTAATTCCTCATCTTGTTTTACATCCAGAACGACATTTTGTTGAGAAGAACAATATTTAATTAGAGAGATTATTTAGTAGTTAATTAAGGAAAATAAAAACTAGCAATCATTTGTCTTAGACAATATTCTCCTTCCTATATTGAAGTTATTAAGTAAAAATTTTCCTATTTAGTATATTTTTAAACATAATTTTCATCTTTTGTAATTTTATGTTAACTGATATTTTTTGCATTAATAGCTTCTTTTTCGTTTATGATAAAAGTGATTCTAAGTTGAATTTTGAAGATTTTATATTCTCCTGAGCAAACATTATATTTCCCTCGCTCTAAATACCCAATTTGAACCTGTTTTAGCGGCCTAAATGATGAACTATGAAAAATATCTTTCCCCTTTATCTTTTTTTTGTAGTCGGAGAAATTTCGAATCTGAAATTGGTACGAAATGGGAAGACGACCCATTTAGTTCTGAATATGCAATCTTATGTTAGTTCAATTCACTGACCTATTTCCATCAAGCAATTTAAATTGTAAATTTTACGATGTAGGTATTCCTAATCAAAATTTAGCGTCCTCAATTTGACTACTATTTTAGTCTAGTCCACTTAAATGTTCAAGTCTACTTTTATATATAGGATGATATAGTTAAAATTCAGGAGTATTCGGACAGTATGATTTATTTAAATAAGTATAATTGTTGTTTTTTTAATGAAATGCTTACTTATTTATCATATATGTTTTTTTTTATATTTCAACGATAGCCGTTATTGCTATTGCTCACAAGTATAATCTATAATGACTTAATAATAAAGCTTTTTTTCATGAATTAAACTATTTCTCTTTTTATTTATTTTAAATTTTATTTATTTCCTTAAAACTTTGTGAGATGATAACAATTCTTCGTAATCAGAATAGACCAACATTTGCCATATTGCTAGTTATTTGTATGTGTTCGAATTTGTTCAACGTGCATTCGAGTTTCTCTGTTACTTCCTTCGTTTTTCTTGAACTTTTAATAAGGTAGGGCGAAGGAATTATTGAGTAGATCCTGGGCTGAAATCGGGAAGTTGTTGAATAAACTATTTTGTTAATTTCCGTAGATAGGGACTGAAGAATTATCAGGCCCTACTCAGGTACTCGCCTTATCTCTAAAATGTGGATATCGTTTATGGGGGGGGGACCTGGGGATTGAGCCTTATCTTGGTGGATTCACTTCCCTGTACAACCGTTGACAAAAAAAAGTATTTCCTGTACCATAACATGAACCCTATCAATATCAACGAAAAAAAGGATACAGGACTTTTTGTTGTACATATTGAAATATTAGTTTCATATTTCGATAAATGTTTTGATATTTTGGACCCGAGTATTATCGCATGTAAAATGTTTATATTTCATTATTTCTGTGGCAATCACTATTATTATTTATATGTTGCGTTATACCAATGAAATTAAATTTGTTAAAATATAGGCAATTTGTGATAAAGGGATCATGCAGAAAATTAATTTTTTAATTAGGTAAAAACAAACTTTTTTTTTGGAGGCTGTCTTACCAAAGTTTTAATTTGAACATACAGTAGAATTTGACATTATCATATGCGGTGCAAGTTTGCAGCTATATTGCCTCACGATATTCGGAATGAAATTCTCGATACTTCCGTATTCTTTTATGTATATTTTTATTTTAATTGAAATTTAAGAAAACATTTAATCTATTAATTAACTATTTGCGAATCATGATAATCCATCAAGACATGCATTATACAGGATGAGTGGATGACCAAATATTGAGGATGAAGATCACTTGAGGATGACAACACACACAAGCGGCAATCTGTTTGCCAGCCCTGTTGGGGTAAACACTATCTAATACGCGACTGTCTGATCCGCCCCACAGCCGGGCTAGATATTCCACGACCCGCCAATCACATAATCATTAATACCAATTACATATATGAGATATATTATCAATTAATAATAAACTTATCAGCTTCTAACTCCGTCAGGACTTGATCAAGCACTCTCATGACTCGCAGAGATTTAATTAAGGTAAAATGAAGTAGTAAAAAAAGATCACGGCTCGAAATTTATGGGGAGAATCGTGTTAAAGTTATTCTATCTTTTTTACCTCTCGGATTTTATATTTTCTTTTATAACCACATTTAGAAATAAGAGCTCTAGTTTTATGTAGCAATAAAAATACTGATTCTCTTATACTTATCATTTCTCCTTTTTATTTTATTTCTTCACTTCTCTTGTAGATAACCGACATTCCGGTTTATTATATTAGCGCGAATATCGCAGGCAAAGCATAATAAACATTTGATAAGGAAATATTATTTTTATTTTATATAACTTCCATTAGTTTTTATACATTTTTCCAAACACTCACCATGTTTTTTTCTATTGTTTTTAGAAAATTTTAGTCTTCCATTAAACTTGAGAAAAATATTTCTTTTTTAACAATTAGGAATTATGAACTATTGGTTTACAAGGGTACGTAGTTTTATTATGGTTTATCGTATCAACAAAATATTAATATTAAAATATTATAAAATATTTTTATTTCATTACAAATACCATTTTGTAGTTGATGCTTTAAATATTTTAACATTGCCACTAAATAACATTTTTTAAACAAATAGTTTAAAGGAATATTTGGAGAAACCAAACAAGAATATTTCAGTTTATTTAATTGTTATATGATAAAACTTTTTTAAAATATTTTAGTTGAAAAGAAAAGAATATTTCAGGTATGTTTAATGTTATTATAAACATTTATATAATTTCACCATTTGTTTAACAAATAAAAGAAGTTTAATTGACGATGGTGCTTATTTCAGCTATCTATTTATTCCTTTCTTGTAGGCCGTGTAGGAATTATTGTAAAAGAGGAAGTTTTCATTTTTTAGATTTAAATAATTGGCATAGGGAGTTGGTGGCCCCAGCGCCCAGTCAACTGCAATTAGCCACAGGTCCTCCAGGTTGGGGGAAACCCACTTCCGGGGAAGAGGTATAGCCCTGTTACCCTTTCTCCTGAGGGGACATAAATATTCTGCAGACTAGTTGTCCCGAGGATATGGGGCCTCGATTGTTGGTATTTGCCCAAGATAAGCGTATTTAATTCAATGTACACAAAATATCCTCGCATGGAGGCTCCACGCACTAATAATAGCAAAATAAGTCAAAGAAGAGGGAACAGATTTAAATGACGTCTGTAAGGGTGCCTACATATATTACCTCAAAGCTCAAATATTTGATTGTATATTTCGTTTTCTGGTCGCACGATTACTTTTGAAAAAAACAAAATTTACCACTACAAAAATGAATGGTATTAGGTCCGTTACATGTTGGGGACTGTTCAGTTTCAAAATCAACGGTTATACCATCAGGTGATTTGACATAGAGAGGATGAGAACACCTGGAGTGTCGTCCAGATCCCACTGAGTCGAGGTCTCGGCTATAAACACAAAAATAATTTATCTATTTCAGCCGGTCTTGAACTAGGGATCTATAGATCATCTAAGAAAGGTGGTGCTTAATAAATGTTTAAAAATATCTTAAATAAGTAAGTCAGAAACAGTAATGCTTCATTATTAGTAATTGTTTTACCTGTGGTTTCATTATAATTTCTTCTCCTAATGTGACTAATACAAAGGAAAGAGAAAATAATGTAGAATTCTATTAGGGAGGCTACTCTTTACCCTTGTTTTGAGATTGTATTTAGTTAGGAGCCGTTGAAACAATATGAGATAGAAGGGATGCGGCGCTATACTTTATTCAGGCCGGGGAGGTAAGGCAAGAGGCATGTATTATTCCCTCCAACCCCCCCAGTCCCCTTTAATTACAGGGGCGCAAGAGGGCGCCGTAGGACGCTGTAGGGCGCTAGTGAACTGGCCTTCTGCATTGTCCCACCCGCTACATAAATCACTACATTTATACACTTCACTGATTATATCTAGATCCACTCCACCCCAAGTCCCCAACTACTAACTTTTCAGAATATTTGGAATCGCTCAGCTGAGAAATTAACCCTGCCTCTTCTTGCATACTTAAAAAACAAACAAAAAACTGTACCATTACGACCCGTGAAGGGTCTGGTGTTCAGAACATAGTAGAGACGGTGGAAAACGGTTACCTAGGGAGGTTATTTGTCATAGATTACGCTTAACTATCAGATTCCCCCATTATTTTGAGTACCCACTTTATAGAGGCTGGGTGAGCCCTAGGAGGGTCCTAGATCCCGTAACATCCATCTCCGGCTGCTAACAGATAAAATAAAAGTCTTGCCAGCAGCGGGATTTGAACCAAGGACCTTCGGCATTGCAACTCAGCGCTCTACCAATGACCCATTCCGCTCCCTTTTTTAATATTACCTGTTTACGACCAATATTAATATTTCATATTTTCGATTTTATAAAACTAGGTACTGAGGTTACTGAAGGCAAGAGGTTGTCTGGCCACGAGCTCAAGGCAGTGGAACATAAATTATTTAATATCTTTATAGCCGTGAATCAATTTGTAAGATTTGAAGATATTCCCACCCAGCCCCTATAATGTTGTTATCCTTAATTAGGGGGAAATGTGGCGGTTGAGCGTTATCTGGAACAAATCACCTCCCTACACAAGAACCGATTTCTAAGAAATTGTACAATCTCTTCCACGTAATGAACGAAAGACCCTTCAAATTTTTACCCCTTGGAAACCGCGGGAGTCTTAGCTACTTACTATAAAACTTTAAGCTATAAAATGTAAAAAAGTGATTATTTTTAAACTTGGCATGAAGGGGGTATGTCAGCATTACATTCATATTATCAGTAAATAAAAATTAAAAAAGATAAGAATAGAATCACGTGTTCTCTTTTGAAATAGAGTATTGCTACATCTTAATAATTTGGACATAAGGGTCTATGAACTTACTAAACTATTTAAGCCACTAATAAAAAAACAAAAACATCAAAGAGCATGAATTGATAAGAATGTTATGTTTACATTAGTAGTAGTTAACAATGTTTCCTCTACATATATAAAAAAACCTGTACCACTATAACTCGTGAACGGGTATGGGGTACAGTACATGGTAGAGACTGTACTGTTTCATAGACATCGGTTCTGCAAGAAGTGACGACCTACATATATACCTATGCTATTATTAACTTTTTTATATTAAGTCATTTTTTATATGCATTTTTGGTAATAACTCCAAAAATAAGTTGGCATTTTTTTAAAATTCTCCTTTTCTTCTGGGTGAAGTCTTAACTTTATTTTTATAGCCTAAACGATTTAATTAGTTACTAATTTCATTTTCCCTGATTTGGTTAAAACGTAATTTCATTTCCACAAAAATTAATTTAAGGCAGTCGGCGTATTGAAAGGGCTCTTTTAATTAAATTGCCTTGTGTTTTTTGAAAATCGTATGCTCTTCTTTTTTTAATTGATTGTGTTGACTTTATGAGTTCACTAGATTTAAATTTTAATTTATTAACACAATTATTTTTATTTCAATGTGATCCTCTAAAATTGTTTCATTATATTGCGACTTTGTGTTTAAAAAGTTAATTAGCGTTATGTCAACTGGTAAGGTTTGTCCGGGGGGAAGAACGAGGCGTAGGTGGGATGATTGCGTTAAGGATTATGGTTTTGCTTGTAATCGCTGTATGGATGTGTGCATACAACGACTAGTATTATGAGCATCAAACAACCGGATTCTCTAAGTTGTTTTTCATTTTTCTTTACCGTAATAAAAAAGTTATTGTACTTTCATAGATCTGTAAAGCATTTTTAAAATAGTTGCTCCTAAGCGATTTCAGGGATAAATAGGAACCTCATATCTCCTAGTGTAAATATTTTTTATATTTAAATTTATTTTTTATATTATAATCATCTTTTACTTTTTCGTTTGTTTATGCTACATTGATATACCTATATCTATACTTCCATAACGATTTTTTTAAAAAGACAAATGATACACTTTTCTCATTCTTAATATGAATACTACCTAAATCGTATCACTAGTTTTTTCGACATTTAGTCCTAGAATTTTTTAAAGAGAGTAAAATGTACTTGGTTATGTTCTTCGAAACGAAGGTCAAATGGAGGTTCCAAGCCTGTGTGGTGTTAGGTACTGTTTAAAGATCACTGCCCTAATTAAACTTTTTTTTTTTTTTCACTGGCTCTACAACCCAGCAAGGGTCCTGGCCGCATCAAGGCGTCGCCTCCACTCTTCTCTGTCCTGCGCCAAGGTCTTCCAAGCTCTGGATCCAATGATGCTGCCTGCATCACTCTCGACTTCATCTGACCATCTAAGTCGTGGACGCCCACGTTTTCTTTTCCATCAACGAATCCAAACAGAAGTCTTTTTAAGATAGCGTTGTCCTCCATTCTGGCCACATGTCCAGCCCATCTCAATCTAGCTATTCTTATGTGCTTCACCACGTCAGGCTCCTGATACAAAAGATACAGCTCTGCATTCTGTCTGAGTCTAAATTGATCGCCAACTCTTACAGCTCCAAACATTCTTCTTAATATTTTTCTTTCGAAGAGCAGCAAACTGTTGGCATCTGCCCTGGACAGAGGCCAGGTTTCCGATCCAAAAGTCAATACAGGCCTGATGATTGTTTTGTACAGCATGACCTTGGCTCTTCTTGATATCAGACGACTTCGTAAAATTTTCGCCATCCCAAAATAACATCTATTAGCGGCCAATATTCTTCTTTGAACTTCTGGGCTGGTTGAGCCATCTGCTTTGACCAAAGAACCGAGGTAGACAAAACTGTCGACACTTTCAAATGTGTAGGAACCAAACGTGATGGTGGGATCCGATTGTCTTGAAGGGTTAGCCACCATATACTTAGTCTTTACTTGGTTTACCTGAAGACCTATACGCCGTCCAGCATTCTCCAATGCAAGAAAAGCCTGTTGTAGATCTCTCGGTGTTCTTCCCACTATGTCTATGTCATCTGCATAGGCCAGTATTTGGATGGACTTAGTCAGAATCGTACCAGTGACTTGTAACCCTGCGTCTCTTATGACCTTTTCTAGTGCAAAATTAAATAACAGGCACGAGAGTCCATCCCCTTGTCTCAGACCCCTAGTTGTCTTGAATTCTTCAGACAAGTCATTCTGGATCTTTACCTGGCTTCTCGACTCCCTCATCAGCAATTCCACGAGGCTTATCAATTGTCTGGGGACGTTCATTTCTTCCATACTTTGAAACAGTTTTCCCCTGATGATACAGTCATAGGCATTGCTGAAATCCACGAAAAGGTGATGGGTCGTTATGTTGTACTCTCTAGTCCTTTCCATAAGAGTTCTCAGGGAGAATATTTGATCAATACAAGATCTACCATTAATAAATCCGAAACTGGTACATTCCAATCTCTCTCTGGGCATGGGAAAGTAGTCTTTGGAATGCCACATTCGAAAGTACTTTGTAGGCAGAGCTCAGGAGTGTTATACCACGGTAGTTATCACAAAGCATCTGGTCTCCTTTCTTGTGAAGAGGGAGGATAAGGCCAATGCACCAGTCATGCGGGAGAGTTTTGCTTTTCCATACACTGTGTAGCAGATCTCGAATTACCTTTATTATTTCATTTCCACCAGCCTTCAGAAGTTCAGCTGGTATGTAAAAAGTTAAACCTAGGTAGGTAAAATTTAGAGCTCCCACTGTAGCACCGTCCGATTAGCTGTAGCAGCATAAAATGAGGTTAAATGAATAAACGAATAATTTTTTCTTAAATTTGGAGAAAATTCGTTCTGTTCTATATAGGTTTAACTATTTTGAATCGACAGTTCTTATCTATATTATGTATAGATGTAGTTAACTATTAAATTATTCAATGCCCCAGAATTTGCCGTTACTCTGACGCCGACCCCTTTTCAATACTTGAGATTATCAGATAAGACAGTTATTGATTACTGAGGAATAAATTATGTTATGGTAGCATCAATTTTTTTCAACGCCACTCTTACTGAAATACATGCTCGATAAGCCTTCAACATGGCTTGAACGAGTTGAATTATTGACGTTCGCATTTATATGATTTAAGCCACTTAATAATTTTATTATTATATTATTATTACATTTTATTATTATATTAATTTTATATTATTTTTACACACACACATTCCAGGAAAAAGAATACTTTTTTCAGTACATTTATAGCATAGCTATGTATTTACTGAACAGTAAATCAGTATGTGAATTCAGTTATATTATTTTTCTGAACAGTACGTACACACACACACACACACACACACACACACACACACACACACACACACACACACACATATATATATATACATAAAATCGAAAAATGTTTTTGTCATTATTATATAAGGTCTCATGTCCTATTAATTGAGATACAAATTGTCCGGAGTAATGCATACCCGTGATTCCATAATTTTTTTCTCGATTAAACAATACATAAATTCATAAAACAAAATAGAATTTTTCAAGTTTGTTATACTTTCAGCAGCATAGTTTATCTTGTCTTAATTCAAAGGAAAATGGAATATATTGAACATTTTTTTAATATATTTATGAATTATAGGAGGTTGTAATGTACATAATAAACTCTTAAGCAATGCGACACATACCAATTTAGGTCTGTTATCATTCGTGATTTTTTCTGACTCTTATCTTTAGCTTTAACATTTTATACATATCGCTGTGCATGGTTTAAATCAATAAATTAGTTTACTTTTATTTTTGTTTATTCAGGTTTTTATAGGAGTACACGTTTTGATAAAATAAAAACTAGATAAATAACAGTTAAGATATAATTTGATGACTGTCGATCAAAAACAAGCATTTAAAAAGCATGTATTCATTTATAGTTAACGATTCTGGTATCACTAGGACAGTGAAATATTAAATATTAGTAAATCTCAGTCATTAGTTTAAATATTATGGTTTTGGAATCCAAGACATATTTTTCAAGTATTACGAGTCTTGAGGGATAAGTAATCGAAATCCTATTAATTAAACCTAATGGTACTTAGTAAGTATTTCGTAAAACCAACCATTTGCGTGCATAAACATATATATATATTGTAAATTCACATGGTGAATAATGAAGAGCCCAAATTATAATTTCATGGCCGTTAATTTTGCATTAGCAGAATTAACAAAAATTGTGGAGAACATATGCAATTCGTTATTTTCAGCTATATTTACGAAGATGGTTGTAAAATATGAATGCCATTTCCTTTGTTTTTTTTTAAAGCATTTCTGGAACATATAAACCAATTTTGATTTTTTAAGCGGAGTAGACTTTTGGGGCTCCACTAAGCCATTGGACTCCAAAGTCGTTCCTAAAATCCTCAATGCTCCTTATTTTGTTACGATTCAAATCATTCTTAATGGTCTCAATGCATCATGGTTATGTGGCCCGACTCCAATTAATGTTCCCTTCATGTCAAATTTTATTCCCAATACCCAATACCCATACCCACAAATTTGAAAACTTCCTCTTCAATTCATGTTAAACTCTTTTGTCTATATTTAACCACACCTGTTAAGTAATAAAATCAAGGGATTTTCTTTAAGTAAAATTACAACAAAATGACATGAGGACCATGTAGAACAGTACCCAGCGGTAACTATCCCATGGCTTTATTTAAAATTCTTATGATATCAAACATCTCACATCAACATGATATCTCTCATCAACGGTCTGTTTAGTCTCCTTGTGTCCTCAGGTATGAAGATCGTCACCATTGGTTCTATCAGTGGGTTAGTTGTAAGTTTTCTTTATTTTTTTCGGAAACGTTTGCTGTATGTCGAACAACAACATAAAATAAACGGAAACGTTTCTAAAGTGACAAGAGTCAAGAACCTACATTTTTGGAAGAACTGTTAGCGAGCTTGGAATAGCAGTAACACACTAAGAGTGATATAAGTTCCTTCTGGAGACTAGTTCTAAAGTGATTAATGTAAAATAACCGTTCAACTTACCCCTGGCTTGTTCTATTTCTTTGCTATAGAGTTGGAGCATTCTATAATGCCTAGGCCTACAACTAGGAGCAAAGTGGACTTCTACTTCTACGACTACTTGAGGACAGCCAGATGAAAACCACTTACTCTACATTATCAAGATTCATCACATTATTATGGAGTAGAAAACCGTCAGGAGGCAGCCGACAGGGTAAGGAGAAACCAGCAACCACCCAGAAAAGTGGTAAAGAGATATTTACCCATTTCTTTCATGGTCATAAATCAACATAAAAAAACCCGCCGATTTTTGAGCTCTGTCAATATGGAAATACAAGTGCAATATGTTCGTCGACCGTTGGAATTTTTTAGTCAGTATACAAGGTTTTTGCACCATAAAACTTAACTTACTTTCGAAGGATAAATTGCCAAAAACAAAAACAATTTATCCTTCACTAGAATCTTCCAGTCAACTATTTTTCTCTCTACCTTTAATTTATTTCCCGTTATATATCATTCCTATGCACTTCTTTTACTTTCCATTTGTTTTGTTGTGCTATTTAGAACAGTTATATATTCCGTTCAATACTTTTTAAAACAATAAAGATAAGGTTACAAGAAAGCTGTTCATATAAATGTTTAGAGCAACCGCTTCATGCTTTAACTGTCGACAATGAAGCAGTATACTGCATTAGGGGTTATCTACTTGTGAAAGTTCAGAATAAAACTCTCTTCAAGTTTATTTAAGATACGCAGAATTTCAGGTAGTATACTCATCATCCTGCGCGGTATCGGATTGCGGTCGACCGCAATTACCGCCTCTGGTAAAAGTAGCTTCC
Source organism: Arma custos (assembly GCA_037127475.1). Classification (NCBI taxonomy): domain Eukaryota; kingdom Metazoa; phylum Arthropoda; class Insecta; order Hemiptera; family Pentatomidae; genus Arma; species Arma custos. The sequence goes on along the minus strand of CM073763.1, from coordinate 87,649,926 downwards.
GCTTGTAGATATATTAATTAACCTAGAAGCGGAGGAGCGTTTAAGACGCAGATGCGGAGTCCGCTTCCTGTTTACAGCTCCCAACTTGGAGCGCTATTAATTTCCGAGATTAGTGCTTTTAAGCAAGACAAGTTGGGCGGTGGCTGCGGTCTATGGAACATTGTCTTGTCGGCAACTTCACTAATTTATCGGATCCAATGCTACTATGAGCTATCCTCGGCTCCACGGGCGAATGATCCTTCATTCCGGTTTGATATTAGCATCCTCCCGGAACTGTAACCGTTTTCATCCTTAATGTATTCAACCTGAAAGGGAACAAAAAAAACTCCTCTACCATTCATCTCTGCAATAAACTCTAAATATTTTTTAGAAGGATTTGTCCTTGGTACTCCGAGGAAGTCCCGTGTGTCCCACCTTTATGGTGAGTTATAGTGGCTCTTCCCTCCCATTCATAGACAGTTCTACCTCGGTGCATTCTCATACCAATCCATCAACTCTCAATACCCTTTATATATCTACAGTTCCTCTAATTAGAATTCTTATTCCATCACCATGAAACAAGATCTCTACTCTACTCGTTGCCACAGAACCAAAACATTCGAGTGTTTCTTTCTACCCCGCTCCACCACAGTGTGGAACAATTCCTCCTATTATCTTTCATGCTTCTTCACTACTCTCATTTAAATCCCCGCTTTACCAAAACCTCCGGGCTCCCCAAACAGCAGATTAACCCTTTAAGGAGATTAGTCAGTTGCTTAAATGAATCAGTATTGAATTATTTTGATTGATTTGATTAGTATTAGTGTTACTGAGTTAATTTGATTTTTTTTTATTAGTAATTTTTTTGTAAAGCAAACACAAATGAAAAGATGTTATTAACTTATTTATCCTCTTTAATTGCTTAGTATTTTTCCATGGTTAGTACATTTTATTTAGTTTTTTGGTACTTTATATATACTTTGTGATTTTTATCATTTGGCCTTCTAGTCAGATATATATTATGTTTCATTTTCTTGTCATGCTTGTTATTCTAAAGGGACTGGAAACTTAGTCTTAGAATAAAGTTAATTTTATATTATATTAATTATATATATATATATATATAGAATAGAATAGAATAGAATAGAAAATAAACTTTATTCTGGGACCAAGTCCCTTTAGAATAACAATAATGAACAAATTAAAAAAACATAAAATTCATCTGGCCAGAAGGCTACATAATAACACAAATCATGAAATAATCAAGTGTGAACAAAAACATTGTAAAAATAGAAATAGATAAGAAAATAAATAAGTAAAATACAACGAACTTGACTGCTTTTTAACTAATTGTAGAAAATAAATATATTTATATTAACAAAATAATGATTAATAATATTAATACAGTAGTTGATGACGAAATTACTAACTAAAATAATTGATTAGCATAGTATGCGATAATATATTTAAAAAGTCGGTATCATCATTGTTGTTGGAAAAATAAACAAAACAAGGGTAGCGGGATCGAGTTTACAATACTGATATATTCAAGCATACCTTTGACCTGCTTGGAGAGCGACTTTTTGAGATGCCAAGAGATGATGGAAAAGCAGGGATTTAAATGAAGCTAGTGAAGAGGAATGGCGAATGAAAGGAGGGATTGAATTCCACACAGTGGTGGAGCGGGCGAGGAAGGAGCGCTCGAATGCCTTAGTTCTGTGGGAAGGAATGTAGAAATCGGAAAGGCGAGATCTTGTTTTGTGCAGCTGGACAGAGGATTTGAATGGGAGGAGACTATAGATATATGAAGGGTGTTGCGAGTTGATGGATTGGTATAGAAAAACGCTAAGGAAATATTGTCTACGGATGGGAGGGAAGAGCCACTTTAACTCATCATAGTGATGTGACACCCGGGATCGCCTCGGAGTACCAAGGACAAATCTTAAAGCGCAGTTCATTATTCTTTTTAAGCGGCTCTCAAGCATTTTCGAGAGGCCCCCGTATACCACACTACAGTAGTCGAAGTGGGGGAAGATGAGGGATGATACGAGCAGCTTCCGAGTAGGTTGTGTAAGGAGATGCCGAGAACGATGGAATAATTTTAGGGAACTAATTATTCGTCGGGATATTTGGGTGACATGTGGTTTCCAGGAAAGGTTTTGGTCGATGGTAATGCCTAGGTTTTTAACGGAGGAGCTGAAACTGATGGGGTGGTCGTTTAGGATTAATGTTGGAAGGGTGGGGATAGTTGCAAGGAGAGAGTTGGAACCTAGAACAATGGCCTGGGTTTTCATTGCGTTCAGTTCCAGTTTGTTCAGCTTTGCCCAGGCACTGATTCTATCTAGGTCTTGCTGAATACTGGCGAACGCATATGAAAGCCCGGATGGAGGAAAGGATAAATAGATTTGGAAGTCGTCAGCATATAGATGGTAGGAACAGTGGTGAACAGATTTAGGAAGATCATTGATGTAACAGTTGAAAAGGAGAGGAGAGATGCTTGAGCCCTGAGCCACACCTGAGGATAGAGTACGGAAACAGGAAAGGGGTTGGTTGGGCATAGAGACCGCTTGGGACCTATCAGAGAGGAAGGATTGGAACCATAGAATAGAACTGTAGGAAAAAGACAATGACTTTAGTTTGGAGAAAAGGATAGAATGGTCCAAGGAATCGAAAGCTTTAGAAAAGTCTAGGAGGATTAGCACGGTTATTTGTCTGTTGTCCATGGCTTTATATATGTCATTGGTGATTTTGGTAAGGGCAGATTGAGTGGAAAAACCTGGGCGAAAGCCTGATTGAAGCGGAACGAGGAGTTTGGACTGTTCGAGAAAATTTGATATTTGGGACTGGACTATTCTTTCGAGAGGTTTGGAAAGGTTGGAAAGTATGGAGATTGGCCGGTAGTCCTTGGGAGATAATGGGGTTGGGGTTTTATTTATAGGATGGACTAGGGATTTTTTCCAGGAAGTCGGGAATACTGCTTTTTGTAGTGAGAAGTTATAAATGAAAAGTAGGACAGGTAAGATATCAATGAGGCATAATTTGAGTAGTTTGACGGGTATCTCATCTAATCCGGTAGAACTGGAGCGGGATTTAAGAACGGAGGAAATAATGTCGGTAGGTGATATGTCTGAGAAATAGAAATTGTCGGGGTTAAAAGATGGCGTTGATGAAAAGACGGAGGAGGAGGATTTTGATGTGTTAATTGAGGCAGACAAAAAATATGAGTTCATTTCGTCAGGAGAAGCGGGGAAGGCTCTGGAGGATGTTGGATTGCAAAGGGCGAGCTTTCGTAGGAGTTGCCATTTAGATTTAGGATCGGGAGCAGTGGAAAGGGCTTCGTGGAAGTATTTGGATTTTGTTTGTCTGATTGTAGATTGTGTCAAATTGCGAAGAGCCCTGAACGCTTGGTAGTCATCGGTAAGCCTAGTGCGTCTAAAGCGTCTACGAGCAGCATCACGTTTCCTTTGCAGGTCTTTAATTTTTTGACACATCCAAGGAGCAGGAGGGTGGCGGAAGGTTATGGATTTGAGAGGAGCGTGGATATCCAGGATGCTTTTAAGATTGGCAGTAAGTATGTCGACCATTGAATCGACGGTGGTACAGGAATAAATTTGGTTCCAATTCAGGGTTTCGAGGGAAGGAGATATATTTTCAGAAGTGAGTCCGTCAAGATTGCGAAATGTTATAGTTTTCGGTAGGATTTCTGGGGTTTGAATATTATATGAGATTTGGATTAAATCGTGAGAGGACAAAAAAGGGACAGGTAATTGTGAGGAAGAAAGGAGTCTCTGGGATGAGTCAATGATGAACAGGTCTAACCAGGTGTCAGATCGGAGAGTGTGATGGGTAGGAGAGAAAGAGACAATGGAGAGGTGCAGAGAGTAAAAAAGGTTTTCAAGATATATTTTGTCATTTGATTGGACCAGAAGATTGGTATTAAAGTCACCGGAGATTATTATGTGGTCGTAGAGAGGAACATGGTTATAAAGGATCGACTCAAAGATAGGATCAAAAGGGACCAAAGGAGGGCGATACACTACAACGTATAGGAGAGGATTGGGTTTGCATGAAATCTCGACACCAAGGAATTCTATGTGAGGGAAATTGGACACTGGTGAGGAAAACAGGATGCGTGACTTTAGGGAATTATGGACGTAAAGACCTACACCTCCTCCAGTCCGGTCAACTCGGTCGTGGCGGAGGAAGGAATAGTCAGGTAAGGAAACAGTGGAGGACGGGATATAGGGTTTTAGCCAAGTTTCTGAGATTCCAATGGTGTGGAAAAAATTTTGGGTAAAATATTGCTGAAATTCGTCAAAGTGAGCGGGCAAGGATTGGGAGTTAATGTGACAGGAGGTTAGGACATTAGACATGGTGGGGAAGCAGAAGAGAAGCTCTCAGTATTTGAGGAGAGGAAGCTATGGGGAGTGAATTTTATTGGCAGAGCTAATTGAAGAGATTGAAAATGCGGAGAGAAGATTATCCGAGGCGAGTTATTGTTAAAATCCGCTATAGATCTTGATACTAATGAAGGGATATTGAAATTAAAGAATAGCGAAAGGAAAAATGATACATAGATAAAAAAATAAATTAAACAACAGACAACAAAAAAAAGATATAAGATAAAATAAAGAATGAAAATTAGTTTTATGTGAGGAAAAAAAGTTAATTTCGCAATATAATACTTTGGAAAAAATAAAATTTTTATAGAACGTTTGAGTTTGTGGGGGTAATTCAAGATGAACCCGTGAGCGCCGTTGTGAGAGTCATGGTTATCCGTGAGGCTTGAAGGCATACCGGTCTTCACTAGTCATTCGAAAATATCCAGGTCTTGAGCTTGATCGATGTAGACCACTCGGTGTCCATCTTCTTTTCTACATCGCACTCTACCCCCAGAGAACCAGACATATTTTATTTTCCCCGCTGCCCTCTTCTGACGTGCAAGCCAGTAGAGGTGCCTATTAGTTCCTGTCATTTCCTCGCTTAAATAGATGCGGTGGCAGTCGTTTTCCTGCCAACCTATATCTCGGGTGGAGAAATCTCGCTTGACTTTTCTTTTTTGTATTAGGTCGTCCCTCACTGATTGTCGTGTGAAGCGTGCGATGATTGGTGGGGGTCGGGGGTCGTCATTCTTCGCCCTACGACGCTGCAGCGTGTCCAGGTCCTCGATATTTAGTTTTAATCCCAGGCCTGCTCCGATGCTTGCGACTAGACCAGAAGGAGTCTCTCCGGCTCGTATGGGGATCCCACGTATCTCAAGGCACGTAGATAATAGGCCCTGTTCACTTTTGTTCAAGCGTGCCTCCAAATTCCCCACTCGTGCCTTGAGCGCTTTATTTTCCGCTAAGATCTCCTCGATATATTTATTTTGTCCCTCTAGGTGTTTTTCGATCGATGTAAGTCTCTCATTCATTTCAACCTTGATCTTCTTTATCTCCCCCTGGACATTATGATCGGAATGTTTTATTGCTGATAATATTTCCATGAGTGAGGGTTGTATTGATTTACCGGAAATTTGTTTTTCCCCGGCATCTGAGTTTTTATTGGCCTGCTCACACTTAGCGCACAGCCATTGTGTTTTTGACAATTTTAGGCCCTCTATCTCCTTATCGCTGAGACTGCAGCACCGCCCATGGAAAATTAAATTGCATTTTGAGCAACATACATTATTTTTATCGTCACGCGCAATGATGTTATTGCACTTGGAGCAAACGGCCATTGTGCCTAAATAAATAAATAGCTAGTAACTTACGGAAAGAATTGTTATTACGGCACCTGGTTTTAATTCTGTTGGGCTTAAGAGATAGCCTAGTGTTGTGGCTCGAACTGTTTATACGTGGAATCGCAATAATTTCCAATATTCCTTCACTACACTTTACCGCCTGTAGAAATTTATATACGTATATATTCACGTATATATGTTATATATATATATGTAAATATATAGTATGGTTATCCTGATATTAATGATTGAAAACTGAATTAATGACACTGCACTGATAACGTGAAAGCATTAACGAGAGCGATGTACACTGGTTGGTGTCCCTGGCCAGACTGATATATATATGACTTGTTCTTCTTACTCTATAATCTCTTCTACCTCGCTTTGTAGAGATATTTTTATTATTTTGTACAGCCGCTTTGGCTCTCTCGTAAATTGGTACACCTGAGTAAATCAGTACAAGAACATTACCAGTTCTTGTAAGGAGCCTGCACCTTACTTCTTAGTTTCGTTGATCGCCATTACCTTACATGAGGTCTTCTCCATTTCCACGAACTGATATTTTCTGAGGCATTCAGCTGGTATGACACATTCAGGTTTTCACCTTAACACATAATGTAGATATTTTGTTTCCATGGGCAGCACGTGGAGACGATATTTCTTCACTCCTACCGTTATTTTTTTTACAACTTAAGTTGTTTTTTGTCCCTAAAAGCTGTTGCTAAAGTTCTCGGTCGAACCTGTCTCACTTTTGAATTCCCTCGCAGCCATGCTTTCTCCACGTACTTTAATAATCTTATCATGGTTCGCCCTCTACTCCTTGTTTCTGTTGGGTAATAGTCAAAGGCAGCTTTAGGTCTCGTTCAGTCGCTTCTTCTCTATTGTGTAGATGCTAATTTTTTCCTGCTCTACCTACCAGACCGTATTCTTTGAGACTTGCTAGATTCGTAGCTTGTTCAAATAGAATAACCATTTCGGCTCTCCCAGAATTGAGTCAGGTTACTTATAGGACACTCCTTATCTCCAATAAAACTCGCTCTAAGAGAATTTGAGAGAAACTTGTCCTCTGAAGTATTATTATAGTGTTATAACTAAGGGTAAGCAATGAATATAAAATCCAACTTTCTGTCCTATTTTTCATATATCTATTTCTGTATGTAATGTGAATACCATATATATTTTCATACATTTATCTACTCCATTAAGTATATTATTTTAACTAAAATATTTTAAATCCTTAAAAATGTATTTGTAATGAGCCCTCAAATAATCATCAGAAACATTATTTCATCATTTATTATTCATTAGTTACCAAACCAATCATATTATTATGAAAGAATAAGTTATATGATGGATAAATAATTTATTTACAATTAAACACGATCATTAATTTTTTGTTTGCTCATAGAAGATTTTTATCTCTTCATTGGTCTTCACCCGGACCCATTCCTCAGTAAGGCCATGCATTCTTCTGAGGATTTTCTTTTTCCATATATTTAAAAGACTTTTAATAGGGTCTCTATAGCCATTTGTTATTTTTATAATGATTTATTTGTCTTTTATAAACACTCGTTCTTTTAAAAATATGGTGGTTGAGCGTGATCAATGACAAATCACCTCCCTGCCCAACTGTCCAAGAAACAGTACAGTCTCTACTAAGTACTGAGATAGACTTCCATCTGTTGTAGTGGTACAGGATTTTTTTCTCAACAGGTTGTGATTCGAAATAAATCTGATTAATTATTCTCATTTTGTTTCAATACACTGAACGTATGATGATCGATCGATTGTATGATGAATAAATTTTAAGTTTATTAAATATTTATTAACTGTTAGACCATTAATGATTTCGCTATTCATTCAAACCGCATTCAAAAGGGGGTCTTATTTAAGTTCATTTGTAGCAAATTAATAATACATCTATCTGAATTATCTATTGAATTATTAATCATAGCATAAAGTAGATGAATCTGAAATGAGCCATATTAATGTTTCGACAAAGTTCTGTAGTTGAATGTTTGAATATTTAATACAATACATTGCCATAAAGTATTTAATTAAATGGTAATGTAAATATTGGTGATTAGGGATTATAGTTCTAACAACGGATTAATTAATGTTTTTTTTAAATATTCATCAATCATATAATTTCCTCTGTCACGTCATAAATATTTATTTATTGTTATGCAATTGGAAAAACCCCAATGCAAAGCCTTACGTTCCAAAATTCTCCATTAAAACACATACTTACCGGTCGACGTTTCGTTTATTCAAGCATCTTGAATATACGAAACGTCGACCGGTAAGTGTGTGGTTTACTGGAGAATTTTGAAACATAAGGCTTTGCATTTTTCCAATTGCATTATAATAAATATTAGTGTTCTCTTTGAGTTTTTGGCTCTATTTTATTAAATATTTATTTAGTTGATAAAAACAATAAATTACGATTAGTTCGTTCGTTCATTTAACGTCACTTTATGCTGCTACGGCTAATCGGACGATGCTACAGTGGGAGCTCTAAATTTTGCCTATCCAGGTTTAATTAGGATAGGGATTTTTAACGAGTACCTGACATCGTACAGGCTCGGGACCCCCGTTTAACGTCCCTTCCGAAGGACGGCGTAACTAAGGATTTTTTACTCCCTTTAAAAAATCCTAGGGTCACTTGCCGGGCTACGAACCCGCGATCTTCGGCTTAGTAGTTTGTTACGCTAACCACTAGACCACAGGTGACCTTAATTACGATTAGTTATTTCTTGTAATGATTTGAAGATTACTCCTCAGAACCCTTTCCCAAGAATTTAATATACGTTTTATATTAAACATTATATTGTTTAACTATAATATATAATATATAACTATAACTATGTTAACTATTATATTGTTAATATTAAATAGTACATTTTATATTTTTTTCATTAAAATTTAAAATGACATACTTTATGGAAGGCATTTTAATAAATATATGTAAAATATAAATGGCATGTACCCTTCAATAGAAATTGATTTATGGAAGTGTATTTTAAATCCACTACTTAGTCCTCCATAAAATTTTAAAGATTTTGAAATTTGATATTCAACATCTCCCTATTATCTTGAAAACATTTAAGATAATTTATTTGATACTAGAGATGTACCTTTAGTAGCCTTGAACAGTCCCCCTACCATGTAGATATTAATACATTATATTTTATAATGTCTAAAAAATAATGTAGCTTCCCTGTTTCATTTATTTTCTCTCTATCAGGATGAGAATATTATTAAATTAATTGCGACTTTTGACTATATTGAAACAAATAAAATAATTATATAATCATTAGATGATTTAATCATTATTATAAACTTCATGTTTCTAAAAATATATCAGGGTTTTGCTATTTTAAGATTTCGTCATTTTAGTTTTATTCAAACCCTTGTTCGCATATGTTTTGTATCTATTTTTTTCATTTTCCTACTATAGTACCGTCATGGACGTTTGAATTTTCTAAAATTTTAAATTCTTTAGTTATTTTTAAAATGGTCGGGGGCTGCAGTCAATCAAGTTTACGAAAATAAGTACAACTTATTTTATTTAGTGCCAAATGTAATAAAAATTACATTAATAAATTAATAAATTATAACTTTGTGACAAAATTTCGGCTTGATTTTTAGGTCATTGTCAGGGCAGAGGGGTTCAAAGTCGATGCGCTATTAAATTCTTAGCTCGAAACATTTATTTTCGTTCCAAGTGTTTTATTAATCATGTTACCTAGTATTCAGTTTGGTTTTAAATCAAATCTATTTATTTCGTATTGGCTCTAAGTTGCTCTAGGTCCTTTAGAGGACCTTGCCTCTCTCAGATTGCGAGCTGTATGATTGACCACGCATGAATATTTTCTTCGTTAGTGTTATTCTGCTACCATATTCAGCTCCCGGAGGATCGAATAATAGTTATCATACAAATGACACTGAATAATACTTGATGATTGGAAAAAAATTGTGTCGGAAAACAAACATTATTCCATCAGAGACCCAACGATGTAACTTAATTTTGTGGGGAGTGTTCCATTCGGCTGACGTAATTACTTTTTGAATAGCTGAAAGACCAGCAATCAAAAATATGAAAAAGCTACATCAGCGAATAACTAATTAAATCCCATGTTATTTTTCAATTCCTTTGTTTTCCTTTTCCTTTTAGGCTTTCTTTAAATGAATTTTTAAGGAAATTTCTTTCATTTGTTGTAAATTATTGCCACTTTAATAGTTTTGGAATGATTTTGATCTTAATTTTGTTATGACTGAAGATGCCAATCAGTAATATAACTTTAATTTTATATTGTTCCAATATAACTGTTTTTATCTTAAATTTTAGAGGGAGTAGTTTTATTAAATTATGCGCAAGCCAAAAGAAAACAATCACACAATCACTTCCTTATAGGTTTTTTTTTTTTTAACATCTTTACGCCTTTATTTATTCAGTGTTCTTTTTTCACATTTACAGATTCATATATATATATATATCATAACTTGTATGATATATATATATATATATACATATACTTTTTGAATTTTTTATACAAATTGTTTAATTTTGCCAAAAAGTACCTTTAAGTGCTAAGAAGTATTTATAAGAAATATAATCAACTTACTCTAAAATTTAAACACAATTCTTACAAAAACATATTAATATTAATATTTATTTATAATATAAAATTATTTATTATGTTTTTTATATAATTATAATTACTTTAATTATAGTTATATTCTAAATACAATTTTAAATTTTACTTTATAAATTTATATATTCATTAGTGTTGTTATTCTTATTTGAAAACATTTCAACAACGTTTACCATAAAAATTTGACACATATACATATATACAAAGTTTTTCTGTTTTTCTGCCCACGGTCTGTCAAATTTATTTTAATTTTTTTTTCCTTATTTCGAAAAGATGTTAATATTATTTCTTTTTTGTTTGTACTATAGGAATATGTTAAGTATAGCCTTCCGGCTTATTTGTTTTTTTTTTCTAGATAACAATACTTCCATGATCTAAAAAATAAGAGTAACTTATAGAAAATATTATCAGAATATTAGTTAATAATCTGTTTTGAACTGGCAATTATAGTTATTATATTCTTAATGAAGTGATTTTTACACTCTTTTACTTTTGTAATATATCTTTTTTTTAGGAATTGGTTTATTTAAGACAATTTAGATGATTTTCTTTATCACTCAACCTCTTCAGTGGTTCGGAATCTTCAATTTTTTTTTCTAATTAACACTAGGTCGTTAAAAAAATTAGAACCAGTCGATCCTATCGCGTTCTGGAAAGAATTCAGATATAAAGGGGTGACTGTAGGTAGCCTAGTAATCATCTTGAGCTGGCTGAGTTCCAGAAAGACCTGCCAGCGAAGGCGTATCTTTTGGCTTCAATCGCCCCTTCTTTTTTACATATAACGAATGTAGATCGCAGCACCTCTCTTCGATCACAATCTTGTCTTTCAGCTCCAAGTACTTTTTTAGTTTAGTTTCCACAGTGTTTACATTGGAATGACATGTTGCTCCTCCCCGGGATTTCGGTAATGGATCTTAAGATAAGAAACTGATGATGAAAACAAGTTTTTGAAGAAGATTCCTAATGATGAAATGAAAATAGAGTAGGGACTGGAGTAAACAAGAAGATCGATGAGGTACGGATGCATCAGAAGAGAATGACGAATAAACATCTCGGTCCTTAATATTTCAGGACTTTCCGGAGAAGAGGACTATAAAAACCTCGTAAGATGAGGATACAGGTAGAGGAAGACTGCGGTGATGGATATTTTGGATATATGAACGTTACACGACTGCAGGAACCGAATTATAAAAAGAACTATTATTTTTTTACTAAAAAATAATTGATTTTAAGTTGCTAAGCAATCCCCGGAAAATTTCCCGATCTAAATTTACTACTTATATTTATAAAAACGTAATGATTATTGTACATTATAACTTTGATAGGGAACAGAGTGGCTCAGTGGTAGAGCGCTTAGATATAGACCGCTTTGTTGCCGTGCCAAAGGTCCCAGGTTCAAATCCGGCTGTAGCAGATTTTATTTACTCTGTTATCAACCGGGGCTGGATCCTTTGGGATCATGGAACCTCTTGGGGCTCACCCAGCCTCTATAAACTGGGTACCCCGTCACTTGTCCTAGAAACAGTACTATCACTAATACGTACTGAACCCAATATCCTTCATTAGTTATAGTAGTACAGTTTTTTTTATTTATCACTGTGAGAGTTATAGATTGGACCTTAACATCGTAATTCATGTCAATGTCTTTTGATGGCTTTCTGACTTTCTAAGTTGAATTCATTCTTTGAGTATTACCAATGATTAGGTTTTCCACTTGCCTTTATCTCATATCATTAAACATCGTTCACTATTACTGCTCGTTGTATTATAATACAGTTTTAATTATCAATTAATAAAAAAAAAACTGACTTTATTTTTACTACAGATTAGGAGATCGAACTGAAATATTATCGAAATGGCTATATCATATTTTATCGAAATAGTCAAATTAAACCTGAAAGCGGTAATTGCGATTTAGAACGGAGAGGCTGTAAATTATCCGAAGAGGATATGATAATCTACTTGAGTACCGCAACTAACTACAGAGCTAGCCGAACAGCTATTAGCGAATCGGATAGGTGTTCCCCAACCTAACTCGGGGAATCTACTGCCCCAAAGTAATGCATCATTTACCTTCCCGATCGGAAGTAACTCAATCAGTTAGAGATGTCAGCATGAACAGAGCTCGTACTGGTTAACAACCTTAATCACTTACTGAGTCCCTGACCAGTTAGTACATTACAATTTTACTTTGAGTATTGATTCTAATAGAAAATGATTTTCAATACAACCCCAAGGTAAAGCAGTATAGAAAAATACAATAATATAAGATATTCTCCCCCGGTTATAATTATTGGTTTGTTACAAATGAAAAGAATTCAGAATTCCACTTTCAATTTTTAGAAATAATAAGCACGGTCATTCTAAATGATACGATCCAATATAATTTGCTTTCTTGATATTTTAAAAGTTAGATATACGATTCTAATTATAATTAATATTTTATTTGATTTCATAAAAGTATCTGTGATGGATTTTTGAAATGCCATTGTATTTTTAGGTGTGTATTGAATTAAATATATAGTGAGCATTGATACGAGATATACCTAAATATTGTATTTTGAAACTGTGAACCAGCGAAGGTTAATTTACATTAGGTAGTATGTAATTAAATTTAAATATCTGTGTCGTTTGTTTCATTAAATTCCATTACAGGAAACTTGATGTTAATTTGTAACATGATATTAGCTTAATATGGAATACCTTAAATTTAATTCAAGCCTTCGTTATTATATAATATGCTTTGTCTAACACTCTCAATTAAAACAAATTGTTAATTGGCATTTGTTATTTATTTATGAACTATGTGTATGATAATAAAAATTCCCACATACCTGATTCCTAAATGGTCATTAACCACATCTATATAAATTATATTAAATAAATTGCTTAAACATTTGATAAAGCTTAAACATTCATCGACTTTCGTTAATTATTTTAATTATGGTCCATCAAAGTTGAACCACTTTGGGAACAAAGTGGGAACCATTCATTAGGATAGGATTTTAAATTATTAATTCTACCACAAAAAGCTGGTCCGACATTACTAACTTCAAAGCTTTGTTATGACTTAGCTTTCATCTATCCGATACGTTTAGGAGTTTAAAACAACATCTATCGAAAGCTTTTACCTTTTTGGGCTTTTATATGCTTATTTGTTTTGTGAAATAGGTATGTATCAGCTCTTAAAACGTTATGTTGTTATAAAAATTACTTGCAGTCTATAAACTGCAATATATGAAGAATGGACCAATTTAATAATTTAATTATAAGTGTTGAAATATAGTTATTTCAACATAGATGTATTTTAAATTAAATGATAGTCCTTAACTCTTCATTAGTTCATAACTCTATCAATACGCCAAATTTTCCGGGTATATATATATATATATATATATATATATATATATATATATATATATATATATCTATATATAACTTCTGAAACTAAAATATCTATATAACTTCTGAAACTCGAGATGTATATATATATATATATATATATATATATATATATATATATATACATTGGATTCTACTTATCTTGGCTGTTATGGAAATTATATTGTGTTTTAGTTCTTGAATTTCAGTCTTTCTTGAACTTCTGAAACTCGAGATGTATATATATATATATATATATATATATATATATATATATATATATATATATATATATATATATATATATACATCTCGAGTTTCAGAAGTTCAAGAAAGACTGAAATTCAAGAACTAAAACACAATATAATTTCCATAACAGCCAAGATAAGTAGAATCCAATGTATATATATATATATATATATATATATATATATATATATATATAAACAATAATAATGATAAGTAAGTAAACAGTACGAATCCTGACAAGATAAATATTACTGACAATCAAAATAATAGATAGATCAATAACATCTATTGAATGCATGAGCTAGCAAGTAATATTTTCTTTACTTAATGTACATTTTCTTATAGCAAAATTAAAACACCGCAATAACACAATAAATTATTAAATACATTTCATTCTAGGACAATGATTAACTTGCTCATAGAACATCTTTTTGGGAAGCCAGGAGATGTTGGAAAAGCAAGGTTTTTAATGACGATAGTGAGGGAGCATGACGGGTGTTAGGAGGAATTGAATTCCACACTGTGATGGAACGGGCCAGGAAGGAACGTTCAAATGGTTCGGTTCTGTGGGAACGAATGTAGAGATCAGAAAGGCGAGATCTTGTTTTATGGTGCTGTAATGAGGATTTGAATTGGAGGAGATTGTAGATATATGAAGGGTGTTGAGAGTTAATGGATTGGTATAGGAATGAACCTAGGAAATATTGTCTTCGCAAGGTAGGGAAGACTCACTTTAACTCATCATAAAGGTGGGGAATGCGCGATCGTCTAGGAGTAGCAAGGACACATCTTAGGGAGCGATTCATTATTCGCTTTATATATAATCATATATAGGTATTATACAATGTGTATAACCTTCCATACTGTATTCATTCCGGGACTTTGTTCCGACCCTTCAAAGTTAATTTTGACCAAATCATAAATGTTATAAAGTAATTTATTTTATTGCGTTGGGCCAGTGAAACAAACTGAGCCGAGTTCAGAACAGCCCAATATGATTTATGACACAAATAGCACGCTTGTAAATTCCCAATTCCGGATTAAAATAAAATCACATATGTTCTTTCGGTTGTATCCTCTATAATTATGCGAATTCTTGTTGAACTATAATATTGCAATAAACCCATGATTTATAGTAATTTTACTTATTTCACATGAGTTAGTTTTTAATAAATCGTAACAGATAACTTAACGTGCATATAGCCTGGTTTAATTCATCCGAATCGATTCGAGTATCAGACACATATGTTTTTAGAAATATTTATAGTTTACAGAGCGATGCATATAGTCAGGTGTTTGAAAACTATTGTAAAAGTCAACAATAATATGTTCTGTAGCGATTCCTTCAATTAGTCATAAAATACTTATACTGTTATGGAACAGGATAACTGACTTAGGAAATGAAAGTGAACATAATTTTAATACAACAAGCAATGATATAGATTTATTCTTAAAAATATATGTTACGCACTTTAATACGAGCACATTGATTATTATTGATGCAGAGGAAAAAAGTGAAAGAACTAGAAAATTATGGTGATTTCGTGACGAGTGTATTTTTTGTCAATGTAAGATTTTACAGTTGGAAGAAGTTTACTAAAATAGTCCATTGGAACAACACAGTCGTTCTTATTTCCGTCGTGTTTGAGAATCATAGATTCTTCTCATGAGTGATGCATATTGTCAGGTGTTTAAAGACTATAGTAAACACAACGAAAGTCAATAATAATGCGAAGGGTGTACACCCCACTCTGTAGCGATTTATTCAATTAACCATAATTTACTTTTACTGTTATGAAATATGATAACTGACTTCGAAAATGAAAGTAAACATAATTTCAATATAACAAGATATGATATAGATTTATTCTTAAAAACACCAGCCCCCTCCCCTTTTTTATGGCTCTACATACCACGTGGAGAAAAGGCCTCCCGCAACATCAACCGCCATTCATCTCTATTACATGCTACCCCTCTCCAGTTACCGATGAGTAGGATGTTCCGAGCGCTCGCAGCCACGATATCTGCCCATCGGAGCCTCGCTTTTCCAACCCTTCTGGTTCCGTGCACTTTATTGTTCTTTAAAATACTTTTGTGTTTTGCTCCGAGTATATTAGGGACCTCATTTGTTTCCAAACGTGCAATGTGTCCTGCTCATCGTAGGCTGTTTACTTTTATAACCCTAATAATGTCGACATCTTTATATAATATTTTTATTTCTATGTTAAACCGTTGCCTCCGTGAGTTATAGTGAAATACTGTCCTAAGTATTCTCCGTAATATTTTTCGCTCAAATATCATGATAGCGAGCTCTTGTGATTTTGTGACAGTCCAGCATTCCGAAGCATATGTTAGAACGGGCCTTATCAGGGTTTTATATATTTGTTACCTTATCCTGTCTGTTTATATTTGTTATCTTATCCAAAGAAGCAACTATTTGTCGCCAGTATAGATGTACATAAAATACAAGTGATGTACTTTTATACATTGATTATTATTATTGATTGAGAGGAGGGATGTGAAAGAGCTAGAGGATTGTTTACTAATATCGTTCATTGGAGCAACGGTGTCATTCTCATTATCGCCGTACATGAGAATCATAGTTTCTTTTCATGAGAGCTCAGATGGACTGAACCCTCAGCATAAATTCTCAGATACAAGCTGAGGCACTAGAACCTGGATCAGGAAGTGAATTGACGGGGATATCCCGGGAAGGGGCTGAGGACTGTTAATGAAGGAGACCGGGTAATGAAAAACCGCCGCGACTCGAAGGATAATGAAGAATGAATAAGTAATGAGGGAAGTTGGTCCTAGCGATTCACTTCAAAGGAAGTCATCGAGCGATTCCTGGCAAGTCCTTAGGGCAGTTGCTACCGAGGATATGTGTCTTCAGTGTCTTCTCGGATCCTTTGTTTCAACCACTCCAAAGCTCCTTTTCAATTATGTAATAATATATAATTTATATAATTAAATCATAAATAAGACTGCAGTAATATTTTCTTATATACTCATATATTATATTCCAATTATCTACGTGCCTTATAATGTATATAACTATTCCTCAGCAGTAATTACATATACATTATTGTTTATATAGTATTTATTATACATTATTTTTAGGCATGTTAATAAGTTTTGACATTTTACATTAAAAGGGAACATCTAGGGGACAAAGGTTCTTAATCAATTCGAAATTTAAATTTGCGTGTAGCACATAAATTGTTAACATTATTTTTTCTTATTACAGCAAAATTAATATTACAAATACCCAGATATGGTTATACCCACTTTAAATAATTTTAAGATTAAAATCTATATCAGATGTGTAATAAACCATGCTACGTGTTAGGGAAAAACAAAACTGAAACACAATAACGAAGGAGGCATACCATAAAACCATAGCATTGTACCACTCCATAGTAAACCATATGTCACAGACGAACTATGTAACTCACTATTCTGAATTGCTGAAATATTGTATTTTAGGTTTTATATTTTGTCACCTTCATCTCACTTTCTCAATCTTATAATGTAATCTATTGGATTCTTATTTTCTATATACGTTATTTAATATTTATAACAAAACTTCTTATTTCTTTATTACATTAATATGTGTAAGTTGTAAAACTACTTTTAAATGTCATTAATTTATTTATTTATTTGATGTAAGTAATTCTTAAAGTAAAAAAAAGTGGTGAAAAATTTAAAGTTAATTTTTATGATAATATTATTTTTAAAAACAAATTTTAAGATGTTTATGATGATTCCTGTTCAGCTGAAGGGTTTTGCAATTATTTTTTTCTTAGAAACAATAATTTTGATAACTTTTACCTTGTTTATCATATGCAAGTAAAGAATTATTTATAATTAATAATACAAATGGATTGTTAATTTAAATTAAAATATTTTCAAAGATGGTAAATATACAAAAACATCAGTTGTATCTTCTGGTTTAGACCGTGTCGGTGAATTTTCTGCCAACGTTTCGCCAGGCATGCTGCTGACTTTCTCAAGGCTTAATTCTTCAGTCTCAATTAAGCCTTGAGGAAATCAGTAGTATGCCTGACGAAACCTTGGCTGAAAATTCACCGACACGGTCTAAACCAGAAGAATCAACTGATGTTTTTTGTATAAATAGTGGCCGTGGAAACTTAAAAGTGTATGGTAAATATAATTTTATCAGCCGATCAGTTCCTTCAACTTGAGTACTGTTTACAAATTGTGACTCAAAGCTAATTCAACAATATTATTAATGAAAATACTGTGTTGTTTATTATTCTTTTCTTGCTATAACAATTTTAAAATTAAATAAGATACTGGATCTTCAAAAATTAATCCTGTCGATGTTGACTGAATCAACAGTCTGGCAACTCCTGTATCGAATTACATGAGGCTACAGTCTGATTTATCAATACCCGGACATTTCCGGGTATTAAGGTTACCTTCCTATAAATGTAAGTTAAAAATTTAATATATTTAGTGTACATTTTCCATTTATAACAGAATAGTTTTATTAAATACGTTGTATATGTTTTAATATGTGGATTAATAAATTAATAGCTGGACTAATCAGTTTAAATGTTCTTTCTTATCCAATAACCATCGAAAAAGACACGCATTTCAGTTTTCAGGTTGGTAACGTTGTCTGTTTTTTTTTCTTCAAATTTATAAATATTCATTAATCATTATCAAAATTTCCTTAATTTTTATATAATACCTTATAATTTATTAAATTGAAGTATGATTTCAACTGATAAAATTAAATTAGACAGGACGTAAAATACAGAAGTGAATATAATACTTCTTGATGAGGTTTATTAAAAAATAAATCACAAGACACATTATAGGTGATTTTTTTTTTTAAGTAAGGTTTATATTATAATGAAATTTGTTTCACAAAACGAAAAATACACCATATTTTTAATTAAGGGTCGTTTATTTTTACACTTAAGTTACAGAATAACCTTAAAATATTTGTAAAAAAATTCTAATTTTAATTTATAGGCAAATGGGGAAATATTTTTAACACTTAGCACATAGTGAAGAGTTATATTTTAAACACAGTACACCTTTTAAATTTGATTATGAAATAATGCTAATTCAAATCTAATTTTTTTTACATCGAAATGGACTTTTTTATTTTTTTTTCAAACAAGATTTTAATTATTATGAAATTAGTTATTTCAACATTTTGGTTGTAATTCTAAATAAAAAATATTAATAATTTATTAATAAAACTCCTTACGGCTGATTTAATAAATAGTAAAATTATATTTAATAAGTACTAAATTTATATTTAATAAGTACTGAAATTATTTGCCTTCATTTTTGTTTTCATGTTATTATATTGTTTCATCTCGTTATATGGACTAAAAATGGACTAGATGTTATAAAAATTCTAGTACACATTTACAGTAACTCTTTTCCTCATCCATAAATGCATCAAACGATACATAATTATGAGGGTGTCCTCTTGGCATGTTACGTTTATTATTGTATCGAGAAGAATGGAGCAGGTTGATCCAATCTAAAGAATGCTCTTGGTCAGGAAAAACACGGCTTGTATTAGAAGAATGGCTGGAGGAGAAAAAACACAATCTGAAAATCGTAAGGAGAGGTTGTTTGGTTACCTCTGTTCCCTCTGTTTTCTAGACTTTTTTTTTTGTTATTCTTCTTTTACGGCTCCTTAGAGATTCTGGTTCGGTATTGAGGTACCTTTAAAAGGCTATTTGGTGTATAGAATCCTCGACGGAGAGAAACTCTTTTGTAGCGGCTCTGATCTTGGCTTGTTTTTGTTCCTCAAAAGCAGTTATTACCGCTGTTCCTCTGCCCTCCAGGTGGTGCCATGTTATCATTTGATCCCTCCCCCCAGGAACAATGGATCAAGTTTACTTTAGTGTTATGCTACAACTCCGATGTATTTATTCAGGAAAGAACCTTAAACAGTGTATTAACCTTAGATTGTGTTTCTAACAAAAACTTTCGTCATACTACTTCTGTTATTCTATGCATTGCTTATTACCGAACTTGAATGAATATATTTCTTTATGCTTACAGATGTTTATGATGATGAGATTGTATTAATTATACATTAGACGTATATTTAATCATAAAATATACATATTTTATATTGTATTTTGTGTATTGTATTTGTATATTAAAGCTTTCGAAAAATTAAATGTTATATGTTATTTATTGATTGTGTACTGTATGAGACTGAATAATGACAATGAACGAGATATAAATGAATACAAATTATGAAATGATAAAACATGTATTAGTAGAGAAGGAAAGGGAATTTAAGATATAAGGCCAGATATTGAAAAATTTTGTTTATTAAGCCTAATTAAAAACATGTAAACAATACATTTTACCCTTAAAGGAATAAAGAAAAGAAAAGATCACTTATGGCTATGAACAAAGGAATAATATAAGCGGCGATTTACTGGTGGAGACTTTCTGCCCTGGTTCTGACAATACCTGGCTGCTCGGAAACCTCTAGGTGGCAGAACGGGCAGTCTTAGCGTGTGCGAGAATAGGCGTCTCTTGGCCATGGCGAAGGAGCGGGTGATGCGAATAGGATGGTGGACTCGCTGGGAAGAGCGAGGCTCATCGGTGTTGATTCGGGGGCGTGGTTCTTCAGAGTGGGCTAGAGACAGACGGCTGAGATGGGGATAACAAACTCATCTCTACCTGTTACCAAGACTTAAAAGATCATAACTTGACTAGTTATATTCTATATATTCTATGACCAGTGGCGCGAGATTTAAATCTGAATTTATTTGCGTGCTTCGCGACTGAACAGATTGAATCTGAAGAATTTGAAAGTCTTATCGTTTTAATTGTTAAGAAAACCAACAAGAAAAAAGTTTATTTCTTGATTATAACAGTGCTTAGCAGACTGATGGCAGCTTTAATATTTCTAATGTATTGAAACCTTAAAGAATTTATTAGAAGTTTTGGACTATATTGGACTATAATAGATATTTCATTTTCATTCATACTATAGTTACTCAAAGATCCTTTTACAAAATTCATGGCATTGAAATAAAACTTAATCTTAGACATTAAAATATCTGCTTTTTTTCACATTCATGGTCGATTTGAAATTGAACATCATGAATTTATATAAAAACACAAAATTACCTTTTATTAATGTATAAAAAACAAAAATTGATTTTTAGAATGGTTGAAAATGCAATATACTAAGCCAAGTTTAGTATTTGTTTATAATAATTTTAAAGAATGCTTTCTCAAATTGCAACGGATAATATTCAGAATCCATTCGTCTTTGAGTTGATACCGTCCCACCCAATTATTCCCCAACCAATCGATAGAAATGCTGCGGTTTCAGCTTAATCTTACTAAGGGTTTAATCTGATAACAGATTCAATTTTAAAGAAAGCGATATCTATTAAAAAAAACTATAAATATATTAATTAAATCATAAATATAAAATATAAAGAAGAATATGGTTTTGTTTCAGGGAGGATTGATCTTTAATTAAAATTGTTAAGTACTTATTCCACTTCAATAGTTTTTTTCGATTTTTTTTTCGCAGAATGGCCTTAGAGATCAGGCGATTATCATTATTTTCACTTCTTTTCATACCCCTTCTCTCCTTTCTTCTTTCTTCCCATCTTTTTCTCATTCTTTCCGATTGTTCTTTCCTTCTTTCGGTCCTCGCTATTCCTTTTCTCGCATCTCTCTTTTCCACAAGAACCTTAATTACTTTTAGTCTCCTCCCGTAGTCATCCCTATCAAAACAGTCTTGATATGTTATTTCCAGTCTCTCAGTTTCTTCCTTCATCTGTTTTCTGGGGTAACCCAGCACTCTTGTACCCTCTCGTTTGATAGAAGATTTCTCTATTTAATCTCTTTGGGTGCATCCTCACCACATGCCTGTAGAACCTTAATCTTCTTATTCTTATGTCCGTTTCCAAAGCATTCACTGCTTTGTATACTGGAATATTACAGAAAAATTGAGCTTGTATTCGTTTCATTTTTTAGGGATTACACATATAGGTCCTGCATAACCCAATCAAAATACGTATTGTTTTTTCATTTTCAGATTTATTACTACAAATTGAAGTATATTCAACAAAAATAAATTTTAGGCGTTTAGGAGAGATCTTTTAAAGTAGCCCATGTTTGATAAATCACACGGAGAGAGTGAATGGTTATTATTCAGTGAAAATTATAATCCTTGTTTATCTTTCTTACTCTTCCTTAAAGGCAGTTTTCCCAAAGTTGAATTGCCATTTGTTTATTCATTATCCTCGGCCATAAAGGATGATGGGATTCGGGAACGGTTATCCCCCCTCCTCCCCCTCAACTCTTCCTTATATTAATGGGAAACTCGATGGGGTTCAGGTGGTTTTAAAACGTCCCTCTTTCCGAATTGAACAGAAAGCTCTGGAAGGGGAAGCTTTGCTTGTCTCGGTTCGTATTAAATTAAAGGTATCCGTTTCATAGCGGCAATGGAATATCTTCGCCAAAAGATTGTAAAACATATCTTCCTTTCTTCCTTTACAAATTGTATTGCTTAATGTGTAATACTTTTTATTCATTTTACCTTGTTTTATGCTGATATGTCTAATGGCATGGTGCTACTGTGATAGTCATTAAGTTCGCCTATCCAGGTATAATTATGATAGGGATCTGTAACGATTATTTGACACTGCACAAGCTTCTATTTGAAGTCCCTTCCAAAAGAAGGCAGAACTGGGGATTTTTTACTCTTTTTAAAAAATCCCAAGTTTACCTGCCGCATTGCAAATAGTACATAGTACATTGTGTTTAACTGCAAGGAAGCATGTTATTTATCCTGTAAATATATAATCCATATGACATAGAACGTTTCTTCTACAAATTAAACATAATCTATTTCATTGTTAGAAGTTAAGAAAGATAAGAATCATATCTGGGTCTCAGTGGAAGAAATTATTCCAATTTATAGGTTATGACCTATATATATATATATATATATATATATATATATATATATATATATATATATATTACGTAGTGGTCTATCTCAATGTGTTTGAGCGCTGAGTTGTTAAACTGAAAGCCCCGGGATTGAAATCCGGCATTGGTAGATAAATTATTTAGTAGTTTACCATCTGAAGACCCTATAGATTATTAAGACCATCCTGGGGATTACCATGTTCTATAAAGTCATGAACCTTTATTAATTGGAGTGGAAAACCTGTCGGTTAAGTGTGATCTCCACCCCCCTGCATAACCATTGGATCAGAAATAGTACGCCCCACCATGTAGACGAAGTCCCTTCATGATTTGTAGTGGTATTTTCCCCCTAAAGTTATGTATTGTTGAAAGAAGGAAAACATATATTAAAACATGGATGGGTTTTTCTTTCGACTTGGGATCAGAAAAAGCATAGACTATACCGACTACACTTCATGTTTTTTTCCATGCACTAGGAATGAGTTTAGGAAATCTTCGATTAACCACCACTCATTAATCCACCAATTTCTGTTAATAGTCGA
The DNA here is from genome assembly GCA_037127475.1 of Arma custos. Lineage (NCBI taxonomy): Eukaryota > Metazoa > Arthropoda > Insecta > Hemiptera > Pentatomidae > Arma > Arma custos. The sequence goes on along the minus strand of CM073763.1, from coordinate 87,626,425 downwards.
TTAAATAAAAAAAAAATATGTTAATGTCTAACGCATAATGTCAAAGGAAAATATCAATTATCAGTAAACGTCGGCATACAATTGAATAATCCTTCTGTTTTAATTTTTATTAATTAAATATATTAAGAGAAAAATAGACAACTAATTACGAATTCCAAAAGACATAAACAAGAATTTTAATAACACAATACTGCTAGTGGTTTGAAGTACAAGAATTTAATCTAACGGAGACGCTACTGTCTACTACCGTTACGCGAGATTCGGAATATTACCGCTTTCCTAAATGAAAATAAATACCTTTTGCTTGTAGTTCTTCTCTCATTAATGACTTTATTTCATAATCTATATTAATTATATATTAATGAATTATGCATACGATGTACTGTGTTCTACTTTAATTTCTATGAGCATTTATTTATTTTTAGGAAAATGGATCAAATACAATATTTATATATTTTTTGCCATAGCTCTCAGAAAGTATATTTGGTTTAAAAAATTGGTTTCATACTTGGAATATTATTGGAGAAAAGATTTAACGTGAATTACTTTTTATCTCTAAGGAAAGCATCGAATAAAATCTACAATGATTTTGTACATCCGAAAAACTATGTAAGTTGTTCCTGACTACAGACTCACGTGTACAGACGAAGTCAATAAGAATAGAACTATTAAGACGCTACTAACAATTATTACAAATTTCAGGACTGTAGGTCTTTATTAGGCCTAAGACCATCTAAACTTCTCTACTAAGCCCTGTTTCCAGCTGAACTTTGGGGTTTCAGCATATGCATGTGCTGAATATACGAAATCATAAGAATTTTGTAAACAAACCTTGGTTTATTTCGTTCCTCTCTATACGCAGCAGTATGAACACTTCTAACTGAAAAATATTCACAGTGAATACATCAAAGTTCATACGTAACCACAAAATCATCACAATCCACTAGTTGTTTCATTTTAATCCTCTCCGAATCCTTTAGGGGAGTGTTGATTGACCGTTAATTGTTTATAAGATTTTTGTATAGTCATTTAAACCGAATTAAACATTTTTTTAAATAAAAATATATTTCTTATTGTATTTCTATATACCGAAAGGTAACAGAAGGCTTAGCAGGTATGTATTGTAAATTTGTGTATATATATATATATATATATATATATATATATATATATATATATATATATATATAATAGAATAGAAAAATACTTTTATTCTGGGACCAGGTCCCTTTAGAATAACATAGATGAACATATTTAAGTAAATATTTATCTGGACAAAGGCCTACATCTGAATAAAACAATATTTACAAAATATCTTGAAAGTACATAACTAAACAGGTATGTTTTGGTAGATAATCAGAAAATGTAATGCAAAATTAAAATAAAAGAACAGATAAATTTACAATAAAAAGAACTAGGCTTATGGAAAAAAACAGTGCATACACGATAGCATCTAGTAACAAAAAAAATTATATCATTATGAGTGAGGAATATTTACAGTAGTTCATCAATCTATATTTATACGCATGTTGCAAAGAAAATCTTAGAGGATGTGGATAAAGGAATTGTATTTCTGCTATACTCTCACTCACTTAAATATTAGGTCTTGTGTGTTCTTATTTGCTGTACAAGAAAATTATAATTGTGCCAAGTAAGAAAAAATATACCATTTTATCAACGAAAATCTATACAGCCTTCTACTATTAAACGATTCATTGAATGGAGTGTTCAGAAGAATAGGTATTAGTTAAATTTTATTAATAAGTTGTTATAAGAACTATATATTTTTTAGTATTTACATTTTTTTGCTATAGCTCAATTTAGCAATATTAGGTCAATATGTGTGAACACATAAGACATATATATAAGACATACATACATGAGAATACATACATAAGTATGTTTTTTATTTAGTGTCATATTGATTTGTAAGTCTCAAATTACTATTCAGGTTCCAATATTATGTAAGATATGGCTAATATTAAATATCTGCTAGGAAATTCGGGACAGGAATTGCCGTTGGATCGTCGAGGAAGTTGCGGCGCTCCATCATAATTTGGACGGGAGTTATGCACTTTGGACGGACCACAATCCACGGTTCCTCGAATATCAATAAGGGCCAGAATGCTCGGGTCTCGACCAAATGTCCCATTATCGCCTGAAATAGTTTTCCCTGACCTAAATAGTTCATGCTCCTTTGATACAACTTAAAAATGTCTTGGTAATTAATATAGCTAGGTAATTCTATATAGGAACGTATGTTGAAGTGTTAAGATTATTAATCTTCATTTAATATTGGCTTGCTCGTTGCTTTTGAATATTTAAAATTGAAAAATTTAATATTTTTTTCAGAGCAAATTTGTCTTTTCTTAATACTTCTTATAATTATTGACTGCAACAATTTAATCTTTATTTCTGGCGGAAAATTTTCTTTTATTGTTATATTGCGGAGATGTCCAGATGCTTTTAGTAATTTTTTTGTCTTATGATTATATTTTTTGGTCAGCATTGAATTAAAGTGACAGAAGATAATACTAGTTAAATATGCAATGATTGCACCGGTTTACTTATTTTTAAAAATATTAAAAAATAAAAAATAATATTAAATTATTTTAAAAAATAATAAACTATATACACGATTTATATACAATAGCATGAATAATCCAACTGTAAAGTCTAACATTCATAACAATCTGTACAAATCGTGCAAATAGTCTATCATTTATTATTCACACACTTATTAGAAGCAAAGAAAAAGAATCAAAAAGCCAGTATAAGGTACGATAAATTAATTATAAATAGTCAGACCTTCAGGTTAGAAGAACTCCAAGCACAATAAATTCTTCCGGGAAAAAGGTTCAGAAGAGAAGAAAAAAATATCCGAATGTTGTTAGAAAAGAAAAGAATACTCCAAGAAACGAGAAAAAAACCAAAACAGGTCTTAAAAAATCCAAAAATAGATCGATGAGTTTGGAAAGATATGAACAAAGGTCAAGAACGAATGCTCGCAAAAATGAAAAATCGACGTGTAAGATAGACGAATATCAGGATATGAAAACATAACAAAGGAAGCATAAAAATAAACTGGTTATCGGCACTTTAAATACCCGGACACTCATAGGACATGAAAGATTATGGGAATTGGAAGAAGCTCTGGGATCTAGCAGATGGGATAAGATCGTGCAAAGAGTAGGAGACTGTTGGGCTACTGTGGCTAGGAACAGGGACATATGGACCAACGTTATAAAGAACTTGCAATAAACAAATGAGCATAACATTTTATTTAATTATTGGCAAAAATTGTCTTACGTTTTTATAAACCTTATGTAAATATAGTATTTATTGAAGATAAGGAAGTTTTGTAAATGTTTGCTAATCAGACTCATACCTCCCAAGGGAGAGGCTTTTTCGTTCTGTAAAGGATGCATCAATAAAGCCTGTTATTATTATTATTATCTTCTGTCACTCTAGTTTTTAATTTTAGACCTCAGCAAATTTTTAAAATATATATAAATATAATTAAAATTGTATAATTAGTTTAATTATTGTTTCTATATTGTCTCCATGCACTCAAATGATTTCCAAAAAGACCTTCTATTCCTTGCATAGCAGAAATGGCTCAAGAATGCTTCTTTCAGAGGCCGCAGTTAGTGGTAATTTATGTTGTGGGTGGGATGAACAGTTGTGAACATTAACATACTTGGGGTGGGCCCTTAATCGTCGAAAACAATGTAGTGCAGTAACAAACGTTATGGGACAAGTTCTAATCTCTCTCTTGACCACAGACTTCTCTACCTAATAGATTTACTAGTTCGTAATAACTCCTCCTTTATGCTCTGCGGTTTTGTAACTATATCTTCTATCTTAGATATCTTAGTTATAGTTCTCATCAAATTAAGAACAAGTTAAATTTAATATATTTTACAATGAATAATATATTTCTAAATTAATCATTATGGAGAAAGAGTTAGAATCATGATTCATGATTAATAAGTGGTGTAATTATAAGGAATGATTAACCATTTCATTTTGTTATATACAATGTACATAAACTTTATATATATTTAAACAATACATAAAAAGTAAAAAAAAAAACTGTATCTATCAGTAAAACCCATGAAGTATCTTGGGATCAGTACGTGATAGATCCCATACGTGATAGACTGTACTGTTTTTAGGTCAGCTTTTGTGCAGAGAGGCGATTTGTCCGAGATCTACCTCAACCACCTGGTTTTCCCCCACAGATTAAGTAAACTATCCGCCACATCCGGATTTAAACCTGCGACCTTCGGCACAGAAACACACTGCTCTACCTTTGAGTTACCTCGCTCCTTTAAACAATTTAAAATTGTTTAAAACATGTATAATGGTAATTCAAATACCTGTTGTTGTGATTTATGTAATATACAAAATATTAGGTCATATATGTGTGAATATATAAATGACTTTTGTGAAAAATATAAAAATTTTTTCTGGAAGTCTTTGATTTTTCAACAGAAAAAAAAGAGAATTATTCATCTGGTGATTCGAAAAAATACAGACCTAACTTGATCCATGCGCTAACAAATACCGAAAAATCTTGCTTTTTTATTTGGATACCAAACTAACTATTATTGAAGAATAATGGTTAAACTTATATTTTCGCTGTTACTAATTATTTCTAGTTTCTGATTCTGATGGTGTGGACAGTAATAATTCCTCAATTAGTAGCATTTTCTAACAGAAAACAGGTGAATTATATAATAATTATTCAAGTATCAGTGACCATAATTGACAACAAATTGCTAATGATTGTTAAAAAATAGAATATTATTAGTAATTTGTCAATTGAATAGCTTAATAAAAATAGCTTCTGTATTTTCAACCAAAAATATCTAAACCGCTGATTCAGGTTCACGACCTTGTTACAACTACATATGTTCATAAATTTGTTTTCCTAGCCCCTTGCCTTTTATAATGTTTTTATAGTAACATAGTAATAGGATAGATGGGATCTCTTTTACTGCACTAGATGCATTTTAAGAGAGAAATTCGGATAGGATTTTCATGATTTCCATTAATTGCTTTCAATTTTTATTGGAGATATATGTTCATAAAAAGAAAATGTTTATTATTTATAGCTGCATCTTAGTCTTTAATGTAACTAAGAAGATAAAACTAAATCTAATAGGATAGGACAGCTAAAAATAAAAAATTAAAATTTGGATTCTGTAAATTGGTTATTCAGAAAAAAATTATAATTACAGAAAATTTGTAATAGGTATCGGTTTAATATATTGTTTTTTTAAAAAGAAAACTAAGATGTTATCATGTTTAGTTCCTTAGGTTTGAAAGGTTCTCCTAATTCCACTATTAATGGTAAAAGTAAAATTTCCTTTGATCTTTGCATTTAAAAAAAAAACTAATGAATCTCTTTAACAATTTGTAGCCAGATAGGGACATTTGGGGGGGGGGATCCACATGTGGTCATTTGATTTTATTTTTCTGACCACTTAGAAGCTTGAGCTGTGTGACAGTTGATGAGGGCTTGGCAGGTGTACTTTAATTTATAGGCTGGCCTTTTAGCCAATCCCTACCAACCCTATAGGCCCTCGGCTTTGAAGTATTTTCAATTCGTTCAAAGCTTTTCCACTCACAGGTTATAAGGTTTTATGAAATAAATATTAAAAAAAAAATAAGACATAATACGTAATACAGATTTATTTTTATGCTTTACTTACTTATTCGTATTTATTAAATTTTTATGATGGGCATAGTATCATTTCAATTTAATAACTTTTTTAAACGTTTATCTAATAATTATTATGATCAAATTTATCTTTTGTGGAATGAAGAGTTTAGTTTTGTTTAGTATATATATAGTATATGTATATACTAAACTAAACTAAACTCTTCATTTAGTATTTATATATATTATTTATTGATATTTACAACTGTATTGCAATAATACAGCAAGTAAATAGGAAAAGTGATACATAATGTAGAGAAACTACATTACTACCCATTTGTAGTACTCAAATCAAAGGTCAACTAAGAGGGTCACGTGGCCATCTTCTTTTCAGACGCCTCGGAGGATTATCGGGAATAGAAGAGGAAGCTTGGTTTAAAACTAGAGGGTCATTGGCTTACGACGTAAGGTAAAAGTGATTTGATGCGATTTTTGAGGATTTATTTTAATTATCCAGTTTTGATACCATTCTTTAAGATCAGTGTTATGAGATTGGAGGCTTTGGGATGCAATAACTGGTTTGGTATTGACTGATAATACACATGTATCATCAGCAGACGTGGTAAGGATAGTATTAGGATGAGTCGGGATGTCAGCTGTATAACCTGTATAAAGGATTGGGCCAAGGATACTACCTTGAGGAAAGAAAAATATATATAAAAGTGAAATTTGAAAATAAACGTATCTGAATTTAAATAGAATTTCACTATATGCTTGGGGATATTTAAGTCCAATTTAGTCTGTTTAAAACACAATGTTTTCTCATCAAACATTTGATATAGTTATTTTATTAATTTTATCGGTCTTTTTTTTGTGAACTATCACAACAGTTGTCTTCGTAAACTAGCTACATTTGTGATTCGGAAAAGGATTTCGTCTATATAAATGAAAAGTATCGAAATTAAAAATTATTACTTTCTGAGAGTGAAAATAATGTTAAATGTTTATTCGAAATCAGTGCGTTTCATCTTGATTTATACGTAGGTATTTATAAATTGTTTTTGTTCATTATTGATCAATGGATTACCAATCCTAAATTCAGCGCTACAGATCGACAACGAAAAAATGTTTTCCTATTCGAATTTGAGACGCTTTTATTTTTTTCTGCTGATTTATGCTAAATTTAAAAAAATAGTACAATTGTTTTACGAAAGATGCCAAAATTAATTTAGAGAATATACCCAATAAATATTTTTAATGCTTTTTTTAGAATGATGAAATTCCCACTGGACATAAATACTAGTATTTTTCTATATTGCTATTTCTGCAAATATTTTAAGTTAAAAAAATTTATTAAAATATAACACATTAACTTATTCAGAATTTTAGAATTTTAAAATGCCATAAATCCTTACACGGCTAGATATTTTAATCTAAGATGTAAAGTTATATTTTCCATTTAAGAAGGGAGTTAATTGTTCCTGTAGCTTTGGAAAGCTTCGTTTATTGGGCTATAAATAACTGGTAAAAATAAAAATAAAAGGTTTGAAATAGTATACGCATTGCAGACGTATTTTCTATAGGATTGTAATACTGGCTCTATTCCACCTTAGCGGAGACCATCGAGTACTATAAAACTATTCCATTGAAATATGACCGCTATGAATATCCTTACCTTCATTGTTGAGATGACCGATAGCTTGGCTGCTTTCTCCACCATTCTCGGTCTTGTTTTATAGAATACTCGTATATGATATACACATGACTGTACCCCGAACCTACTTAAAAGTGAGTAATATTATACTTAGTGAGCTTTTTATTACCTATTGATTATTATTATTTTTAAAAATTAAAATCTCAAAACGAACACATATATATATATATATATATATATATATATATATATATATATATATATATTTGTTATATACTTTTTTTAATCTACAAATTTCATAATAAAATGGTTACATTTTTTCCCACCGTTGTAATTATTTTTTATTATCGCATTAAAAATGATTGTTGTTTAATGCAATGGATATGGTCAAACTCTATGTTTAGTATCACTTATTCGAATCAAGAAACAGATACCCATTTTATGAAATTGAGAATGTCCTAATTGCAAATACTCGATCTACGGCTGATATTTTTTTTAAACTGAACTTCCCGATACGTGGAAGCCCATTAAAGGCAGTAAAACAAAAAATATAGTGATTGAAGTGGAATGTACATTATATAATCGATTTAATTTTAATGTATACACGAATATATTGTTCGGTTATTAGTAAGGCCTGGATTTATCTGTAATAAAAATTGTGAAATAAGAACCTATAAATTTGGTTATTTTTTTAGTAATATGTAAGTAAAAGGGAAACATGTGTAAAGTCAAAACCAGCGGAAAATGTTTTTTTTTTTTATTATTTAAAGTGTTTCAGAAGTATTTATATTAATTAAAAATGGGAATTATGATGGACAAAAAAATTTTATTTTTGGAAATTGTGGGAAACAGCGTACATTTTTAAATTTTAAAATAAAAAAGACCGCCATTGGAGTCTAAAATAGCTTTTTATTGACTGAAGGATCGCTCTGCATCCACTAATATACATACTGCAAGTCAATAGAAGCTCGCTATATGAGATAGTAAAATTCTTCATTATTTAGCACATCCAGCCCCCTGTGGATTTTCACCATGAGCATCATTTCTTTCCAGCCTGGATTTTTTCTCAGCACATCTTGCAATTTCTTCTTCGTTGTGGTTCCAACATTTCAGATGCTTCTTCTAGCTTCTGTATACCGTTTTCAACAATTTTAGCAATTGGGTGAAATGCCTGGGTGAGGTATGTGAGATGTGTCATATTCGGATAAACCTGTCTCACCCTGCTTTCGCCATATGCTTAGCAGCGCCTGATAAACATAGCATAACGTTTTTGTGTAAAACACTACTAAGTCAGGGAAGAGCCATCTAGTCGTTAAAAAACGGGCAGTAGTAGCAAAAAAAGTGGTTGCATTTTTCTAAAAGTTCACAATTTAAGAGAAACGTGGTAAACAATATTGGCAATATTGGCAATGTATCTCTCTTCAACATCAGTGGATTCATCGATCGAAACCCTAATAGGACGATGTTTCCCACCATCTCAAATTTTAGCAAGAGTTTCCATATAATACCTTTAAAATAATTTTTGAATGAAATTCTTAAAGTAGGGATTATTGATTTTGTGAAACTCTCTGATTAATGCGCGACATAAATCTGTATTTAAAGTTGATTCTCGTGATGAAACAGCAGGAGAAACTGTTATGAATATCTGTTGCAGCTTTGAACTTCATTCTACTGTGGTTCCTGTAAATAATGCCTTTCTGTTTCGAGAGGTCAACAGAAGCAACCACGTCGCCGAATACTATTAAACAACGTCTGTCTGGCTTACTTGTCATCTTGGAACTTTATTTACTCAACATCCATCCGCAAATTCGCGATTGTTGCGAAATATGGAAGAAAAATGTACAATGTGTGAAATATTTAAATATATTTGAAATAAAAATAGGCTCAGATGAATTAGAGTGCCTTAAAATGTATTTTAAATGTAGTTAATTATGATATCTAACTTACTAAATATATTTAAGCCCATATGAATTCGAGCCCTAGTTATTAACACACCAAGAGGGAAATATAAATTTGAGAAAACGCTGATGAAAAGTACTAAGTACTAAGTACTGAGTGTATTTAATTTGTAACCCAATGATATATAATAAAATAATACATGAAATGAAATTAACTAAACTTATGAATAATCGAAAGATTGAAAAAAAAAGCTCTCAGTATTTTATTACACACAAAAAGATTGTTAAATAAAATATCGCTTTTTTATTATCCATTTTATATAAGGTTTATAAAGCTATATCCTATAAACTTTTATAGACGTACTTGAAGGCTCCTATCAATAGGTAGTTGTCACACTTAAAAAAACACTTAATAGGATATTAATTTTTCCTGCTATAGCTTTTTATTTAATTTATTTGGCATTATTAATTATTTATTAACCTTATAGTATGGCTTTATTTATCATCAGTTATTCACTTATTTTATTATTGTATAATTTATAATACATAGAGTATGTGAGTACATTCATAAAAAACATTAAGGGGACAGGCTATGCAGTACTTGCAAGACTGGACGGTCTTGCGGGTTTAGTAGCTCTTTAACGCCGCTTAAAGGTTAATGCGCTCCGTAAATTTTGGCCAGTGGACTGCTTCGACACATCTATTTAATTCCACAGTAAATTACTAACATTAACTAATAATTATTTATAATTTAAAAATAACTAAATTTATTTCGGAAGTTATTAGGAAGTAAACGAATCAATTTTTGTAAACATATTAAGTTGAATACTTTTACTTCCAAACCGAAAAATTAGTCAATTATTATAGATCCATTGTTAAATTATGGTTTAAGGAACTAACAAATATATCAAAGTACAACACTTGTTTTTAGGGCAAACTTTAAATATCATATATTATTTTTTTGTAAGTATGTTCACTTTCATTTTCATTTCAGTTCATTTCATTTCACTTTAATTCACTGTCAGTTATGGTGTTTCATAATGGTAAAACAATCCGGTGATTGTTTTGAGTTACCTACGTCATGGATTTGTTTTGAAAATTATCAGGAGAACTTCTGTAATCGATCAGATATTTACACTCCAATTAACAATGGAGAAATATTAAAAACTGTCCGATCAATGTTCATTAACATACTGAGTACTTACGTTAGTCTTTAAACGGCTGAACTATATGAAACTCTCTGTTAACTAGAAATGTTTTTATAAACCTCTTATCATGTTTCTCGAATCGATTCTGATATTAGAATTCACGCTATAAGCATATGCATGTTAAGTTATCTGTTGATGCGATTCATTATAACCTCATTATAAATTATTAATTCATGTTAATTAAATAACCATTTTACAAATCATGATTTTCCTGCACAATTGGATATGGTTTGATTTTAATCAGGTAATTTACAAGCGTATTTACAAGCGGTTACAAACAAGGGATTTACTAGCGTAGTATTTGCGTCAAATGTAAATAATATGAGGTGATTCTTAGTTCGGGACTTGGGCTTAGTTTTTTTCACTGGCTTACCGAAATTAAGTAACTTACTTTATAAAGTCTATGATTTGATCAAAATGAAATTTGAGGGGTTGGAATGAAGTCCCTGAATGGCTACAGTTTGGAAGGTTTTTGAATTGACTTTCAACTTTCTTTACAGTTGAAAAGTTCAACTTTTCTCACAGTATATTCTCTCTGTATATTCTCACACACACAAAAACACAAGCAAAGCCTTTCACTCTCACACCCAATTTCTGTCTCTCCGTGTATGTAGTATGTAAAGTTTTATTCTTTGCAAATCAAGGAGTTTCTGTTAATAGTCCCGATATGTTATATTAAAAAGATTTTAGTTTTTAAATATCTTTTTTACCGAGCCTTTCGACTCTATTAGACTTCTATAAATTTTTTTTTCAATTCGGAAATAGAGATTATACTTATTTTATAATTGAATTTCGGAAAATTCTCAAATTATAATTTGATTTGACTGGTAAAATATAATTTATACTTACTTCTCAAAATATTAAAAAAAATATGTTACTCTGTATTTCTCCCACTCTCCCTCCACCCCCACTCTCCCTCCACTCCCCACTCTCCCTCCACTCCCTACTCTCCATATTTAACTACCTATCAATGAGTCATTAGTTTTTTAAACATTTATTTTTTTGTTTTTAGTCTAAACCAGTTTACCCGTTTCATATTCTCAATTAGCAGATAGAAATTTAAGTTAATAAATGTTTCTTTTTCCTGAATGAAATGCCCGTTTTTATAACTTACTAAATTAAAAGTTTATTTATTAATTTTGTTATAATTTTTACTATCCCTATAATTGAACATGCATTGTTTACTATACCATCAAATATGAGCGTTATTTTTTTTTAAGTTTAAACTTGGGTACTTAAACCTTCTCACACTCACTTTATTCGCCAGACTTTCATCTGTACATTTGGACTTCTTCATTAAGTGTAAAAGTTTTGAAAATTATTTTCAAATCAAAATCGAATTTTCAGATTTTATTTCATATGAAAATCATATTTTTTTTTAGTTCTGTGACTGACAATTTGGTAATACATTGAGAAAAATAAATAGAAAAGGAGGAAAACATTTTGATTTCATAAATATGTTTTTTATAGAATAACATTATGAAACAACCTAATAGAAACTTCGCTAATTTATAAAACATTTGCGTTTATTTTGGTCCTCATCTCCATGAGCTACACATGCCCCGGTATTCAATGCCATGCCAAATGGAAATTAAATTTTGAAGAGAACTGCAGACTGATTGCCGAGTGGATAATAATGAGTCGGGTTTGAATGAGAGAGACGGAGAACGCATGCTCTAACTCTCTATCTAGGAGCGAGGTTGTATTAAAATCAGGCATGGTGAAGTGAAGACCAAACAGGATAGAACCAACAAGAGGGAAGCAGATGGCTCCCTGACGTTGTGTCAATTAGCTCCTCGTAAACAGATATTACTAGACAATACTAGCTCCTGTTTGCACCGGCTCGGATTTCCTGATGAACATTCTATAGATTCTATGGGGTACTAGGTCGAAATGAGATGTTTCCTGCAATAGCTAGAATTGTATTTCTTCATATTCCTTCACCAGTATCTCAAACCAGCAGATGAGAGCTAGTTCTGTTTTGTCTGGTGATTGGAGTGACGTGTGTTTTGCTCAAATATTATATGAAGATAAATAAAACTAAGATATCACCAAATAAAAAAAACAACGATACAGTGAAAAACAAATTCCACAATTCTGAACAACATAAATAAAACATCTTAAATAAAAGTATAAGCAAAATTAATAATGCTAACTTAATTACTATTTACTTGAATCACAATTTACTTTTATTTTTTTGAAAATAAATATAAAAATTAGAATTTCTTCTAATAGCCACTCCATCCTTACTCAGTGCTGTTTTTATGAAAATTTAATTATCAAAAAATATAAAATAAATTAATTGTAAAATATTAAAATAATTTAATTGTACAACTTTTATGAATATTAATAATATTAATTTAATCACTATTTACTAGAATCAAATTTTACTTTTATATATGTTAATTTTCGAGCTAAACAATTTTTTTACTTTACTTGAAAAAAAAAATGTGCGTGTTTTGTGTAGTCTTCATAAAGTTTCTTTTTTCCTGACTAAATGTTATCCTTCCTAAATGGAATATTAGTTGGAGTTTAATTTGAAGTTTGTAACACGGTTTTTCTTCGTGGCTAGATTCTGAAAAATATTCATTGCGATCCTATCTCCTACCATCCCTTTTATGTGGCCTACGTTTGATAACTTCAAATACTATAATAAATTTAGACTTGAATTTGAAAGGTATATTGCCAATAGCTCTGTTAATATAATGATTTTAATATCAAGTTTGTATTGGCATACTTTCTTGTTGGTTTCGCTTATCATTATGCTACTATGGCTGATCGAGTGATTCTACAGTAGAAGCCCTAAATTTTGCCTATTTAGAATTCACTTAAATCCGTTTAATTAATGCCCTTTTTAAAATCCTGAGGCCACTCCATAGGGGTTTGTATGCTAACCACTATACCATAAGTGACCCAGAATGCTTTATTTTATATTATTCGAGAAGATTATTTATTTTTTTAATGCTTTCTAATTCTTGAATATCCAGCTTCTATATTATGACTGTAACATTTTTACTTTTACCTTAATTGCTTAAACTTTATTTCAATCTGGTCTTAGGGGGGCTATGAATTTAAAAAAAAAAAGGTTGACCTAAATAAATTTAATATTTTCTTGGTTCTAATCACATTTTTAAAGTTAAATATTATACTATAACTTAATGTATATACCTACACTTCTAGATTCCTAAAAAAAAAAAATCTGATTGCGATACAGGTCATCTCAACTCTGCCGAACCAATGTTTACCACACTCCTTGTTATTCCATTGTTCCATTTCAATCCAACAATCGAACAGTCCCGTGTTTAACTGAAAAAGAGAAAAAAGAAAAAGATTTATCCAGTACGATAGGTTTGTGCTTGGCCGACAGTTGGTGGCGGTAGGATTTCCCCAGAGCAAGGGAGTGAGAGAGAGAGAGAGAGAGAGAGAGAGAGAGAGAGAGAGAGAGAGAGAGAGAGAGAGAGAGAGAGGGTGTGAGTGAGAGAGAGAGAGAGAGAGGGGGAGGGAGAGAGAGAGAGAGAGAGAGAGAGAGAGAGAGAGAGAGAGAGAGAGAGAGAGAGAGAGAGAGAGAGAGAGAGAGAGAGAGAGAGAGAGAGAGAGAGAGAGAGAGAGAGAGAGAGAGAGAGAGAGAGAGAGAGAGAGAGAGAGAGAGAGAGAGAGAGAGAGAGAGAGAGAGAGAGAGAGAGTGAGAGGGCGGGAGAGGAGGAAGTGAGAGACTCACCACTAAATTATAAGTGGCCCTTTCTCAATTAGTTGTCCATCCCACCCCCCACCTCCCAACATTTTTCTTCCTTTAGATTTTTTTCTTGTTCATTAACTTCCTTTTTTATACGAATTCTTTTATCCCTAGAACCTGAGAACCTTTTTTAGAACCCTTTTAATGGAATTTGTCCCGTGTGAAACTTCCTGTTATTATTTGTTTACACCACAAATTTTATTTATTATTTGAAGTCCTCATTAAACAAGTAAGAAAATATAAAATTAAAAATTAAATGTCCTTTCTAATGGAAATTCTGTTATTTAGTTGAGCTTTCAATGACTTAATTTCTTCATAAAATAGAGTTATGCACTCTTGAATTGGAAGTACCGTATTACAGTTGCATATTTTTTTGGTTATTTTAGTTTATATTATTATTTATAATATTATTAAAATGACCTTTCTTCCTCAACAACTTATTTTATTGCCATTATAAAATGACAGAATTTTACGAGCTTATTAGGGGAATCTAGCGAGAACCAAAATTTTCTAAAGCAGCATGTAATAGAATTCGTTTAATTGTATTGTGTAAAGATCTTTTCATTTCTATATTGTTGTTTTAGCACTATTTTTAAATTTAAATGCTGTCACTTTGATTTTTAAGTTCTTTTCGGGGTAGTCCTTATGTGGAGTGATTTTTAAGATATTTTTAACAACAAAAAAAATACATTTATAAGTAATTTGCAAAATTACTTTTAATCACATACAGCCGTGTTGATGAATTTTATCTATGCATCTACGTACTTTCATTGTCCTTTAAAACATCACCCAGCTAAACCCATATTCTAAATTTATAAATAAAAAAAATTCGATGTTTCTAAATATTTTGTATACATATATTCTTATAATAATAAGACTCTGTTACTTTATATACACCTGCTCATAATGTGGTTTGAGGAATGCTCGAAAAGGGACTTACACACATTATATATTGAATTACACATATCCTAGGGATTAGGAGGCTACCACCATACCTCGAGTCAGGATTAGATGGGCTCGAGCAGGTAAGAGGATTATGCAGGGATAGAGAGAGAGAGAGAGGGAGAGAGAGAGAGAGAGAGAGAGAGAGAGAGAGAGAGAGAGAGAGAGAGAGAGAGAGAGAGAGAGAGAGAGAGAGAGAGAGAGAGAGAGGGAGGGAGAGAGAGCCATGAGAGAAGACTAAAGAAGCGAGGAGCTGATATAGCTCTGAGCTACGATAAGAGATGGCGGGAAGCTAATGCTGGCTCCAGACTGTTATTTAGTAGCTCCGGTCCTTACTGGCCCTTAGAGCCTCCTCTGGCTAATGCCTCTTGTTTTAGGAAGGGCATGTGTTTTCTAGGAGTGCTACTGCCTTCAAGCAATTTCTCCTAGGGTAATGGTTAATTTCAAATATATTTTTATTGAAGATTCTCTATTTTAACTTAATCTTAACCTGTATCACTAAAACCCATGAAGAGTCTTGGTTTCAGTACGTGGAGGAGCTTTTACTGTTCTAGAGCTGCTGAGAACTTTTCTAGGACAATGGTTGTAAAGGAAAGTGATTTGCCCAAGATCACGCTGAACCAGGTTTT
Organism: Arma custos; assembly: GCA_037127475.1. Classification (NCBI taxonomy): domain Eukaryota; kingdom Metazoa; phylum Arthropoda; class Insecta; order Hemiptera; family Pentatomidae; genus Arma; species Arma custos. The sequence continues at coordinate 87,610,693 of CM073763.1, read as the reverse complement.
TCCCCTATTAAGGGGATATCTCTCTTTCATAAAATCAAATAAGTATAACAATTTAATTGACAAATTCCAAAATCAAAGCCTTATGTTTTTAAAATACTTAAAAATAAATAGCCGACATTTCGTCAATTCAGAAATCATTAGTGCATACACAAAAATAAAAATTTACTGTGAATATCGAAAGCAATACCGAGAGTCTGTTGGAGAGTCTATTCAATCAGATACAGCAACATCATTCCAAGGCGTTCATTATAATATAGTGCAGACTGTTCTTGTACTGCGTTTTATATTCATTGGTGCGTATTTGTTTATGTGTGTTCTGATCATGCCTGATTTGGCGAAACGTTAACAGCATATTAATTTTATAGTATATTAGAGACTTAAGGTTTGTTTTTTTGAAATATTCCAGTTTTATTCTTATAATAGAGAGGAGGCGTGTTAACTTTTTAAGCTAGTCCTTGATTAAAAAAAAATGTCCTTTGTAGTAGATTTTTCGCTGAATTATTATTAATATTTTTTCGTTTGATTTAATTTCGATTTAAGTGATAAAATCTTAAAATATTAGCTGATTTCTAGTTTATGTATGGACGCAAGGTATAGTAGTTGTAATGGCTACTCGAGGAATGGAGAGAAGAAAGCAAAAATGCTGCCTGCATTCGTCATTACACGAAGCATGGCTGTGAATATACTCACGTTTTACCATTACAACTTATTTCCAACAATATACTCGTATCCCCCGATATAACCCGCGTAACACGATATATGTAACAAAATCTAAAATTTGGGATAAATAGGGTGTTGTTTATGAAACGGACCAAATGCTTCTCACAACCAAGAGGAAGCATGTGCGGATAGCAAAAACAGGGGCATTTCTCGGAAATGAATGCCTTTAATGTTAAATGGAATAATTGTTATAAATGCCTTCGAAAATTTCGATATATGTTCATTACACATGTAATTGCGATAAATTCAAATGTACCAATATAGAATCTTCTGTTCTGAATATTTTAATTATTTTTCAGTCACTTCACAAATTTTAATCATCACCAAAATAAATAAAAAACATTGATGTATATTTTTTTAAATGCTAAAAGGCAGTTTATTAAATGGTTTTCCCTGATTACGATGTATATTGAATTAATTCAGTATGTTCTTATTTTAAGAGTAGAAACATCGCATCAGGTTTCAGTCATCACAGGCTAAGATGACATTACATGATTATACCGATAGGTGAGAGCCCTCTCATGACAATATTCTCCTTCTCCTTAATCTTTTGAACCCTCTTTTCTTTTAGCCGAGCTTTCCGTATTTAATAAGCACTGTACTTGAGACGGTATTAATTAATTCAAAAGGAACTTAATAAACTTGGAGGTTAATACATTAAGTTGCTGGATGCAGTTTGCTTATGAGAACATTTAATTATAGTTTGCAGTAAGTTCCTATTACTTTCAAGTGCTGTTGATCCGATCGTAGTGTTCCGAAAATCGACAGTTTATTTTATTTGATTAAAATATAATTAATTATTAGAATAAAATTCAAAACGCCAAAAGTCAAATCCTTAAGTCTCTAAAGTCTCTCACATCACTATCCATAAACAACAATCAGACAGTAATTGGTTAGATAGTTTTTAAACTATGATGCGAGGTGTGTTAAAACTTACCCCCATTTTTACAGGGTTTTTTTTTTTGTGAAACATTGTTCGCCGACTAACTGAAAAATAATTTACCGGTTTCAGGAGATTATAGGAGTGGTTACAATAATATCCTTGCATAATAAAATTATGATTTATTACTGTTAATTACCGGGAGTGAGGAGGCTCAGTGAATAGGGTTCAGAAGTTCTGTTGGTTACAATTCCGATGTGGTAGATTAATTATTCAATCTGTTAACAATACAGGATGGACTCTTTGTGATCTGCTCTCTGCTGAGGTCCATCCAGTTTCTATAAAGTGGCTATTCTTAGCTGGGGTAATACCTGGAGTTGAGCGTGACTTTGGCGAAATCACCGCACAACCATTGGCTTAGTAACAGTACTGCCTTTACTATGCACTGAATCCAAAACCTTTCATATGTTGTAATGGTTCTTCTTGTTTTTGTTCAGATTACTGCTAACTATTACTGAAAAGTATTTTAAATGCATAGTTGTTAATTTGATCAACATGCTTTATAGGCATTTGCAACACGGTTCCTTGAAATGGCTCTTACAAATTTATTTATTTCTAGGGATGATGGTTTATTTAGAACTCGTTTTATTTTTACTTATTTATAACTTAAGCGTCGTGACACGGATAGTAATAAAAAAAAGATTAAAAGGAACGAAATAACACACACTGCTAGGCTTCTGAAACAATACTGCTTTATTCTGTCTCATAATCCTGCTTTTATATGTTTTACATTGTTTATATTTACAATTATGGTATTAACAATAATACTGTCCTGGTTACACTTGTAACTCCCCCCTGCCAGTTTCCGAACAGTCCTCGGAAACTCTTACAAACAACAAACAAAAAAAAAAATGACAAAAGAAAATAGAATCTTATAAGTTAACACAACAACAGAAAATGACATACGAGAACTGTACACCTCACCGGTTTACCTATAATAAAAGAGAATACAATAAGGAAAGAAAATCTTTTACACATGTAGCACGCAATCAGTGCAATACAAAATGGTCAGAAAAAAAAAAATCTTAATTCTACTATTAACAGAATTACAAACTGAGATACAGCTCATAAATGTCTCCGTATCTGTATGAACGGGAGGATACTCCAGTAACTACCCAACCGACGGTTCCCGTGCTGGGATCTTCAATTGTTCGATATGGACTGTCCGTCTCCGATGTGGAGCATTCAGGCTCTCGATGGTAACCACATTGTGTTCCCGGATCACTGTCACCCTGAATGGTCCCTCGTAACGCGACGGTTCTTTTCCTCTATTGGACCCTAGTTTCCGGTACACAATCGTCCCAATCGCCACTCTCCCTGTCACGTCCCGCACGGCCAAATTCTCTCGCGCCACCCTCTTTGCTTTCTCGGCTCGAATCTTACGATAAGTTTTGTTCCATAAGTTTCTCATTTCCAGGCGGTTATTTACCATCTGTAGCTCGTCTTCCGTGGCTCCCCTAAAATCTCTCCGACGTTCCCTCAAGCCGAAAAGTATCTCAAACGGCGAGAACCCCGTGACCGCATGGATAGAATGGTTGTACGCAACAATGGCTTTGCTCATGGCAACGTCTGGTTCCAACCCTTTCTCCCCTTGATATACCCGCAGATGCTCACTGAGGGTGCCGTGAAGCCGCTCAATACATCCCCTGCTTTTAGGATGTCCCGGCGTGTTGAGGTGCCATTTAACGTCTAAAACGCGCATCTCCTCCCGAATTGCTGCGTTGTCGAACTCGCGACCACTATCTGATGCGATCTGTTCTGGAACCCCGTAAAACTGAAACCAGCGGCCTAATGCCGCTAACACCGCATCCGCCGATCGTTCCTGTACTGGATAGGCCATGGCTACCTTACTAAACAGATCCACCATCGTCACCCACTTATATCCTCTCCAGGTGAATGTGTCGATTTGGATATCCATGAGCGGCGCCTCCGCTGTGGCTGTCTCGTCTTGTGTGACCTTCGGCGGATGGCGATCGTATTTCGTGCGGAGACATACTTGACAAGTTCCAATGATGTCACTCACCGTCTTCTTCATGTTGGTCCAAAAATACCTCCGCCGCAATGCCATCAGAGTCTCTGAAATCCCCCGGTGATTAGTTTTCCCTTGGTGATGAGCTATGGTCACTTCTTTCTGCCGCTCCTCGTCTCTGATGGTCTCCACCATACGTTTACAGCGAATGAAGCTGCGGTCTAGCCCAATGCGTTCTGATCTCCATACCCTCTGAATTTTGTCCCAGATAGAAGCGTTTCCCACGTAGATGTGGTGCACCTTCCCCTGCTTCAATACATCTTTTAGGAGATCTGCAGATTTGGTCATCCCCAATCCCAGGCTGGGACCATACTGTAATGACGCTGTTCGTCCCACATTTCGCAAAATCGATCTTCAGTAGACCGGATGTCCGGGTTTTCCAAATTACTTGACGCCGCTTGTCATTAATGATGTCATCTATTTCCTCCATACTATCCGGTCTGTCGTCTGTGGAACTATCCTCGGACGGTAGCTCTTGACCTCCCGTTGCCTCACCTCCTTCTCTCTCTGGTGTCCATTCACTCAGGAACTGTCGTACGTCTCGTGATGATTCCCCAGCTTCTTCCACCGCGTTCGTTGTAATAGCCCGAGACAGCCAGTCCGCCACAATGTTCTCCTTTCCTGGTTTGTAGACCACGTCCATGTTGTATTGAGCCAGGAACTCCTTCCACCTGGCTACTCTCGCCGATGTCTCTTTCAGTCTTCCGATCCATTGGAGTGGCCTTTGATCGGTGTGTACTCGGAACTTCCTTCCGAAGATGTACGGCCGGAAATGCTCCACTGCCCATACAATAGCAAGTAACTCTCTCTCTAAAGCGCTATATCTCGTCTCTGCGTCTGTCAGTCGTCTACTTGCATAAGCTATCGGTCGTTCGCCCTCAGCCTCTCCTTGCGACAACACTGCCCCCAATGCATATTCACTCGCATCCGTCGTTAACGCGAAGGGTCTCTGAAAATCCGGAAACGCTAGCACAGGTTTTTCTTGCAGCCTCTCCATGCACTTCCGAATGTTGTTCTCCATGATCGGCGTGACTGCTATCCTCGATCCTTTTCTGAGCAGCTTGTTCAGAGGGACGAGATATGCTGCCATGTCCGGTATGAATCGTCTGTAATAGTTGAGGGTTCCCAACAGGCGACGAATACCCTTAACATCATGTGGCACCACCATCTTGCGAATCGCCTCTACTTTGGTTGCGTCCGGCTTGATCCCATCCCTGGAAATAGTATGGCCTAAGAAAGTGATTTGTTCTTGCCCCATTATCGACTTCTCTTGGGACAGCTTGAGGCCAAACTCTCTGATCTTCGCGAAAACCCTGCGCAAATGTTCCACGTGTTCTGTCTCTGTCTTACTGAAGATAAGGAGGTCGTCCATGTAGACCTGACAGAAGGACTCTCCTAGGCCTCTGAGGAACTCGTCCATCAAGCGCTGGAAGGTGATTGGGGCATTCTTTAGGCCGAACGGCATGCGCGTGAATTCGTAATGTCCCCTCTCGAAGCTAAAGGCGGTTTTATGTTGATCGCGCGGGTGCATCTTAATCTGATGGTATCCCGCTTTGAGGTCGAGTGTACTGAAAATGGTCGCCCCGCTCAGCCTATCGAGAATATCCTCGAACCGTGGTATCGGATATCTCTCGTCAACAGTGTTATCGTTAAGCTTCCGATAGTCTACCACCACTCTGTACCGGTCTTTCCCATCCCCCGGTAAACTCTTCTTCTTAACCGCCCATAGAGGACTATTATAAGGCGACGTACTGTCGACGATGATCCCCTGTTCCTTGAGAGAATTGAGTTCTTCACGTATATGGGACCGAAGTGCCTGAGGATATCTCCTTTCCTTAACATATGTGATCCTGTCCTGTTTCAGGGGAACCTCGTGCACCGTCCGGCCCGTGACCCCCAAAACATCTCCCTCGTGAAAAAAAATGTCCCGAAACTCTCTCCGTATGTCCCCCCTCCAGTCATCGATTTTGGTTACAGCCCCGATTTGCGTTTCCCTACCTCGTTCAATCCCTCTACCGCTGTACGAGCGCGTCCCGATCCTAATGTCCCATTTCCCATGATGAATCCTCACTCTCGATCCTACCTGATCCAACAGGTCGCACCCTATAATCATCTGGTATTGCCGAGTCATTTCTCCCACTACATGGACGTTCAAATCTCCCTGTTTCCCTGCCCACCGATTAATCTCAATGTTTATTTCTCCCTCCACTTTACATGGCCCGCCCAGAGTAATTAATTGGCATCTACACTCGCGTACCTGGAGTACCCTCTCGTTACCGTACAACTTTTCCAACGCCCCTTTTGTCACAATTGTGTTGGAACTCCCCGTATCCACCAAACACTGCACTCCCCCTCTTATCTTAATAATTGGCAACCAGCAAGACTCACCTCTAATATTATTGCAGGTCTCAGCGCGGTCGCCTCTCCGCAGACACCCTCCTCAGATTGCTGCGTGCTTCCTGCTCCTCGCCCCTACTAGTCGCTGTTCCTTCCGCTGCTCTCGTCCACTGCTACCTGGTTCTTCCTCCTCCGTTTCCGATACACCCGATGACTCTGTTGTCTCATCCGCTGATCCAACTCTACGGCTCCTGCCGGTGTCCCTCCGCAACCTCTGCATGTTCACCTCCATCGGTTCACCCCGGTCTACTTCTCTTCGCTTTATATAGGGGCATTGTCGTGCCATGTGCCCCTCGCTGTTGCACTCGTGGCACCTTCTATCTTCCCTTCTTCCACTCCTTCTATCTGTCCCCGGTCGCCTGTCTCTTGCGAACGACCTCTCCTTCCTATACTTCTCGGGTTCTCTCCTTCTCCCAGCTTCTAATCTTGGCCGATTTCGATGTATCTCGGGTCTACGATACGTAACCCTACTCCATCCTGCTTCTACCTCTTCGCTGTGTCTGGCTTCCTCTTCTCTTGCACTTGAGTCAACCATCTCCTGGGCGCATTCCAGAAACGATTTGTCTCGCGGTAACCCTTCTTTTCTGCCAGTATCTCTAGCAAGCTGGACCTTCAGGATTCTGGACAGAAAATCCATTCTGGCCTCTACCTGCTCCGTTTCCATCACTTCACGTAGTTTCTCTGTTATTTTATTGTATCGCGCTAACAGAACTGCTGCATATTGCCCCTGTGTTTGTCCAGGTTTCCGATACTCCCTGAACATCTGGAGCATATCTTCCTCGGGAGCCCATCGTCCTCCACCGAATGCTTTCTTTAACCTTTCCTTAACTACATGCCATGGCGTTTCCTCATCGGCCTGGATTAGGTTGAGTATGCTCCTCCTGACTCGACATACCAGAGCTGCCCTTAGTCTAGTGGCATCCAATTCCTCTATGTCCTTTGCCTCGGTCTGAATGTGGATGTAATACATGATGCGGTCTCCTCCTTTCAGGAAATGATTAAGCTCCCCGACTTCACCATCAAACCTCTCGAGCTCGCTTATCTCTCTCCTCAGATCCCGCGCGTTGTTCTTCCTAAGCTTCATGCGCTCTAACTCATTCGCTTCTCTTGCAGCTATGTCTGCACGCGCTAATGACAGCGTAGTTGACGGCAACAACGGGAAATTAGGATTTATATCTAAAACTGATTCCTGTGCTTCTAGCGGAGGTTGTGTTGCGGGTTGTGGTTGAGGTTGTGGTTGTGGCTGAGGTTGTGCGTCCATCGTGAGCACGGCTGGTCTCAGGATATTGTTTCCTTCAGGCATTATTACCTCACTCGTGATCACAATAAAGGTGCTGAACAGAGATCAAGAGAAGAAAAGAAAAAAAAAAAAATCTTTAACCTGGTTTTCTTTTCACAAGTTCCCGGGTTTCGGCACCACTTAAGCGTCGTGACACGGATAGTAATAAAAAAAAGATTAAAAGGAACGAAATAACACACACTGCTAGGCTTCTGAAACAATACTGCTTTATTCTGTCTCATAATCCTGCTTTTATATGTTTTACATTGTTTATATTTACAATTATGGTATTAACAATAATACTGTCCTGGTTACACTTGTAACTTATATATATATATATATATATATATATATATATAAAATAGAACTAAAAGATAGTCCTCAATATTTTTTAATAAAAAGAATGTTCTAAAATACCTCTAATGTTTGTATTTTACCTTTATCTTAAAAATAAAAATTAAGATGTAATAAGTAAAAGACAATAAGCCATTATTATTAGCCTGATAATCCAGACTGGACAAAGTCCCAGCTCTACTTATTACTTGCAGTGGCTGACTACGGATGGAACTCACCCAACTTCTTTTAAATGATAATCTCCAAATAAAAGGTATCTATGTAATATTGTAGGGACATATTAATGATACTGTGACCAGGTTGCGGGGTTTTCCGGTCCAAGGTCCAAATTGATTTAAAAAACTATTGTCCAAAGAAAAATGTTGTATTCTTATATTATACATCAACGGTAACATAATGCCAACTCCAAAAACATAACCATAATATATATTGTAACATCAACGTAACACCACCAACGCTGAGCCGCAAAGATACGATATGGTAAAACAATTAAATTTGGCAATTACTTGGCCATATAACCCACTTATACACATCCGTATGGAATGACGGTCCTCAGTTAAGTGAGGTCAGATAGGTAGAGACACCTGACGGACGAATTTAGCAAACAAAAGAATACTCGTTACACACTCCCCTCCAGCGATTAAGTCCGTCGGGTTGGATAAAATAATTTAAGTTTTGAGGGATGCCATAAGCCTATTATCCTTCCATCTTCATCTCTCAGTTTACAGGATCCACCACCCGTAACGGAAACAACCGTAAAAGGGCCTTCATATTTGGGGTTCAGTTTAGCAGCGAGTTTATCAGCTGCCGACGATAGCTGAAACCTCATCTTTAAGACTTGGTCCCCCGGTTGGAAACGATCTTTTCGGCGTCTCAAGTTATAACGGCTGCTCTGATTTAGACTTGCCTTCAGAGAGTTTTCCTCGGCTATATGATGAACTTCAGGCAGTCTGCCCACTTTAGCGGCCCAAGCAGCATGTTCGTCTGTGCCAGCCACTAGGATATCATCGTCGTTAGCTTGATGTAAAGGCCTCAGTTCTCTACCAAAATTTAAGAAGGCAGGACTGAACTTGGTCGAATCTTGAACGGCGGAATTTAAGGCAAACTGGATCTCTCCTAGTTTTTCGTCCCAGCGTTGGTGTTTCTTCCCTAGGTACGCTACGATAAGTTGCTTGATATTCCGATTCGCTCGTTCTGTCGGATTTGCCTGTGAATGGTAAAGAGGAGTAGTTTCTCTCTTGATTCCAAACTCCTTAGCCACTTCAGTTACAAGATTACTGACGAAGTTCTTCGCATTGTCGGAAATTACTTTATGCGGTGCGCCATATCTGTATATTATGCGGGATTTCAATTTATTTACAATAACCGAAGAGGTAGCTTTTCTGATGGGACATAATTCCACCCATCTAGTAAATAAATCTACGAACACTAGTAGATATACATTGCCTCTAGAACTCCTAGGATAAGGACCCATAATGTCAACTGACACCATTTCCCACGGCTGCTTGTTATAGCGAGGGAACATTAACCCACGAGGTGGCGTGTTATTGGGTTTGACCTTCTGGCATAACTCACACTGCCTCACATACTGGCTTATATCTCGGTACAATCCAGGCCAATAATATAGTCTACTAACCCTGGAAACAGTTTTATCCATCCCCAGGTGGCCTGACTGCGGTAGATCATTATTTTCATATATTACTGCTCCCCTTAAATGTCTAGGAACGACAACTTTCCATTCCTCACTGGGGTCTTCTAGCTCTCCCTTCAAAGGATTCTTTCGATGGTATAATAGCTGTCCATCTTTTATCGACCATCCAGGGTGGAGTTCTGGGGACTTCTGGACTCGATAAAATTTCTGATTATACCATTCGTCGGTCGCTATGAAAGTTCCTGAAGTCGAAACAGAATCGGTAGTAGAAGGATCGGAACTGGTAGACAATACTGTGATTGCAGCAATTCGTGATAGGGCATCGGCCACTGTGTTGAGTTTCCCCTTTCGATATTCCACCTTGTAGTTGTAAGGCTGCAAGCGAAGAGCCCATCTAGCCAAACGACCTGAAGGGTTTTTCAAGTTCAGTAACCACTTCAGACTGGCGTGGTCAGTTATTACAGTGAATGGATAACCTTCCAAGTAATGCCTATTCTTCTCGATACCAAACAGAACTGCGAGGCATTCCTTTTCGGTTACGGTATAATTCCTTTCAGCTGAACTTAAGGTACGAGAACAAAAAGCGATGACTCTTTCTTCGCCGTCTTGTATTTGAGTCAAGACCGCTCCAAGACCTGTATCACTGGCGTCCGTCTGTAATTGAAAAGGCTGTTTAAAGTCTGGCCTAGCTAATATTGGTGCTTCAGTCAGTGCTGACTTGAGAGCATTGAAAGAGGCGTCCTGCTCTTCTGACCAGATCCATTTAGCGTTACGCTTAAGCAAAGCTGTTAGCGGAGAGACAACTGTGGAGAAGTCTTTAATAAAACGGCGATACCATCCTGCCATTCCAAGGAATCTTCTGAGCTGCCCAGCGTTGGTGGGAGGAGGAATCGAAGTAACGGAACCAACCTTATCTGGATCTACACTCAAGCCATCACTATTAACCAGATAGCCCAAGTACCTAACTTCATTACAGCCAAATTCACATTTTTCCGGGTTGATACGCAGACCTGAGGCTTTAAGTCGACTGAACACTTCCATTAGCATATCCAAATGCAGTTTGAAAGTTGGTGTGCAAACCAAAATGTCATCAAGAAAAACTACCACGTAAGGGTAAAGTTCGGGTCCAAATATTGCATCGGCTAACCTCTGAAAGGTAGCAGGTGAATTCGTCAGCCCAAAGGGCATAACTTTAAACCTGAATAGTCCTCTGCCAGGAACTGTAAACGCAGTAATGTCTTTACTAGTTTCGTCGGCAAGGGGCACTTGCAAAAATGCTTGCTTGAGGTCAAACTTGGAGAGATATCTAGCCTGTCGAAGTCCGTCCAAGAGAGATGTCATATTAGGTTAGGATATATTAGGCATAGGATAGCAATCTTTACAAGTGACTTTATTAACCTTACGAAAGTCTATACAAAAACGATAACCTGATCCCTTACGAACCATGACTACCGGGGAAGACCATGGAGATTGGCAAGGTTCCACTAAGTCTTCATCCAACATTCGATCTAACTCCTGGTGCATTGCCTCAAGTACTTTGGGTGAGTAATGGTAGGAGCGCTGCTTGATAGGTTTGGCATCCTGAACATCTACCTTATGGCTAATGCGCGTCGTTAATCCTGGAGAATCTTGGAGAATTCGCAAACCTTCACTGACTATTCTATCCAGATCCACCCTTTCTGAGGGATCAAGTGAACTAATGCCGCATATTTTTGATGTTTCCACTTCTACTAATTGAACATCTTGACGAAACGAGAACTTATGGTCGGGGTCATCTTGAAACCACCATGTCGCTTCACGATGATTAGTACTCATATTTGTGTTAACGATAAAATCTAACCCTAAAAGAAACATAAATGGGAGCTTGGTTAAAACGTAAAGCTTCGTGTCATATGACCGGTACCCAACGGTAATTGAAATGGAGAATCTTTCATCAACAATACCAGAGCTTCCATTAGCGACACAAATATTAAATTCGGGAATTTTCTCAACTTCATATCCCAATTTAAGGAGAATCTCAACCCCTTCTGGTCCAACAAATGAGGTAGTGGAACCAGGGTCAAACAGGGCCAAGTAGGACAGGCCTCCTTTGTCAGGTTTCCCTATTCGGAAATCAATATAGTGCTGTTTAGGAAACGGTAAAATATAACAAGATACGGTAGAACTTTCGGGAGAATTCGATACGACACAAGGAGAAACGATATCAGATTTAGCGGTACAAAAAGGTAAACGATAAGGCACGGTAATAGGTAAATCGGTACTTGGTGGGTCAGCTGAAACCATGGGAATAGGAATGACCCTCACTTCCGATTCCCTTGCACATTTCCCGGAGTACATTTAGGACATGCGTGAATGGAAACTCCTGGGTTACCACAACGGTAACAGAACAACTTTCGTGGTAGCGGACATCTCGTATATACGTGCGGTCCACCACAATTCCAGCAAATTAATTTCTTAGCTGGTAGAGCCGGTTTTGAGCCCTTTAGACACGTTTTCTCGTAGAGAATCGATTCGGTACTATTTCTTGATTGTACATCAGTCGGAGAGAATACCTGTTTCTTAGAGCCAACTGCCTGAATTTCGAACTGGTCGAATTGAGGATCGTGACTCGTTGTGTTAGCAGCAACATCGGTTTGTTTTTCCAATGGCGAAACAGTAAAAATTCCCGGAGATATTTGTTCTTTTCCGGAATTGGATTTGTTATATCTTCTAGTGGAATTCGCAGAGCGGGATTTTTCTATAATAGGCTTTTCTGATCGGCTTTCTTGAGCCATCATCTCATATACTCTAGTTCGTTCGGTGACGAAATTAATCAAATGCTTATAAGAGGGAATATCTGCTGATTTTATTCGTTCTTCGAATGCTTTTCTAGTCCCTGGGTCTAAATTATTAAGAGCTAAATGAAGTTTAATGAAATCCCCCATGTCTTCAATGCCTAAAGCCGATAACGCAGAAAAATTATTTTCATGCTCAGATAAAAATCTCTGCAAATTAGACGCTGAAGAATTGTTTAACGGGGTAAAATCCATCACCTTCTTGATATAAAATCTGGCTAGTCGCCTTTTATTTTGATAGCGAGAGACCAATGCGTCGTAAGCGAGCGGATAATTATCTTCGTCTAATGCGAAGCCCGAGATAAGCGACAGAGCTTCATCGCGTAAGCTACTTCGTAGATAGTAAAATTTCCTAATGGTCGATAGAGATTCTTCCCTATGAACCATAGAATCAAATAGGGAATAGAATCCATTCCAGTCCTCTAATTTCCCTGTGAATATCGGTAAGTCAATTTTCGGTAGCTCCTGAGGAATAGAATGAGAATGGACAACCACAGGTTTATTCTCAGGAGGGCAGGTAGATTGCACCACTTTGTTATAATTCGCTTTAGTAATATCAACTAAATCGTTAAATGAATTTTGTACTTCTGTTGTCTCGAGTTTTTCACTTTTGTTCTTTATACTTGCATTAAATATCCGAATTTTTGATTGAATTTCTTCAAATCGGATTTCATTTTTGAGTAAGCGGTCATAAGCGGGTTTAAAGCGGATGCTGAATCGGTACTCAAAGATTTGGATTTTGTGAAAATGGATTGAACTGCGGCAAAAATATCCTCCCTCTCTGACACTAGAACGACTGGATCACCCATTGTGACAATAAATCAAGACGTTACCCAAAGTTACAAAAAAAAATGCCAAAGAAAGTAAATGTTGAAAAAAATACCAACAGAACCTTTAAAGGTCGTAAAATACTGAAAATTAAATTAATAAAATTATATTAAAACTAACAAATTAAATTAAATCGGTAAGCGTCCTTTACAAACTTAATATATAATTTTTTTCATATGTCAGCCATAGATAAACAAATATTTTCCCTTTAAAAGGAAACACAAGATAATGCTAAATAGAAACAAACAACAGCTGTTGTCTCTAGGTGAACTTAATGCTTACTTGCTAATCTAACATATGTTCAATTCAACTATTTAAACTTACGGTAAAAATACAAAATAAAATCATATATTAGTAGATTTTAATTTTCAAAACATGTGTTAAACAAAACTAAGTCGTTCTACGACCTTAAGTAAAAATTCTTAATTTTTTGTTGTTGATACAAAATTATAAATTAAAAATAATTATCTTTACATTTCCAAAATTGCGTCTAAGACAAACCTTTTTCTTCCGTCAACAGAAATTTAGTACCTTCGATTAATACGAAAATTATATTTAAACATAAAAAAAAATATTAAAGTATTGTTTGGAAAAATTATCCTGTTACTATTATTATAAAACTATTATCAGTTAACTTCACTATTTCAAAAAAATGTTAATATAATAATTAAATCTTCAACTAATAACTTATCTGTAGATTTTTCTTTTGCAGTCCCTGTTTGGGCGCCATAATATTTGTGACCAGGTTGCGGGGTTTTCCGGTCCAAGGTCCAAATTGATTTAAAAAACTATTGTCCAAAGAAAAATGTATTCTTATATTATACATCAACGGTAACATAATGCCAACTCCAAAAACATAACCATAATATATATTGTAACATCAACGTAACACCACCAACGCTGAGCCGCAAAGATACGATATGGTAAAACAATTAAATTTGGCAATTACTTGGCCATATAACCCACTTATACACATCCGTATGGAATGACGGTCCTCAGTTAAGTGAGGTCAGATAGGTAGAGACACCTGACGGACGAATTTAGCAAACAAAAGAATACTCGTTACAATACAATGATACACATATATGATATACACAACAATGATATAAAAATTGTAACACTTATACATTGCATTTTGACGAGGCCATGTATAGTGGTGTGACAGATATAAAGTGTTAAGAAAATTCTGGTTTTTATATAAAAAAAAATTTTATAATGTTAAATTTTATGATTGTTTGAATATTTTTTAGATTTTTTTTTTACAGATAGAGGTTTATATTGACTGAATGATGATATAAAGTATATTGAAAATGACCACTCGTGGGTCGAAACGTCAATATATAATGAATAAATGAATCAAATGACTTGTTTGGACTAAAGGTTTTTTGTATTTATTTTTCTTTAAGAACGTTGTAGCTCCCATAGGTAGAACGCTGAGCTCCTTTGTTTCTGGTTATAACTGGATGTGCCTGATGGTTGATTTATTTTCTTAACAGCTGACGACCCTCCATGGGTCCCCGCATCTGTAAAGTGGCCACCCTTAATTGAAGTAAATACCTGGCGTTTGAGCGTGATCTCGGGCAAATCACATCCCTACGCAACCGCTGTGCGATACCGGTTCAAACAAAGGCTTATATTATTTTTCATATTCATCCAGATAAAAACGTTCTTTTGCTCTTAAGCAGAAGATTTCTTAAACTCAAAATGTACATAAATCGTGATATTATTATTAGATACTTAATAAAATATCCTAACAAAAATAATGTGAATTGGCAATAAGGTAGATGCCACTTATACGTATTTTATCCCCTGGATATTGATGTGATCGGATCGATTGTGTTAAGCGAGAAGCGATGGGAGCGGAAGAGACCCCACTAAGAACGGGCAATGGCGCGTGGGGTTTAGCGAGGACGAGGACAGTGGATCAGACAGTTTAATCCTAAGCTAATCCTTCCTATTCATTTCCTCCGGCGTTATTTTTGCCAGCATCCTGGGCCAGGATTTACTTAATAAAAATCCCCTAGCTTGGCTCAACGGGTATCTTTTCATCCTTTAAGTGTCCCCTCAGGGCATTCCTGCCCCATCTGTCTCTGTTTTCTTTCTATTCACCCGTTCCGGGTTTAATTTTGTTTTATCACTTCTCATTAAAATAAAATCGTTCCTATTATGAATTATAGTCCGTTTTTTTGGGATTTGGTTAGAAGAGCGGTATGGCGCAGTACTAGAGTGCTGTGTAACCCTGGCAAAAGTTCCGGGTTCAAATCCGGATGTGACAGTTAATTTATTTAATCTAAATCAAAACGGTGATTGGGATTAGTTTTAGACCTAAAATTTAATCTGTTAACGGCCGCGAAATGATTCTGTTAGAAATATATTGACATTTTTGGGGCTTACCAAACCCTTGTAACTAGAGTACTGTTTTATAGTATGAACATGTACATTATATTTTTTATTTATTAAAATTTTCTTTTCTTTTTCTTTTTTATTTTTTTACTTAATTTTATTATCATTTTTGCATTAACTTCTTTTTATTACCGCATGTATATATTTTTCCGCCTGTATATTGCTATGCTTCTACTCTTAAATTTATTTTGAATATATATATATATATATATATATATATATATTTTGGATGCCAGAGTCTCATTTCGGATGAGTACTCAAATTATTATTAATATGCCTTTATCTTAATTGGGTTCCTTTCCAAAGGTCTGTTCTTGTGTTTACCAATTTACTCATCTATTATATATTCAATATATATATATATATATATATATATATATATATATATATATATATATATATATATATAAAAATAAAAAAAGGATTGTCATAAAATGCCTTACAGGAAATAAACTAAACTTATCTGTGAAGAGGGGTAGATTGGGTTACAGGTCGGTCTTCTTCTTGTTGCCCCCGGGACTCATCCTCTCGGCACACGTTGTTCGCCGGCTCCTTCTTCCGCAAGATCTCTCCAGTCCTCCTTGCTTCTCCGGCCTCGTCTCCAGAGTAGCTCCTTCCTGCTTCGCCTTCGTCTCCAGAGAACCTTCCTTCTCTGCGACTATCCCTCGAGTCCCTCTTCTCTCCCTCTCTCCTTCCTTCTCCACCATCTTGGACCATAAAACTCCATAAGGGACCCAAATGGTCTGTTCTTTGTCCCAAACATATTCCCTTTCGTGTGTCCCGACATGACACATTTTCCCCGCTCCGCATCCCTTTCATGGTGCCGCCCGCATCAGTACATTGCAATATATTTATTTATTTTATTTTGTTTATATCATCGGTTTGTTATGGAATGATTGTAAGCTACATAGCACCATTACTTATTGCCCACAAGTGGCAGATTGTAATGTTTCAATAAAGTGTTTAAAAAAAAAAAGAGTACTGTTGAGTGGGTGTTATCTCGGTCAAATCACTGCTTTGCACATCTGTTAGTATGAATCCGTACGAACAGTACGCTCTCCACCATCAGCCTATTACCCGTCATATTATAGTAGTACAGTTATATTTTATCGTTACCGTTATATTTTCGACATACCTTGTTCTATGCTCGGTTCGATTACGTTCTGACGACATCGAAATTGAATCGGAATTGTGTAAATTTAAATGTTCGAAATCCCATTTACTTCTTCATTCTTCCCATCTTCGAGCTTATTTTTGGCGTAGAAATACGCGTCTTCACACTGAAAAATGCGCTGTCTCCTTAGTTTTATGAACTTTTTTTATTTAAATGAATTTTCCAGATAGATTATGTACATATTTCTTAATTAATTTATGAATTAATACACTGAAGAAATAATTCTTTATTAGTAGCATCGATTGCCAAATCTTGAAACAAGTAATAGATAGATAATGGCGTGAGCAGTTTCAACAGCTTAGAGGAGTGAAACACTTGCCATAGCAATCCCTGGATTGCTCCAATCAATCATTCCTCGTTCGTCCATATCTTTCCAGGTTCCTATCAGCTGATTGGTGGATGGTTAGGGTTCCAGTCACGTGAATCTGAATATCAATTAGTGGCATGCAACTGTCCATGCCCACGCCAGTACTCATCTCTATGTATCGATCATTTGGACGCTTCAGACATTAAAAAATATATTATATGAAAGAAGAGATTATTGAAAACTACCTCCCTGCACAAGTAACAGTACAGTCTCTACCATATACTGAACCTCAGACCCTTCACGGGTTCTACTGGTGTGTGTAGGTATTATTGAAACCAATTTTAAGTAAAATTAACTTTGTGAGTGGGAGGGTCATCGTGTCTGATATATCCGGTGCTTATTAATTCTAACACATGTATTGATCTATTCCATTTATTTTATATTGACATTTAAACCCTTCCGATGTTATTTTAGGCTTATCAATTTAAATCATTGTTAACATAGATTCAATAATACTCTACAAGGATTTCACTAATGAACGTACAAGTGCCGAGTACATTTATTTTTACTACTGACATCATCCGTAGAGAGTAAATTTAACTGTGAACCATTAAAAAACATATTACATAACAAGTCAATCCTTTTTATATCATATAAATGATTCAACATGTTACTTAATTTAACCATTTTATTTAGCAATGCTATTATCCCGGATGAATTTCCAATAATAATTTACAGTAAATATATTTACATTAATAGGGAAGAACCTTATTTTTTGATTGACTGAAATTACTCTAACTACTTCAAAAGGTCATTCCAAACGATTTGGAGACCAACCAAATATAAATTATTAAAATTAACATTAGCACACGATGATTTATTTAAATTACCGATTATTATACAATTATTAAAGAGCAAGAGCTCATTTTATACCCCTTGATCTATAATCGGTAGCTGTAATTGTTTGAACAATTAAAACTTTTTTCACACATATATTAGCTGTTATCAATTGAAAATTATTATAAATATGACATATCTTGTTTATCTGTATTGTTTGTAAAAAAAAATTGCAAGGTTGCTCATCACAGATTTAGAGATCTAGTATTCTACTGCTTATAGTTATATTTGATAATTAATAAAATTAATTTAAATTAGCTTCCTTAGTGTTTCTTATTTTTTGTCTTCATATTTGTTAATTTTCAATCATCATATCCCTCCTTAATAGGTAAAATCTGAAATAAACTGCGTCTACTTAACACCTGCTTGTAAAGGAATTAAATATTAGTGTATGTAACGAAAATTACAAAGAATCATTAATGATAAAATAGCAATATCATCTATTGAAAAACAGCCCTATTTTTCAAATTATATATTCAAGAACTGTGACTGCATCAGCTCAGTATTCAAAATTAGTCCACTTTAATCATCTTGCATTTGAGTCAAAATACATCGATCCCCGCTTTCTCACATTTTCTAAAAGGAATTTGGATGTTTGGTTTCCGAAAAATATAAAAGTTTTCAAGACAACAGTTTCAAATTTAAATAAAAACCTTATAGATGTCGATCCCCCCCCCAGAAATTACAATGATCGTTATCAAATATTTGGCTCAGTTATCACACAAATTCCAATCGGCTGAATAAGCATGATATAAATATATATATTTAAAACTGAACTAATTTTGAATAATATACATAAATTGTAATGGATTTATTTCATCCTAGCTCATGCGTTTATTATAAACTGTTGTTAATTATTTATTTATTATCTATAACTGGTTTATTTCCTGTCATGATTCGTATTGTTTTGTTATTCCATTTTTATTTATTTATTTTTTTGGGCGGTTTTTAAATACTTCATGATTTGTATTATTACGTAGCCTTCTGGCGAGGTGTATATTATGTTTCTTTTTCTGTTCATGTTTGTTATTCTGAAAGGACTTAGTACCAGAATAAAGTTACTTTTCTATTCTATTCTAAACAAGAAGCTATTGTAATAAACATAACACTAACACAGAACTAATTTTAACTATTTTTTTTTCTTTACACTTTTATCCACACCTGTCAAATAGAAATATTTGACAATAAGCAGATTGGCTGACTGGAAAATAATACAGAATGGCATGAAAGGTATGAAGAACAACAGTAGCCAACAACTACCTCTCCATTGGCTTGCTTTAGTTTCCTACTGTAATAGATTCCTCATCCACGTTCTTTATCGTCTCCTCCTAGTGTTTAATTTTAAATATAAAATAAAAAATAGTTAATTCTGTTTTTGTATATTTTTTATAATAATAGTTTCATTTTGATATTTAATTTTTAGTTTATTCCAATAATTGGATTTTTAAAAATGTTTGTATTTTGTTCATCCATTTCTGAATGAGACATACAATTTGGATCAAGTTGTAGGTTTCTAATAAAAAGTTTATCACTATTAAAGGAATTTTTTTTTACCGTACACTTACCATTTTATTCCGTTTATTTATATTTAATCATTATTCAATACATATTTTCTGTAATTTTTG
Organism: Arma custos; assembly: GCA_037127475.1. NCBI lineage: Eukaryota > Metazoa > Arthropoda > Insecta > Hemiptera > Pentatomidae > Arma > Arma custos. Next base: position 87,591,255 of record CM073763.1, on the reverse strand, counting down.
TTATTAAGAAAGAAAATAATTTATTTTATTTATACATAGGGCAAGAGATCGATGAGAAGGGATTTTGAAATCCGAGTTGAAATAAATCCTTGAATAATTGCTAGCTGTTTGTCCGTTCCACACCTACGTGTCAGAGAAGTTGATTCATTAGGCAGCTAGATTTAATCATTCTGTTTGTTTTTAATTACCATTTCGAAAATCACACATATCTTTTCATTCTATCCAGGACAGGGACGAAACTGTCCATGAATAATTTTGTTATTCAATTATTTATTAATATCCAATTAAAGCATACGTTTATTGCCATGAATGAAAAATGTATGAGGTTGATCATCACTCATCACAATATAATGCATATCTATCCATTTCTTTCGGTGGCATTTTTTTTTTCGTTTAGTAATAAGATAAATTTAGGTATATAAATAAGTACACCTGATGGTTATATCAAATATTATTTTATCTAGTCCATATTTGAGATATATATATATATATATATATATATATATATATATATATATATATATATACTAGTATATATATTAACGATAAAATATTTTGATACTTAAAGGTATTGAATCCAATCTTTTAACGAAAATACACTAATTTTAGCTCAAATGGCGATGTCTCGCGAAATTGTCACGAATTAGTATGTGGCTGTTTTAAAAGCTAAAATTGCATATCATAAAATAACATAATATATCTAATTATGCTGTACATTATGTGTTAGAGGTAGAAGTTTTTTAATAGGGCCAATCAGTCTGAAACGTGAAATTATAAATGTATAACATGTACTCTACCTGTTATTTAGTTTACACAAAAAAAATTGTAATTTTCTAACTGTGGAAAAACGGTCTCTTCTAATAGAAAACTTTTGTGATTCAAAAAAACTCATTAGAAAAAAAACTTAGTCCTTCTACTGTAATTGGGTTTCTTATTTTTTCTAATTGCATACCTTAATTTTTCGGAATAAGTGAATGATTTTTCTTGAAATTCGAATCGCGTCAAAGAAAAATACTTTCATGATTTTAAGTTTAATAGCAATTATATTTTTAAAATTATGAAATTTATATCTTGAAACTTCGATTGCTTAAAATGTTCCTTCAGGACATTAGGAAGAGACAAGCTTAGGAAATATATATATATATATATATATATATATATATATATATATATATATATATATATATATATATATATATATATATATACATAATCAGGATCAAAAGCCGTTTGGCTTTTCCAGATTTTCGCTAGTTTATTTATAACACTTTTCCGCCTTATTTATCATCGCTTTGGTCCTGTCCTGAACCTGAAATTTCGGGAGTATAAAGAGTAGGCTTAACTTAACTAGCGAAAAATGTGAAAAAGTCAATTTTTTAAATTCGGAATCATCCGCTTTTGACCCTGAACGTCTCATATAATATATATGTTATATATATTTACACATATGCCTATGTTAACAATCATTATATTGAATATGGTTTTATGCATTAGTTCAAACCACTTAACGTTTTTCTTATTCTTTTTGTTTTAATATTTCTGAGACAGACCTGATTCTTTTATTACTTGTGGGGATCTTCTTTTTATCACGTCTACGATGTTAGAATAATAAATAAGCCACTAGAAGTGCAGCTCATCCTGATGAGAAGAATTCCCTTTAGTTTGGACGCTATTCCTCATGTTCAGGAGCACACGATTGTCGGGATTTAAATAAAACTGGACCACGACGGGCGAGCCATAGAGGTGGAGGATCCCGAAAAAGAGAATATATTTGGAAAAGGACGCATCAGCTAAAGTGTACAAACAACATAAAAGATGAGGCGGAGGATAGGACCATCAATCTTTGTCCTACCGCTCTCTCCTTCCAATCATCCTTCTCAGCTATCCTCTTTTTTTTTCAGTCTATTCTAAGCACTATTACAATATTTATGGAAGCCTGCATAGAGAACATTATAAAAACAATAAAAATCTGCCCAAATATATTTGATAATTGATCCCTACTTGTCTCCATGTACTTAGTAATTACCCTCTCTTGATATTGTTAAATTAAAAACAATCATTGGCCTTTTTACTAAACAATAAAAGGCTTCAGGTATGCCTATAACTTTTACTAGTTAAAAAATTATTTTTTTTTTAAAAAAGAAATTTTCTTTATCCACGTTTAGTGACTTTTTGTAGAAAAAACTATTGGGTTCGCATCATCAACATGAGCGACATGCTCGTGGCGTATACTGAGAGACTGGTAACACCTAACTGCCTAGCATGTTTATTTTAATTAATATAAGTTATTTAATTTGTTTTAACCTAATTAAGTTTATAGTTTAGAATTGCATCGATTTAAGTATGATAATATTTAACTAAAATGTTGAGTTGTTCATTCATAATGATAATAACATAAAACATCATCAACTAGTTTAGCATTTCGAGGAAGAAAATGGCCCGGGTAGAGGCAAAAAAAAAACTTGAGTAGGGAGAACTGTTTATGGTCTCATTGCAGGTCTTTTCAGGGCTAAATATACAAAACGCAGACAAATTAAAATTACATAGGGTAAATATTGAAATACATAGCCGGGAAGATATCAGAGTGATAAAACGTAACGATGGGGGTGGGCGTAGTTAAATACAGAAAGTAAAGGGAATAAATGTAGAGTATTAACAAATAAGTAATACAAAATGTAATGCAAATATTAAACACACACACACACACACACACACACACACACTCACACACACACACACACATATATATATATATATATATATATATATATATATATATATATATATATATATATAAATATCTAAGATCAACTGTTATTATTCAAGTTAAACTTATCGTTTCTCACAATCATTTCATTATTAATATTATTAATTATCACTAGTATATTATTGTTTAATTTTTCTTCATCTTGTTTTTGTTTTTTTCTTGGGATAAATTTGATATATATGTAATCGTAAATTGTTTCTCTCATATAAATTTTTGTTGACTTATTTTAATTGTTTTTTCTTTCTCTTCTTTAAATCTGTTCTTAAAATATTGATATTGTTAGTAATTCACATTTTTTAAATATTTTTTTTATTCTTTCTCACTTATTAAATTACTTTTATTACCTAAAACATAATATTTTACAATACCTGCATTTTTATGTAATGCAGAATAAATAAAGGCATTATTATTATTATTATTATTTCAATTGAGTTGTATTGATATTTTGTATTGAGGTTTGGCGGTCCTATCATATGTCTTGATTCGTTTCCCTTAAAAAATTTTAGTTGCCATAGTTAAATGACTTGTTTATGAAATAATTGGAAGCACAAATGATAAGTTTTGTTGAGCTTAACGATGAAAATAATGCTAAATATTAAAATAAAGTTCATTGACATATATAGAAGTTATAAATACAAATTCAATTAAATTACCAGTTACTATTTCAAGAATATAGTGATCGCTAATGAATGGTATATCGAACTAGTAATGTGACTCTAACCAAAACTACATTTTTGAAAAAAAACGGGAAACACGAAGAAAGACGAGTAGTAGAAGAACGTCTTCTCGATCTCTGAAACAGTAACAATGTCGTAACGCGAAATAATGCACTTTTAAACTTTGTTTTAAGGGAAATATCAGTATAGTTAGTAGACTTACTAAGAGAAAAAAATATGTATAAGTTATACAGTTAGGACGACTTCTTTAAGTACCGTAACTTGGGATTACTAGGGACATTAGAGAAACTTGGAACCACTACAGATAAAAGTGTTTTAAATTACACCCAGCTATCTTATCCTGAAAATATATAAATAATTCACAATATTTGCGACAGGCAGCGCCACTAGCTGTAATAACCTCAGATACTTTACCACGGTCTTCTCATATTTTCCTATTTAAGCTTGTGTTACACTGCAATAGAAACTAGTATTTTCGTGACCTTAATTCTTTTAGAAGTTGCAGGAATAAGTCTTCTAAGGATAAATTTTCATTTAATTCGGTCTGAGATAATATAATACTTGTTTTAGGTATGCATTAGTTAAGTCAATATTCAACTTGTTGCTAAGACTTACAGTCTTGCTTGGTTATATTGGGGTTTCATAAGCCCCATTAGTTTTTCGGCGCCACACATGGTACGATCTCAAGCTGACTGTTTTTGCAAACATGCAGAATTATTTATTACCCGTTTATATTATTGATTTCAGTCGCCTCTCAGCTCAAGTACGCTTCATTTATGAAATAGTGTCTTTTAATTTTATTCTACTCATCAAAGTAGGAATAAACTTAAAGAACACCTTAATACATTCTCAAAATCCAAATTGAACTATCCATTAAAACTATTAGTATCAATACTTTATTAGTTGCAAAAATAAACATTTTCTTTTTATAATAAAATTCAACAGATTCATCTATGTGTATCTGCATTTTGGAATGTATAGAATATACATTATACCATGTTTTGATGGAAGTCTTTTATTACTTATCACGAGTACATAGTTGTTTTGTATTAGCATAAACCTCAGTTGACTGCAGCCTTATCGTCGTGACCAGCGCTTGCTAGCAACATTATAATCTTTTAATCCTTTATTTGCTTTTAGCATGATCCGGCTAAGCTCGACTTAACCTGAGCCAAAGCAATAGTTTGATCAGTTATGCCAATCGGTCGTCTAGTTTTTTGTCTGTATGAAATAGGGGAATATCTTTATTTTTTAAACCATATTAAACCCTCGAGTACTGACATTGTTCTTCCTTGCGCTATTTCTGACACCTGGTCCCACGGACCACCTTATTTAAAATTGTATTAATATAAATATATAATATTTTATCAAATTCCAGTAAACAAAGAACAAATAAGATCAATAAAGGAAATAGTAAAAATCGAAAAGTTCATATTTTAAAACTTGAAATTTTATTAAATAATTTTATTTTTTTAATTATTTTTATTTTTTAAATTATTTTGATTTAAAAAAATTAAAAACACTATCAATGAAATTAAAAATACGTTTGAAAAATGTTTCACTACTTCAAACAATTGACACTCAGTTTCTAGGAGAACTTCAAGCATATAGGCTTGTTATATTTATCAGAACGAAAAGTTTTTTTTTGGGCTTATTTAACAAAGATTTTTTCTTGTTTCACGTAAGGAATGATTTACTTTATTTCAAATAAATCGTGAATTGGTTCGGTAAGTTGGTTTCTGTTGCGCGATTTTCTGTTCTGGTAATTTAAAAGTATTGTTTGGTGAAATTCGAACTCGCGTACCACATTGTGTTCTAGGCCATTTGAATCTATTCTTTCCATAAAAAAGCCACTCTCATTACGAATCATTTCCATTTTCTCATCAGGTTCTTAAGGCTCTGGCGCTGTATCATGATCTTCTTTAACCGAAAATATCAGCCTCTTCTATCTCCAAGCCATCTAGCAAGAGGCTAATTTTATGATAAAACCTTGGATCATCATTCTAAACAATTATCTTTCATGTTCTAGGTTGGGGTTCCATATTCGTAACACAATAGAACACAATAAAAAAAAAATAAAAAATAATCTATAAATTCGAAAAGAAATAGAATTTTTTATTTTTTATTTTAATATATATTTATGAACTTACAAGTATCGTTGATTGATATTAACTAATAAATGTAAAACATCAAATGAAAGCTTACTTTTAAAAAATCAGTTTCATTCATTAAAGTGAGTAAAACCTTTTTTCCAGTCAAAATTTTTCTTTATTTTTAAAACGTTTCGACTTATTACGTCATTTTCAATTTTCTTTTCATTAATATATTCTTACTACTTATAATTCCATTAATATTTGAATAATTTCACTCATAAATCCGTACATTATCAACCTTTTAATAGTTGTCAATTAAATAAAACTTATGTTAATAAGTTAATAAGGTTTAAGAATGACCATGGAGAACATTTCAAAATCCAAGCAAAAAAAAATTTGATTTAATTGATAACGATTAAAAGGTTGTTCCCTGTGGGTAGGGGATAGAATTTACCCACGGAATCTCCGCCTGTCGTAAAAGGCGACTAAAGGGGCATGTTGTCCCTAGGTTACGGGGCCTCTCGCGTTGGGCCAATCACCCACGCGAGAGTAAATCTGATTCAAAGAAATCAAAATGGCCTCGGAATGGCTCCATTGGATTGAGGCCCCTCTACGCTGAATGGCACAAAAAGAGGTAGCGAAAGAAGAAGAAGATTAAAAGGTTGATAATGTACAGATTTATGAGTGAAATTATTCAAATATTAATGGAATTATAAGTAGTAAGAACATATTAATGAAAAGAAAATTGAAAATGACTTAGTAAGTCGAAACGTTTTTAAAATAAAGAAAAATTTTGACTGGAAAAAAGGTTTTACTTGTTTTAATGAATGGTTTACAAATATGCATATGTTGACATCCACATGAACATTAAAACGAAAAATCAGTTTCACAATTACTGATGTATCGTTCGTGGGACATTTATATTGTGTTAATAAACTATATAACCAACCTTCCACATTCACTTTCAATAAGGGGCTGACAAGATAGGGGGCTACTGAGTCATGTGGGTATTTCCCATGAGCTAACATGAGCTTCCAGGTGTTGTCTAACTTGAGGGTTAGAATTTATTTTTCCCATACCCTTTTACTGTTATATTGCCTTTTTTCATATGTTGTTGAAATGGATCCATGGTGTATGTCTCAAACAAGGAAATTGGGAACAAAGAAAATCTACTCAAAGCGGAGATGGACTTTTGGAAAAAAGCAACATTTGTAATCAGGCGTATCGTGATACTCAATGCACTAGTTTGAGAGATAGTACAATGCTATATTACGACCAAAGAAAAAAATCTTTTATGGGAAGGTTTTACTCCACATTTTTTTCATCGACGCTATTTCTTATAATAGATGACTTACTTATGTATTCATAAATGTATAATATATTCCAACTGTATTCATCTCAATATCCATTTCTTGATCTCAAGGCTTCCCACGGAGTGTAACAGTCGGAACCTAGCCTGGATCTTTGTATGAGGGATCTAAACCACTCTCCTTTTAAGGTTAATCTTATTGAGCACATGTTCAAAGAAGGCTCTCTAACTGAAACCCGCAGGGCCTTTCCATTCTAAAGCTAGGCGGAGCACTATCAATTCTTTCACTAGAAATCCAATGAACCTAAAATATTCCATTGATATTGAGGATGGCTTATGCTTTGGTGAACAATATTAACAGTGTACTACTGATATTCGATATAATTTTAAAAATATCCCTTTTGTCAATATAAATCTATTCAGAAATAATTGGTTTGATTTTTAAAAATTTTTCACTTACGATTTAATTATTTCATTTTATGATGGGTATCATAATGAATTTCGACTCTCTGAAAGCCAACGCTCAGTGGAAGAATTCAAAACAAAAAACATTGGTCTTTGAAATAACAAGAAACGAAAATACCGCCCTACCAACCAAAAAATAATGTGGCAGGTATTTTTGTTTCCTCTTGTTTTTTTAGACTCATGGTTTTTGTTTACTCATCATTATGATCATAATTACATTATTTTTCTATTCATCCTTATCCTTATCATTGAATGAACATTTTATTATCTAATTGTTTATTATTCTATTGGGTAGACAATATTTGTTCGCGGATATGTTCAGAAATTATGATATATTTATCTACAGCCCCGGTGAATAAGTGGTTAAGTCGGATTTTGTCCAGATAGAGTTAACTGCTTTCAGACAACCGGAGTCGTATCATTCTAGCAGTTTATGACTTGAAATGGAGTAATATAAACAATAACTCCTTTTCAAGCCAATGCCTTACTTAGCCCCTTATTCACTACAAAAATAACTCGATTCCGCTTACTATAAGCTTCTCCAAACTTATTTTGGAGAAAATTAGACTTAACCACTCATTCACCGAAGCTGTAGATATATACACTATACATTTTATTAATATTATTTATAAAATACTTTAGAAATTAGGTCTAATAAACAGAATCTAATTTAAATGTCCAATCTTAAAGAATTTGTCAGAGAATCGATTTTTAAGAGGAAGACATAAGCTTACAATTTCTTTTATTCTTTATTCTATCTGATTATTAAGGACCATTCTTCACTAACTCGCATATCTATAAATTCTATACACTGAGCCTTTTTACTACTATTGCTAACACCACTTAAAAATTATATTGTATGTCAGGATGGTTTCCACTATGGTTGTGAAAATACGGCGCTTATTTTCTATCGATATCTCAGTATACCTGAGGACCGGATGCAGCATTCTGGTAAAATACGCAATCTAATAAAAACATTTTCTTTTCAATAATTTATTCTGTCGCCTTTGCCAGAACAGATCACATCTTTTATTAATCTAATATAAAAATAATCAAAGATGTGATCTTTTCCGGCGAAGGCGACAGAATAAATAATTATAAAACGGTCTTCCCTTCGTCCTTTCCGCCCAATCTAGGAAAAAGGAACAGTTTCTAAGATTAACATTTGAATAAATAATCAGAGGCGTCATGATTGCTTTTGAATCTCAAGGCATTTAGAAATCCTTCAAAACCTTCAAATCTTATTCAATATAAAGTCTTTTCCATGAAGTTTTTCTCTTTTTTTGTTTGTCCTTCTAAAACGGGAATCGTTTATGTAAGTAGGGAAGATGATGAATAATTAATGAATAATGGTAAATGAAGTAATTTCTGAAGCACCAACTTCTTTCTTCAAAAGATCCCTGATATTATTCTCCTTTATTTTTAGGGGGAGTAGGTCGATTCAGAACTTAATGAGTGAATAGTTATATTACCCCCATGATGAGAATAGTTTTCAATTGTTTTGATTCTGAGAACCCACCACACTAAGGTATTACTTATGCAATACTTGGTATTATAGAGTTATTTTAATCTGAAATTACTTATTTAAGGTAGAGGGCGGAGTAGCTATGTGGGTAGAGAGATGAGTTGATATGTGAAGGTTTCGTGTTGATAACCATTGATAACCATGGACCCTGCGGGATCCTCTTGGGGTTCACCCAGCATCTAAATGAGGGAAAAGCTATTGACCGTGATTTCGAGCAAATCACCTCCCTAGTCTTAGTCCTAGAAACAGTACAAACTCTACTATGTGCTGAAACTAAGAACATTCAGCGATATGGCAGAAATGTTAAATATAATTTTCTGTCGAAATTGACTAGTTGGAAGTGCCACATTATGGAATTGTTTTTTACACATGTTTAAATTTTCTTAGAAATGTTATAATAATTTATATACTCAATGTTTTTTTTTTCAGTATTAGTTATATCTGATTGTATTTCTTTGAGGACTGAAATTCCAAAATTTGGAAATTTGAAATAATTTACCATCGTTATTGTTAATTAGTAATATTAATAACAATTAAATCAGTTGATCATATAAGTTGATTTTTAAATTAATCAGCACTAGATTAGTTGCGATTAAATTTTATATACAGATATAAAATATGGGAGAGGGAGAGAGATAGAGAGATTTAATTTATTTATTTAATGAAATTTCGTTAATAATATTTTACTATTACAAAGAGTATTAAATTGAGGGTTAAACATATGGCAAATTATATTTTCACTTTAGTGATAGATGAAAGTCATTTTCTAGTATCACAGAACTCGTTCATCAATTAACTAGAGTGTTTTCTAGTCTGCACCTAATTTCATCTTGGGTCTTTACATTTTTCATCTTTGACTCGTTTCAACCCTATTTCGACGTGTATATTCAATTAAGTAATTTAATGGAGGTTATTCACTTAGAAAATGAAATTTAAATGTCAAAGTTTTCAAAATGTCATAATAGAATAAAGATATAAAAATATATCCAACATTAGAAAATAGGAAAGAGTGAAATAGGGACTGGCAGAGGTTTTTGAAGTGAAAACATTAGCTGCGTTTTTGAGTTGGGGAAAATGTATGAGTTCGCATAACTGACATGCTCTTGATGTATTGGGTAAGGAAATTTAAATGTTGGAATTCGATCGATATAAGATTAAAAATATTTAACATAAAGGCCTTACAATAGTTGTGCACTTGATACTTGCAATACCAGGATTGATATTGATATGATTAATACAATTGATACTAATAATAATTGATACTCCAGTCAAACCTAGACACTAGACTCCATCAAAGGCCCTGATGAAGACCTACACTGTAGATCGAAACGTTGGCTTTCCAATAAACAGTTCTCCCTACTTAAGAGCTATTTTTTTACCTCTAACATTTTATTTCTGTGATACCTTAAAACATCAATCACCAAACTCTTCTTATCTCCATATTTAAATTCAGTTGTATTCCAACGTAAGTTTTGCTTAATAAAAAAAATGTATATACTTATTGTTCGGAGTGCCTGTAGATGTGAAAACTAGGTTAATCTTAATAATTTCAATTTACAGATTATTAAATGTAAATGATTCAGACTATAATTGATTTGGATTCAAGAAACTACACATTTATAATAAAGTTTTGATTTTCACTTCTGCCAGCAGTCCTCATAACTTCCTATTTTATTTAAAGGAATAGAAACTGGAAAATGGAGTAGCTATTAATTCCTGATGTATGAAGACAGCCTTATTTTTAATTACATGTTTAACTTTTTAAAATTAAAATATAGTAAATATAATAGTACTTAAATAAGATAAAATATAGTAAAAGTATGAGAGTTTTTGTGAATTTTTATTGTCTTATTTATTATTTCATTTCCCAAAGAATTTTCTCCTTCACGTCACCTGGAGCGTGGAGAACGAGATATAAATACCGATACTAGAGCTGTCCTCATTGAGGCCTAACTAATGCTTTCATTCCAAATGGCACTTCTGATGTGACGTCCTCCTGGAAATCACAATAGTAGCTGGTTCTGACGTGGAGTTTATGATTAATGAGTTTAATTAGGGCTGTTATAAATAAGACCAGCCACTTCAATTGGAGTTTTGTCAGGCAATATGCCATCTCCCTCGATCCATCCTTGCTCAAGATAGGGCGAGGGTGGCTAAGTACTTAGGGTCCTACAGTAATGTGCGGAAACAGTAATTTGAAAGTGGAAGCTACCTTGCCATGGATGCTAACTCTGAACGAAGTTCAGATAATCAATTTGTTACGAAAGTAAGAATTACATAAAATAATTGATTCCAGAACGAAAGGTCTACTGACTAATTTAAGAAGGCTACACAATAGGAGTGATCGTTGAATAGGAGATATTTTGTTGTTGTTTGGTTTTAAAATAACCAGAAACTGCTATTGCTGTCATAACTATACATGAAACGATTTATTTAATAAAACAAAAAACTATATAGTAAGCAAAACATTTTAAAATGTTTGGAAACAAAACCAATTCTGCTGAATAGTTATTTATTCGTTTATTCATTGATGAGTTACCTTTGAAGTACCTTGCAATGCGTCTATCAAATTTTATTTCACTGTTTTTTTCTCCTTTATTTATTGAAATGTGAAATTTGTGAACTATTAATATTTTCTGAGCAGGTCTCCTGGCCATGATTTTTTTAATACTCCTATTGAAACTCCATGTAACAGAGAGTAGGAAAGAGAAAGAACGAAAGGATTTAGGTGATGTCTAATAAGTGGAATGTAATTCATTTGGTTTGAATATGCGATTTTACATTTGGAACATGTCGTTTTATATTGTGTGTGGTGTAATTCGAAATTAACCAAGGTGCATTGACTTATATTTTTCTTATATATCTCATCTTATAATTTTGGATTGTCTTACTTGCATGTTGTGTATATGGACGTTTTTTGCCGAACCCTGAACTTCTACATATGTCCAAGTCGATCCAAGTTGTGAAAAACATTTAATATAATGAGCCCTTATCAATAATTTTATGATATTGACGTATTGGTCGTTATCACCAAAGCCCTAAAAATCTACCGAAGCACACCATAATGCTAGTCATTGACTTTATCAAGGACCCTTCTCGAAGATATGGTTTCATTAATTAGGGCTGAAGTATCATGTAAATTTGTGGGGTTTTATAATTCATGGGAAGGTTGTTCTAACCAGTAAAGATTATAGGGATAAACCAGGACGTAGATGGGATGATTAATTTTCGAATCAAACCCGAAGGAGTAGGACGTGGTAGGCAGGTGTTAGTTGTTATCATTAAGACTTAACGTTTGCCCAGTATTTTATTTTTATCATTAGTACTGACTTTTTAGGTTTTACAAAATTCCAATTTATTATTTCTTGGCCCATGTCATATTTACTACCAGCTATCTGTTTCCCTTTTTAATTAAGGAAAAAAATTAAAAACGGGCATTGAAATCGTAAACCAATTCCCTTTTTTTCTGGATCGTAAACGTAAAACCTTTCGCTGGTACGTGCTCGTTGCTATCCAATGGTGAAGACGTTACACCATCTGTTCCCTGCGGCGATCCGCCAGGGCTAAGGTATCTGAAAACAATTTAGATATCTACGATGGCCTCCGGCATCTCATCAATTCCTCTTCACCGAATCTGATTGATATAGTTTTGATATCCTTCCTATCCACCAAATGAATGCACATTATCAGTTTTTCTTTATTTTTTCCATATAATACCAAATTAATTTGTATCTACTCATTTTTACAATAAAAGTCCTCAATCTGTGGTCATGTTTTCAAACTATATGCTATTTATGAGTTTTTATTTTATGAATATAGTCGAATTTATGGCCTACCTGATGGCATAAACATATTTCTACGAAGTTACCATTTTTCAGAGATATATGAAAAATTGATTTAAGCGGGAGAAGAAACGCTAGTGAATACAAAAAGTTATATCCAGGCAACATAGGTATGCTAAAATAAAACATGAAAAACATGTTTACATTCCACACGAAAAAGTCCATTATGTAGATAATATTTCGTGGCACTAAGGTGGCTATAAATATTACTATATTCATAAAATAATAATTTATAAATACCAAAGATTTTCAAAAGTCACTGTAGATTGAGAAAGTTTATTGTAAAAATGTGTATGTATAAATTAATTAGGAAATTTAATAATATATTTATAAAACAACATGTAATATATAATATATTTATGTAACAACATCCCTTTCTTGTAGCCAGTTATAATATTATAGATTCATTATTAAAAATTATAATCATAATTAAATGTGAAAAATATTTTCGTTTTCGCCTAGCGGTTGCTTTGTGAGGTTGTGATTCTTGAAAAAGTGGTGTTTTTCACATTCGATGCATATTATTTCTATCGACCCTATATTCGTGATATTTTAAATTATTAATAATCATCCATATATACTTGTATGGAATGTACTTACGTATTCATATTTTATTATATTATGTTTACTCAATAATTTAAAATTTCCAAAATAATACTGAATCTTTGAAATGGATATCCCCAGCTGTATACAAGCAACTTATTTTATCATATATAAAAAAAAAAAATTGTGTTAAGAAAATATATTGTATTGTAAAACTTCCTTTACAAGATTACTTAAGCTAATATTTTTGCTAGGACTTGGAATTTTCTGCTGATTTTCAAGTTTCACTCCTAAGTCTAACCAAACAAGCTCATGAATCTTAATGTAATCAAAATCGACTTGAGTACATTTGTTGGTGGAAGTGTTCACGATTAAAATACTTTTTAATAATTACAACATGAACAAGATATTATTTAATATTATTAGACACATTAGTAAATAAAGATTAGAATGAACGATATTGGAAGTTATTACACATTAAAAAAAATTAAAGTAACAGAGCAAGTTGAAAGATAAAAAATAATAACAGTTTGCCTTGATTGACTGAAGACTCGATGCTGATTCCACCAATCTATACTTACAATCTTCCGTCCACGGATTATTACTCAAATCCAAAACCGTTAACACAATCCTCTCAACTACGCCCTTTACCAAGGATCCAGGATTTTTTTCTGGGGGGCACAACGGGCAGACGGGCAAAAAATCAGCAATAACTTAGAAATACACTTAAAGTATTTATAGAAAGGCTTATTAAAATATCCAAACAACAGTTTCACTCATGTTATTTCTGTAATTTTAACAACTATCATCACATGATTTGCCTATAAGTATGTACTGTAATGGATTCTTCACAGTACACAAACAACCGTCTGTGGGGCACGTGCCTCCGTACCCCTCCCCCCCCTAGATCCGCCTATACCCTTTACTTACGGAACTTTACCGACCGTTAATTTTTTAGGTGTATGGTTCTTATTATACCCAACAGTTTTACAAGCTGATCTCAATTTTCTCGACTGATTATATTAATAAATTATATAAGCTGAATCCTATACAATTCCGCATTGTGTAATTTCCTACAATCTCCTTCATTTTCGAAGGATCAACAGTTGAAAGTAATGGTAGTTTTATATTTTGAATTTCTGGACAAAATATAATTGTTAACCGATAAATTAATCGAACTGCTATTCAACCAGAATGTTTTATAAAAAAATGTACTTTATTTTTTATTGGAAAATATTAAGAAGTAACGTTTCAGATAATAAATAATGTTTTTTTCAGACATATGCTTTCTACAGCATTTTAATTGCAACAAAAAATTATAATTAAATTAATAATAACAGAAATATTATGAATTTATACTTCAATTCATGCTATAGATCAGAGATTCTACTTTTAAGGGTCTAGGAGATTGGAGTGCCCAATCCCAGCCACAGCCAATGAAATCCGCGAATGAAATCATGGCCAATGATAGTTCGAAGCTATTCTCGAGTCACTGCGGATTTAACCCCGATGAGGAATATTCAAACAATGGAATTGGTGTTAAGATCATCGTTTTGGACGATATATTATGGAGCGATATATTATAGATACTTGGGAGTGGGTCGGAAATATTTAAATCGATTACAATTCGTAGACTGCTAATTTTTTCATTGTTTTCAATCTGTGATGTAAGTAAATTTAGAAGTTTAGCCTAATGGCCCGCTTTGTGGAAATATAGAACCCTTTTCTATTAGGGAGCTTCAAACAATTTTATCACTTTGACCACATTGTAGGAAGATGCAAAATAACCTGTACCACTAAAACCATTGAAGGAATCAGTACAAGGTAGAGTCTGTTCAGTTTCTATAACGTGAAAATACTCTATAACGTCTGTACTGTTTCTATAATAAAGGTGATTTGTGCTACACCTCGGAGAATTCATAGGATCAGTTGGTATCACCAAGAGTGTTTCTAGTTCCTCCAGGATCATCAGTGGTTGTTAACAGATTAAAAGAATTATCTGCCACAGCCGGATTTGACCCAGGACCTTCGGCACTGCAGCGCAGCGCTCTACATCTTAGCTACCCTTCTCCATCATCATCATTTTAATTCCTGTTCCATTGGGGAAAAAATCAGTGATAGAAACGATTCATATCACTAATTAGTAATCCATTCGTAGCGTAGTTGGACGTCAAAGCGATAAATGGGACGTTGCGAAATTCCATCATCCCCTGCCTCTATAATATTTAAATGTAGCTCTTTGAAAGTACCACAAATTGGGACAGCACATTTGGACCGCTAAGAGCATTTGAAGCGGACCCGGCTTGGAGTGTTTTGGAACGGGAATAAAGCTAAATAGAAAACGTAGCGGTTCATGAACGGCTTTTCGACTTGACTGTCCTCGTCGGCAACCCCTTTAAAGCCCAGTTAGCGCTAAGTCCCAAAGAGGCCGCTCCATGTCATAATTCATCCCCCTCATCCAACCACCCCTTTAGTCCTCTACAGATTTTATAAAATATTTGCTTGTCCGCTACAGGTTTCCTGCTAGATGTGAAAGGATACTACAAAATATGTTTGAAATAATAATATTTTTTTAAACTTTAATATTATTATTCCATATTTATTAATTTATTGATTCATTTACACATTTTTTTAAATTAGACTGACACAACAAGTTACTGCTCTCCGCCACTGGCTATTTTAATAGTTACTAGACCAACTCTGTAATCTCCCAATTAATTACAGAAGTTTCATATGCATGACTATCATAAATCTATTTAGGCTAACGAAGTAGAGCTTTGGAGCTCAGTTAGCCCAACGAATTCCTCTCGTATCCAATCCTAACAAAATCCTCAATGCTCCATTTGTACTTGATGTTCCATTTGTTGCTGATGGCCCGAGCCCGATATCAATCCATTCAAGACAAACTTCCATCTCAAAACAAATTTAAGAAAAATAGTTAATCGTTTTCAAGTTTGGTAGAAACGTAATTTGTTTTTTTATTTTTATTACTGAAGTGAATTTCTAAACGTAAATTTGATTAGTTTTATTTTATTATTTTATGGTTCTTATTTAGATTTTAGTAATCAAGATTCCTTTGCCATCAACGTATTACAATACACCTTGCTGCCTTTAATATTTATTTTCCTTATTTATATCTGCTATTTGGCTGCTCTTATTCCATCCTAATTAAGTAAAAGTATCAAAGTATATATACATTTTTTTTTAAATTGCAATTTCTTTCCCATAAAAAAATAACCTAATGCTATAAATGCAGTAGATAAAGCTTTATAATAGTGAAATGAAATCTTATAAGCCCCATAAAAATTCTGCATGTACGGTTCGTTAGTTAGTTGAAATCACGCCAACTTGGTTTAATAAACGAATTTATCTGCTACCCCATGGAGCAGAATCCAGCCAGATTAAAAATAAATCATAGAGGAATAAACTTTAAATAATTCATAACTATTTGGCTATTAAAATATTTTTGATTAAATCTTTCAGAGAAGAAAAGAAGGAAAAAACACAACACAAAATGAAAAAGGTGTTTTAATTTCCTTTAGTTGTTTCTTGTTGTTGGTATCATATTTACCATGTTTAGAGCCGGAGTAGGTCTGAAAAGTGGGCATGAGTGGGCATCAAGTCGATGGCTAGTTGTAAAAATTATAACATTATTGTCACGTTCTAGTACTCTGACAATGTCGGGGATATGTACTTACATGACATTATTACCTGTTCTGTTTCAAATCTAAGTACTTCTGTATGATAATAACTGGTTATACCTATGCCACTCAGTATATCTTCGTAATTGTGACCTAAAGAGAATACTAAATGTTATACCAACACCGAATCTTCTTCTTCTTCGGCTGTACAGTCCAAGATGAACTTTGGCCTCTCCAACAATGATTCGCCATTCCTCTCTGAACCAACACCGAATACGAAGCTTTAACTTATTCCAGGTAACCATTTTTTATTTCAGGTTTTTATTGAACTGAGAATACAATTTTTTTGGAATTAAGTAGTGTCATGAATTAAAAAATAAATACTGTGAGACTCCAATGATTGTATGAGCTAAAGGATGGTGTGGAATGTTTTGTACAAATAACTGGTATCTCAATTATCGCTGTGATTTCGGTAATATATTGACTACCTTCATATTAGGTACACTTTCTTATGAACAAGTTATGGGGGATATTCTATTTTTTATCGTGATTCGAGTAAAAATTTTAAATTTATTATAAATGTTTGCGGTTATATCTACAGTTACGGTGGATAAGTGGTCAAGTCGGATTTTGTTCAAAGAGAGCTTACTGATTTCAAATTAGCGCAATCATATCATTCTCGTAGTTTTTGGCTTGAAATGGAGTTGTAATATAAACTATAACTCCTTTTCAAGCCAATGCCTTACTTAGCTTCTTTTGACTACAAAAATAACTTGATTACGTACTTATTTAAGTACAAGAAACTCATTTTGGAGAAAATTAGCTTAAATACTCTTTTAGGTTTCCATGGCGAATATTATTACAAAAGTCTTTATTGATTTCTTCTGGTTTAGACCCTGTTGATTAATTTTTCGCCAACGTTTCGCCAGCCATGCTTCTGACTTCTTCAGGGCTGAAATGAGAATGAGACGAGAAAATTAGGCTTAACCACTTATTTGATACTTATTATCCATACTTATTCCCGGAGCTGTCTGTATGTTCTTCGAATTATGCGAGAGACGTATAATTCAAAGAACGTATAGTAAATATGATAACAATAATAGGCTGACTTGTAAGAAAGATTTGTATTTATTGTTAATGGAACGATTTGGCATAGACATGAAAAAGATTTTCTGATATGGACTAATTAGGGTGACTATAACCTTCTAACTTATAACTTAGTGACTTGCTATGGTCTAGTCATACCACCAAATATAGTCATATATCCTTATCTTTTAAAAATGCATAAATATGCATATAAAAGAAGAGGGGAGGTCAAGGTAATTACATAGCTGACAAAAAACAATGAAACTTCCTGCATTACAAATCCATTTTATTGGCAATTTACTTTTGATTACACACCTTCCGTTAACTAAATATGTCTTGTCAAAAGCATAGAATATATAAATTGAAATATGAAATTTTCTGCGATTTCAATACACAGTTAATGGCATAAATAGGCAAAATAAGTGGTGTAAGATTCAAATGACTAGATTGCGTACGTGAGTTATAGCTGGTAACCCAACCACCGCTACATGGCCGTTCTCATAGATATAAGACTTTTCGTTATAATCGTGGTTCGGATATCCTTTTTGGCTTGATCAAAGCTTCGAACAGAGGTTTGATCAAAAGGATGATGACAGAGATTTTTGCCTAATCGACGCTGGACACCATTAGCAGCGGAAGAGCAAAGGAGATGAGGTGATATAAGACAACTAATTGCGCCGCGACCACACTAACGACTCCATCCGATGGCTCCCATCCATTACCATCCTCCCAGATTCCATAATGACATCAAGCCCATCTCCATGTCTATCTTCTATCATCCGCTCTGCACAAATATCTATCTCTGACGATGGGAAACAGGGTCATTTCGATTTGGCGTTCTCCGAAGGAAGCACTCGTTTATTTTTAAATTTTTGTAAAATTTATAAATTATTAAAAGCAGTGCCACTACATCCCAGAAAAAAGTTCTCAGTACCTAATAGAATTCGTACTGCCTCTATCCAACTTCTGTGCAGGAATATCACTCACAAGCGCCAAATAATTTTTCTCCCAAATTATGGGTACATGAAAAGAGCAAACCAATGATCGGTATTTATTTAGCAGGTCACCATGAAACCTACCTCGTTATATCGTGTAACCTCTTATTTTCAATCTTCTCAGTTGAGATATTTGTTTGTTTATTCAATTTACGTCACTTTATGCTTTTTTAACTAAGTGATCGCATTATGGCACGGAGGGAGTTCCAAATTTTGGTTATTCAGATTTTACTAGGAAAAGGGGGTACCTGACATCGCACAACCTTTGGGCCCACATTTTAAGTCTCTTTTTGATTTTTTAATTCTATTAAATATGATATCTAGGGTATTCCTAACTCGCCCTTTAATATTTGTTTAAACAAATTGTTTCCTATTTTTTATATCCTTTAAATGTTTGAATCCTTAGAGTTTTGATAACTACTGGCGATCTAGTACACTAGGAACATCAATCACTCAAACGGTTTTTCTTTGTTGGCTCTTTATCTGACCGCCATTTCTGTCTTGTTTCTTCTAGCACCCGTTTTTATGAGACTTGGTTCAACATAAAGATTAACCCAAATGGTATCTTCATTCATTAGGTCGAACCTAACTTTTTTTAATTCCTTTTATAAAATATTATAATGTCCCCTAATATTGTACTCTTTAAAAGTAATGATGATTTTTACCAATCGGTTAATAATAACAGATAACCGCATTGTCGAGAAGTGTTGTATTTACAATATTTCTACATTATTATACTATTACATTACAATATTTCTATGTCATATTTCGAAACAGTTGATGTTCAATATTGCTGGTCAGTCCTAAAATATGTTTTATCTTAAAAAAATATTTAATACTTATTTGATCCGATCACTGGCAGAAAGATGAGTGGAATTAATTGAAAACAATAGACTTTAATATTCAATGATATTTTGGTTGAAAAATTCGTCTCTCCAATAATTCTCCAACCGATTGTGAGACCACAAGATCCCGTCGAATAGCTTTATCGAATATGATTGTTAAAGGCTGGGAGCTTACACTGCAATGGTTACCAAGTCACGTGTGGGAAACGAATGGGAACACCAACTTGCCGCGCAAGGCGCAGCACTACCTCAACCAGACAACCTCGTTTCCCTAACCCCAGCCAAGGATAGGATCGAAACAACAATTGGAAGCTATACAAAGTACCAACGATACAACGCTAGCAGAGGGAAAAATGGGAGTGCCTTGCACATGAGCAGCTCCCCCGAGATCTTACGAGAGGCGACTTATCAGAGGTTATGATTACCTCCAGGCACATCTGTACAGAATGGATATCGTTGAATCTGATAATCGTCCCATACGTCTTTCAAGTGTAATGGATGGTGAACACTTACGACATTGCAGTGGTCTTAAAGACGTTCCAAACAATGATGGCGATGCATGTCTTTATTGGGAAGCTCGTCGGCGTATGGCAGAAATTTCACGTGCTGGCTTGGATAAATTTAAAAAAAATAATTCACTTAGTATTTTAAAAATGATAAAAAGGATCTATTCATATGAAACGACCAAATATTTAATACACCTATATTACTACTCTTATATAATTGCTTTTCTTAAACATAAAATATTTTAAAGTAAAATATCAATAGTTTACTTCTCAAATCCTATCTAGCTCTCTGAGAAGTAAATTATTTGTGTGAAAATGCCGATAATAACATATTTAGGATGGGTGGGTTGAATTTTTCAATAACGGGGAAAAGCCATAGCGAAAGGAGAAAGCAGGTCAACTGATTTCCTTCATACGTTTCCCCCCGAGACCTTTTCACGATCCCTTTTTCCGGAAGGAGTTCTATTTATTTCATGGTAAATTATGAGCTATGACAGTACGTGGACGAGTCTTCAATGCTTTCTCCTGACCTATTTCTCCAATAAACGCCTCCGAATTTATCTTTATCTTTTCACTGAGTGCGTTCAGTGAGTGAGGATGTTGGCCGCATCCTCTATAATTTAATTTTTTTAATTTGAAACTTGAAGAAAACAAATAATTTTTTAAAGAAAATGCATGCATGGGAAAGAAAAATATTAAGAAGAATCAGGGGTGGAGTGGCCGAAGATGGTGTATGGAGAAGAAGAAAGAATGAGGAGCTGATGGAGCTACACGGAGAGCCGGACATGGTGGATTTGATAAAGAAAGCCAGAATTAGTGGAAAGAATGTCAGACCTCAGGGTACCAACGAGAATGCTCTATGAGAAACCAGATGGAAAACAAGGCATAGGACGCCCTCGGATCAGATGGCTCGATGATGTCGAAGAGGACTTGAAAATGCTGGGTGTACAAAACGAGAAGCAGAGATTGTTTGGTTCTTGTGGTGGAGGTCCGTATTTGCAAGACCGTTGAGCCAAAATAATAAATAAATAAATAAATATATATATATATATATATATATATATATATATATATATATATATATATATATATGTATGTATGTATGGGGAAGAATGGTCTGGGTGGAGGTCAGTGAATGTAATTATTAAATAATCTGAGCATTTTCTGATTTTTGTCTTCTTCTTCTTTGGACTTAATCTCAAATTTAGAGCAAATATATTTATTTTCATTAATTGCATTGTAGAAGGCAATACAAAGGTAAAAATATATTTATATATTTTATACCCCTGAACTAATTTATTTTTAAAGAAAAGATAAATCAATAAATGTCAATGAAGATCAAATGCAGCACATATCGCATCAAGAGCCAAATCAGTGACATCATTTTTTTTTTTTAATTTAATATATATTTATTATAAAAACCTATGCACATTTTTTATATTTTTCCCTTTTCGGCTTTTTTTTTCATTTTTACAAAGAAAAATAACAGTCTTGATTGAGGCAGATCATAATATTTCTCAATATATGAAAAATAAAAATTCAATATGGATAAACTTGACTGAGAATAGTTACTATTTTTATTAACTTATATTTTATTGTATTCTTTAAATAGGAGAAAAAAACCTATTTCCAGTGAAAAAAAAATTATTCCTTATTTTCGAGATACGTTTCGGCCTAAGCCATTATCAATCTTCTGTTTAATTGTTTCATTTTTTACTTATTATATGGTTAACAATTAGACCATTAGTCATTCATCTGTAAAATCATGCATAAATTCTACAATTATAACAATATAAATAATTCAATAAATAAAACTGTACATAAATTCTTTTATTGTCCAACAAATAACCAAAATAAAGCATAGATACCTCAATTTAAGTTGTTTTATTCCATTTAAAATTTTTTTCAAATTCAGAGGGAACCATGTCCTCTTTGGTCATTTAATAATAAGTTAACCTTTGATCTTAGCATATTATGTTCTTTCATATTATTTTTGAAATTCTTTTAATAAAATAATATTTAATATTATAAAAAAACACCCTCAAATTAAAAAATAAATAAATAAACAAAAAATTAAAACAAACAATCAAATAAGGAATAAATTTTTTTTTTACTGGAAATAGGTTTTTTCCTCCTATTTAAAGAATAAATTATATATAGTCCAGTTGACCTATTTTTAAAAAAAAATGAGGACTTATATTTTATTTTATTTCTGAGCAGGATATACACGTACACACAAATATTCTTTGACGTTTTTTATTCTTTACATGAAACATTAAGTAGAGCATCTTATACATATTATTTGGAAAAAAAAGTTGCTATTAAACGATGTAATATTCGGAAACAGAAAGAACTTTTTAAAAAGACAATTCCAAGGGCTACAAAGAAGTAGCCCGACTGGGAAAGGTATTGCGGACAACTTAAAGGAAAATTACTAACACATAAAACAGTAAAAAGTTTACAACTTTTATGACATTTAACTCTTAGAAAGAAACAGTTACAAAAGCTGTTCGGTCGGGAACTTTTGCAGAATTTAAAAACTTTTTATTTGGTTTTCACTCATTTCCTGGGCGCCGTTTTAATAACTTCAAAGAAGCGGGCTGGAGGGAGTAGAAAAAGCCCGCAACCCTCGGTTTCATTTAAATTTAAGGCTCTAAATCCTCGCAGTATTGTTTTATCCAATATCCTATATTTCCAGATAGGAAAGAAACAAGTTTTATATTTCCCTTTATAAATTTAATAAAACAAAAAAAGAAAAGAGAGATGAGAGATCCTAGAGGTTGTTTAAATATTTTAAATTTAACTTGCCCTTTCAGTTATTATTATATATATATAGTGTGTGTGTATATAAGACCTACACCAAACGTCTTTTAAAAGTTACTGATATGGTTACTATGGTAACAGCTTGGATTTAAAAATCGGGAAGCTTACACTCACTTACAGTACTGTTGAACAGTTTAAGAAGAATAATTTTATAAATAGTGTTAAATATTACTTTTAAAATTGTTTCTTTTTTTACAGCAAAGACTGTATAATATCAGTAGTTGAAAAATGTTAAAGAAAAATATTGTTATAATAAAAATAAATTATCTTTTTTTACAGACCAACTCAATTTAGTTTTTACTTCAACACAGAAATTTAATATTTGAATCTACCAACATTATAAATTAAATATTAATATTATAAGTAACATTTTTCACACTATTTACAAAACTGTTATTCTTAATCTATTTAAACTGGGGGTTTTTAAATCCCAGCTGTTACCATTGTTACCATATACCATATAAAAGACGTCTAGTGTACGTCTTTATATATATATATATATATATATATATATATATATATATATATATATATATAATATATATATATGTAGGAAGACGCTAAGTAAAGATGGTTCACGTTTGGGGCTTCTTGTTCTCCTTATTTGCCCACCAGATTTTCATTCTTTTAGTTGATTTATTAACAACATTAATAGCAATTCTTCACAAAACTGCTAACTAAAAGTAAATACAGATTATGCACTATTCATTCACTGAATATTAATTGCATTTATTTCTCAATTGTTGAAAAAATTTATAGGCCCATTTGAAGGCTCGATGTAATAAATGTACAAATATATTTTTCTTGTAAACAAAGAAAAAAAAAGGAAATAATTTCTAGAAATATGCTGTTCCTTAATAACCATCGATTATTTAAAAACAATATGTATCGTTTTTAACAATTCTCTCCTTGAAATATGTCTAGCAGGGTGCATATTTTTAAGAAACATTTTTTTCCCAAACAAGCGCTTAATCATAATTCACCACATTTGGTTAGTCGATGTAAATATAATTACAAAAATTAATTTTAATTACAAATTAATTTACCGAAATTATTCCACGACTTTTATATTCCCATAGTCCTTTCAGACATCTTTGCCATCTTACGTCTTTCATCCACAATTTCTTAGCTCTGCCTTTCATCTTTTTTTTTCTTGGAGCTCAAAGCAAAGAATTCTACTAAAGCATCTTTCGGCTCTCGTTTTCATGGTATATAAAAAAAACCCGACTGTTTATGTTCATTTTGCTTCCTCTTCGATTTCTATATGATCAGTTTTTGTTTCATTTTCCTCTTTTATCCCTTGAGGTATTTAGATATAATTTTTATTTCTTACTATAAATGCTACCAAATTATTGTTAGAAAAAATATCAAAGATAAGAGTGGAGAAAAAATAGGCGAGATACATTTATAAAAAAAAAATAAAATAAAATTATTCTTTGACGTTTTTAGATATACTTTTTGCTTATGCCAAAAATGCTACTAAATCATTATCGTAAAAATGTCGAAGTACAAGACTAGGATAAAATCAGATGAGGTGCGTCATAAAAATAAAAAATGCACTGGTGTATTTTAAGTGACATTACAAATGGAGAGGTGACCACTACACTAAACTTCGCAAATAGTCTTGCATAAACAACTAAAAAGAAGGGTCTCGTGTGTCCAAACATACAAAAGCACTCCCTACAGCCGATGTTCCAGGCAAAAATAACGCCTGCATTTGAGAGCTACCTCGTCCATTACCAACATGGCCCCAATGTATCTTTTTACCCCAGCTCTCCATCCCGTAGCTTCTTCGCCGATTTACTTTAGGGATCAAAAATAAACATAACCTCACAGTCTGCAAACCGCTTACGAATTTTAGCTTAGTACTCATTCAACGAAACCTCAGAGGATAATAGTATACGGTTTCATAGTTCAATAGTTCATAGTTTTTTTTGTTTTTAAAAAGAGAAAAATCAAACTAAAACTGACAATATAGAAATTGAATAAGAAACAAAATACAGTATTTTTCACGCTATGCAAGGTAAAATATCACTGTGCTTTTGACGTGAATACGTCCTTAAATTTCCTTCAATAGTGGCAGATAATTCATAAAAACAAATGATAACAAAATCAGGGTATAGAGTTTAGTGTTGCATCTTTATCCAAAATTCAATTAGACCACTGGATGGCTAAAGGATCAAATTATTCAATACGCTAAGTAATGACTGAAGCATCGCGATGGAAGGGTAAATGCCGGCATTTTGAGGTCATTTGCTGGGTGTCGAGATTTCCATTTAGTATAATTTTTGACTTGGAGAAGCTATGACGTTCGTTTCGGTTTCAATCGTCAGCTGTGGTCAAAATGTATCGATTTTATATGAAGCATTAGTATAAAATAATGGCATTGAACATAATAAGTTGTTAGAACAAAAAAAAAAAATATCAAAAGTATATACCGTCGACCTAAAAGCGTTGAAAAGCCAAATCCAAATGCAGAGATCGATCGGTTGGAAAGAGCTTCTCAACAGTGATCGAATGATGACAATAAGACACCATATGACCGAGTCAAACTGACCTATAATTAATAATGTTATATTGTGTTATAACACAGTAATTATTCGTTTTTTTCGTGATTCTCATCTCAGCTCTGAAGAAGTCAGCAGCATGGTTGGCGAAACGTTGGCAAAAATTTATCTACACGGTCTAAACCAGAAGAAATTAACAAAGTCTTTTATAATTATTCGTTTGTTGTTTACTTGAATTTTCCCTGAATACATAAGTAATAATATTTTAAATAAAAATATTACCCGTTACGTAAGCGTATTCACATACTACATACGGCCTTGTCCACGACACAGCCATCCCATTTTTATTATTTATTTTTATAATATATCTCATATAATTTTATTTTACCTCTTTTTTGATTGTTATTTGGCATTATTTTTCTAATATTGATTTTATAGCATTTATTATAAGATATAAAAATTATATCTAAAAAATTCAAAGGATAAAATAGGAAAATCAAACAAAATCGGATCACATTTTTTTTTTATGTAATGCCAGGTAGAATGTCTAAGGTATATATATAGTTAAAAAAATTTATATTTTATTTCAACTAATAAACCAGTTTTCATTATTGTAATAATAATTTTGTACCATTTATGGTATCTATTCTGGAGTTTGTCGCTTAGAGTTGAGTTACTAGTTTTAACTGTTAATTCTTTTCCTTTTTAATATTGTGCAGCAATACAAATTATCTTGAGTGAATGTAATTTTGGGAATTGTGTATATTTCGGTAATAATTTCATCAACAAATAAATGTGCCAAGTAACATTTCGAAGTATAGATGATACATGTTTGTTTAAACGTTCGTTTCTTGATGAAATTATTGCCGAAGTACAGTGCTCTATTTTTAAAATGTAACTCATCTAATTTTATTTCACCCTTTTTCTTCAATATCATTTGATATTCATTTCTAATAATGATTTTGTCGTATTTTTTGTAAGAAATAAAAATTATATCCAAAACTTTAAAGGATAAAAGAGGAAAATCGGAATCAAACAAAATCGGATATTGTTTTTTTTGTTGTAATGTTAGGTAAATTTTCCAGTGGTTTTTATTTTTATATCATATCTCAACTAATACACAATTTTTCATTTTTGTAATAATAATTTTGTAACATTCAAATCAAACAAAAAATTATCATATTGAAATTGAAGGGAAAACAAAATGAACAAAGTTCATTTTTTTTTATATCATGAAATCTTTTTTCATCTTTTTTCATCCCAAAGCTTCTTCACCTATTTAATTTAGGAATAAAAAATATACATACGCTTACAGCCAGATTTGCTTCTTATGTTTGAAAGAATGAGAACTAAGCATATAGTTGTTATTTATTATTAATACATGTATATTCGTTGATACATGCATATGGATTCGTTCATACATGTATATTCATTGATATAAATAAAAATTCGAAAAATATAAGAAGTTTCATTTTTAAATTTGGTTTACGTTAACAGGGCTATCTCCAACAGATTGGCATCTATTCAGAAATATGGAATACTCCCTTAAGGATACATTTTTAGAAATTGAACCTTAAGTCAAATTTATTTCAAACTTTTTCTCCTCAAAACCTGGATTTTTCAGTTCTTCCAGGTAAGACTTATGGAAAATGAGGGTAAATATTTCGATTAAATAAAGTTGTTTTAGTAAATAACCTTTCGTTTTCTTTACCTGCATGAGGCGTATAGGCTGCTTTTAGCTTTAACTTAAGTCACGTATAGTTTACCACATGACAGGGCGAGCAATATGTTTTCATCTGACCACTCACCAATGCATAAAAGATCGGTCAAGGTTCATAGTAACAGAAAAATAAATAGTTAGCCTGATAAATAATAAAAAAAAAAAGGAAACGTAACTTTTTTTCTATACATATATATTTTTTAAATATTTTAATTAACTAATTTTGAATCCTTTTTAGTGAGATCGTAGTGAAGATTGGTGGGTATACGTGTACTTAGCTTTGCCTTATTTCGAATTATTCCGCCTCAACCGTAACACGCAACGGTTAACAGGGACGCGGTGCATTTATTGAAACGGAAAGATCACTTAGGCTTGTGCCTGGTACCACACAGCACGTTAGCATGGCATCTCAACATCTAGCGGCTACGGCTCACGCATAATATAGATTATAACAATAGGAAGACTTCTTAAGAAAATAAATATATCGAAAAAAGTACTAAGCACAATAAAAACAATACTAAAATTTTAGATAGTAGACTGACATAAAAAATGATTATAGCTAAATACAGGAGAGGAAAATACATGATGAATCAAGAGTACAAAGGATACTCAGGTGTTCAATAATACCTTTAAAATTCAAAATTGGGAATTTTGGCATAAGAAATGTTTAAATTACAAAAATCACAATAGAAATCATTCTGATCACACCAATTCAGGTTGTACCTACAAGGTAAAAAAAAAATAAGAATATGTATAAATACAACTACGATTCTACGTCAACAAAGAAATAACAAAAATTCAAAAAGAGAAAAGAAATTAAGAAAGGGTACGTTCCAATAATTGAAATTCCGTGGTGTTTTTCAGTACACGAAATAAACAGAATACGAAAGGAGCTATTTCTTGTTACTACCGTTTTGTTGGGCCAACGGCCAACGGTTTTGCAAGGAGATGATTTGGTCAAGCTAATGCACGATCCCCTAGTTTTTTCTACTAAAGGGTAACCATATTATTGATGCTCAAATTAATGAATTTTAAATATCCAAAACCAGATCCAATGCCTAATCCAGACATCAGCAGTTGTTCTTTTTGGGACATTACATATTTGTATTCTGATAACATAATACTTCACTAACGTATATCTAAAGTAAAATTATGATTCATAGCCGCATTACAAAGGCATAGGGAATCTAATAAATATTATTATTGTTGTTAACGAAGTTATAGCCGTTGGAAAAAAAGTCTAAACTGTTTTATCGCTGTAAATTAGAATGAATACTAATGTACATTGCCTATATAACTTTTTTAGTAAATCAGTAAATAAAATCACCGGATTATCAGTTTATAGATTCTCAGGAAAAAAAAATATACAGTTTGTGGACGAGAACCAAATATCCAATTATCTACAAACGGAAGGAGAATCAAAAGTTTTAACCAACTAAACTCGGGCCTATAATTAAACTACGAAAACTTTTACATTTTTTTGCCAAGTTTTGAGTTTTCCGGTAACTCCTAATGACAGAAGTTGGTGAGAGTGGATTGAATAATACAGGTACACCTTCCTAAGAGGACCGCCATTAAATCGATCTAACTCCAACATAATTCTACGGTTATTTAATTTTTTTTCTCTTCTCTGCACCAAAGAACTTTTATTTTTCGAACTCATTATTAAGATGAACTCACCTCCAAGCTAAGTTCTGGTTCCTTACTTGAGCATTGAACAGATCCAGTGTAGAAAATTTTCTAACTGATAAATGAATGATGTATTTTTATTTGTATATAACTATATTAATATAATTATTTATATATATTTATATTATTGACGTTTCACTCATCCAGTTAGATAGTTTTAAAAACAAGTTATATTAGTTGATATTGTTCATATTTTTGTTTCATTTTCTACTTTCTTAGTTTCTATTTTACTTTGTCATTTGCATAAATATGTAATTATCTATGGTTTATCTTTATATAATTATTGTAATCTTATTTCTGTTTTTCTTTATTTCTTGTACTCTGTTTTCTTTTAAATGTTATCACTGTAGCTAATTCACAGCTTTTTTTTTTCTCATTAATTCTTTCTCACTTGTAAGACATATAATACCCTGTATTAATATACTCTAAGACGTAATAATACCCTATATACCTGTATTGTTATTCTAAAGGGACTTGACCCAGAATAAATAAAGAATTTATAAAAAAAAATTAATAATACTGTATAGTTATGGTTAGAAAAAGAATCATAGCTGAACCTATCTAATCTTAGTAAATTTTATATTATAATTTTGATAAAAATAATGTTATACAACTTATTATATAAGAATGAGTTACCTAACATAGATCATAAGGTTAAAATATAGATTGGATCAGGTCTTTAGTTAGTGTCGTAAAATCCTAGGCTTTTTAGTATTACTATTATTATATATTTATAATAACATTTACTTAGTTTCCTTAGACAATAAGTTTAACTAAGTATTTCTTAAAGATGACCTAAAATGTAGGCCGTTATATTGGTAGGTACGCAATATATAATTTATACTTATAGGTGTGTATAAATTTATTGACCTCAGCCTCGGCCATTTTCTGCATCAATTATTATTATTTTTTTATATTTTATTTTATCCAGCTTCATCAAGGAATCTAGCTTCATCTTAACACAGAAAAAGGGGGAAGTATAACATTAAATAGTAATCTTAAGATTGTTTATTTAAGGTTAATCTTAATTTTCTACGATTCGGGTCTGAAGGATGGGTTTTTCTAAAAGTCATCAAACAATTTTATCAAGAAGTGGTAGAGATTTATTCGATGGATTCATTTCGAAATAAATTTAAATCTGCCAAGAACCGACTCGAGTCGGGGAGCCTAAAACGCGGATAAATTTATTTGAAGTTGTTTTTATTCTAATACAGTTGCAAAAAGGAGTGTTCGAACATTCAAATCAGCAAAAATTCCGAACGGAAAATTTCAGTGGTCAAAAGACCCTTGATTGAACACATTTTTCTTAATTTAATTACGAAATTCGATAAACAGGATTTTTGAAAATAGGTTGTTACCATATCTCAGGTTTATTATGCTAAGATGTACATGGGATTGATGGATGACAGATCGAGGTTTTCATGATGTTGTCGTTAAACATAATACTTTTTAAAAAATACTTATTTTTTAAAACAAGTATTAAGAATAATTAAAAATTGAAGTTATTAACATATCTGTGTGTTTAAGTTAGAAAAGGTTATTCCCTAAACGGGATGTGGTATATGATATGATTTGAGTGGACTGTATGCTATGTTTTGTATAGAAATGAAAGACATTCTGGCGATACATAGTATAATGATTTTAAATACAAAATTTACATCTGTGAAAGGCTTTGGTGGTTGTTCCTGGTGGCTGCTGGACTTCCTCATACTCCGTTGGCGTCTGCTGATTGATACCTACTCCATGATGATTATGGAGCACATCCTGCACTGGTTGTTCCTTGTCTACTTGTCTACTCAGTAATCCTGCTGGTGTACTACTTGTACTGTCCTGGATAAACTGATAGTAATAGGAAATAATCAATTACCATTAATTAATTGTTAACAAAACCAACTTTATATAATATAAAATATTATATTATATAAATAGTGATATATAAAGTAGAGAGTAGAGCAGCCATTACGATAGCTTATAATCTGAATTGTTAGTAGTTGTCAGTGGACTATCCAGTTTGTTGTAAAAGTAAATTTCATTCCATTCAACATGAAATACATTTTACATTATGTACTTTGTCACTGTTAGTTAATTCTTCCAATGGAAAATTCATTCCTGAACTAATTATTTATTGTATTATAATAATAATAATTGATTAATAAACTTTTGTACGTTTTATATAAACTGTCAATTTTCAAAGGACAATTTGTTTAGTAAAACAACTTTATGAAATAAAAATACTTATTCTGATTTTCTGATCATCTTTTCCAACGAACTATCATAAATCCATCCCAGAACTTGATTCAACTGAAATTTTCAGGGTTTATTTTTTTAAATAATGTGTGAG
Organism: Arma custos; assembly: GCA_037127475.1. Classification (NCBI taxonomy): domain Eukaryota; kingdom Metazoa; phylum Arthropoda; class Insecta; order Hemiptera; family Pentatomidae; genus Arma; species Arma custos. Next base: position 87,559,881 of record CM073763.1, on the reverse strand, counting down.
CACTACCAGTGGGTAGTTTCTGTACTTGTCATTCTCATATCATTATGTATCACGTATCCTATATACTTGTTGTATTATTGTAATACAGTTGTAAATGTCAATAAATAAAAGAAAAGAAATAATGTGTGAAAATGCTTTTTTTTCTTAAGAATTACTTTTTAAAATGTTATCTTAATTTTACCCCCCCCGAAGATGTCAAATGTTCTGAATATATTGAAATCTGTTGGGGATAAGTCTGGAAAATAAGGTGGGCTTGGGAGGCTTCCGTAACCATTTTAGTTTCTTCACTGTCAATCTGATACTTGAGGTCTCAGTTGTCGTGTAATGGTTAAGGCCTCCAGATTAACCATTCCAAGCTGTTTATCGATAAATGTTTGTTGCATTATGTCAATATCTCTGCAGCAAGATGTGGATGATATGGTTTCACTTCTGGGCAGAAAGGAGAAATGAATTATTTATGAATTAATCTATGTCATTAGGAAATAAGTTTTCAATCCAATGGCAAATGGTCCGCTGGTTAAAACATCCTTCCCCGAACATGTAAGCAAATTTTCTTGCACCGTGGTCGCCCAATGTTCAGGTTTAAGCTCATAAAAGATAATTATACGCAAATCGTATATTTCCATGGTCATATTTTTTGGCATTATTAACAATTTTCGTTCAATTGCAGTGATAATAAATAAAATCAAAAAATAGTGCATTAATAATATCTCATTACAATATGTAAACATAAACATTGTAAACAACAGAATATTTTTATAAATTTCCACTTTAAATTTATAAATGACAAAAACGTACTTTCATATGAAACGAGCCAACAATAATATTAATTAATAAACTAATTAAGAATAATTCGAATCGTTGTTAATAAAAAATAAAGTTTTGGTTCTATTTCATTACTAACAAGAATTTAATAACAATATTTTTACAGTAACAATATTTAAGAAACAATATTTTTACAGTAACAATATTTTTTACTAAGTACTAATGTTACAACAATGTCTACAAGACTGTCTTTATATAAGTATTTATCTTTCTATTATATGTTTAATATGTTAATATGTTTCTAGTATATGTTTAATATAATGCAGTATGTTAATATTTTAATATGTAACAATATTTTTACTAAGTACTAATGTTACTAGTGGTGAGCGCAATAATAACCATTTGTAGTTCTTTGCCCTTAAAATAGAACAAGAATTGGATGGAGAACATTACATACGTTCATATATATTTTTTATTTAATGCGAACAACTTTGCGGTACTTTGGATCAATTATTATTGCTTGTTTCGTAAAAAGAAAACCTGTACCACTACAAACCATGAAGGGTACATGGTAGAGACTATCTGTTTCTGGAACTATTTGTGCTGAGGGCGATTTGGGGTTTTTCTCATTTAAGTTTACCTTCTATGGACTGAGTGAGCCCCAAGAGGGTCAAGATCCCACAAGGTCCATCCCTGGCTGTCGACAGATTGAATAAATTATCTGCTACTGCCGGAGACTGTAGTATATGTTATTTATTTTAGGAATAAATACAGTTTTACCTTGGTGGGATAAACGTAAAAAAAAAAGATATACTACTCGTAATTAATTTTAGTTCTAATTTAGAGCCACATAGCAACTCTGCTGGTCGAGAAAATACGGGGTTATTCGATGCTATTATTGGTGCTCTTCATCATAGCGGGGACATTTATGGACCTTCCTTTTTAGGTTGGCTGACAAAACCTTAAACACGTTAGGTCCTTCCCCTCCCCGGGCCATATTTTCACGGGAAAATCTATTTCGGTAAGAAGTTATTTTGCCATGTATTAGGAAATAGGAGGAGGAAGAGAGAGTGGAAGGGAAGACATATAACCAGTGTTTTACGGGCGCTTGGAGATCTAGCACCCACCTCGCTCTCGTAAAAAGTTATCCTTGCGGAAATTTCATAAGTCGAGGACGTGCTCCTACATTTCTCAGTGCCCCCCCACCTTGGAGGGTCCTAAGTGGTCCGCAATGTCTTCAGTGTGCTATGATTTTCAAGTACTACATACATTACTTATTAGTTCTGATACTTTTTTTCCTTGGAAAATTCTTGTTGGGGAATCATTCCTAACGCAAATGTGTTAAAAAATTAAAATTTATAAAATAAAAAATTATTATTATCAAATTATAAACTGAATTTTGCTTTTCAGAATGCAAATTTAAATTCATTACAAAATTTGATCAATAAATTCCTTTTTAAAATTAACTGACTAGGGCTACTTGTAAGTAGTGGTTAGAATACCAGCCTACTAAGCCTAAGATTACGTGTTCATATTCCGGCAGGTGAAAGTACTTAAAAAATCCTCGGTTATACCGCCCTTCGGAAAGGATTTTAAACGGTGTCCCCGAGCCTGCACTATGCTAGGTAATAGTTAAAAATCCCTATCCTAACTAAACCTGGTTAGGCAAAATTTAGAGTTTCCCCTGCCGTATAGTCCTATTAGCAACAGCAGAAAAAAGTGAAAAAAATAAACAAACAAAATTAACATAAAAAATCTAACCATATAACACTTACACATTCCGATCACCCCTCACTAATACTTTAAACAATAGCACACCGTTGTCCGAACAAATACAGACAAAATACTTGGGCTTTACAATGGACATAAGACTCACATATTCTACATAGAAATCACATGTTTCTAACTTGAAGAAAAGGTTGAATCACCGACTCTCACTCCTAACACGGTTACTTAACCATAAAAATAAGGTATCGCTAACTAACGCGATTGTTATGTAATAATAATAATAATAGTAATAATAATAAATTCTTTATTTATTCTGGGGCAAGTCCCTTTAGAATAACGTAACAGTACATTATTATTGGCTTTAGAGCCTTAGAGTACAAAGAAAAAAAACAAGTAGAAAATCAATATGTAAAGCTGATTAAATAATAATAAATAAAAAATAGCTTCTTATGATAATGAAAAAATGAAGATTTCACATTACTACACATTAAAAATAACAATAAAAATGAATAAACAAAATAAATAATATTCTATCGATAATTTAATGTATGCACTACAGGGAACTGGAGGGATAGAGAGTAATCAAATAAGCGGGATTTGAAGGCAAGAAGGGTCTTGGAACAACGGGTGGAAGAAGGGATAGAATTCCACAGGGAACAGGACCGAATCAGGAACGATCTGTCGAAAGCAGCGGTGCGATGGGCCTCTATATACAAATCGGAAGGTTGTGCAGGGGTATCACGGGAATGGATGGAGGATTTAAATTTGAGGAGCTCATATATGTATAATGGACGTGATAGTTTATTTTTGTGGTGAAGTAGTCGTCTTAGAAGTGAAAGTCGGTGATTCATTTTTTTCCTCAAATTAATTACGTGTGATTTCCAAGTCAGTCTTCTGTCCATGGTAAGGACCAAGTATTTTGTCTGTGTTTGTCTGGGCAATGGTGTATTGTAAAGTGTTAGCGAGGGGAAGTCTGAATGTCTAAGTGTAAATGTTACTTGGTTCGATTTTGGTATGTTAATTTTTATACGCCACTTATGGAGCCAATTTTCTAATGAATTTAAGTGTGTCTGTAGGTTCTGAGAAGCCATATTGGGTTAGTACTGGTCGAAAGTATGACAGTATCGTCCGCATATGTAGCAAGTAGTATTTGTGGTGTCTGTGGGATGTCGTAGGTGTATATAGAGTACAGAACTGGACCTAGAATACGGTCCTGCGTACTCCTGCATTAATTCGGCAATAGTCGGAATGTTTACCATCCTGATTAACAATAAAGAACCTCTCTTCCAGATATGATTGTATGATGAGATAATATGCCTGCGGTAGAACTAATTTTAGTTTGTAAAGGAGACCATTGTGCCAAGCTTTATCAAAAGCTGTGCAATATTCCTTATTTTCTAGTGCTACGGCAATGCTATCAACCACTCTATGACATTGTTGTGTTGTAGAATGTGCAGGCCTGAACCCGAATTGGTGGTTAGGAATTAAATTAAATAAGCTGTCAGAAAAATCATGCCTTTCCTAGGAAGAAGTCGTACACTTATAGGTGTAATAAGATTATAACCAGGTGATTTTCTGCGCGGTAATTTTTTTTTTACAAAATTCAACATCTGAAGGATTGATTGGTGGGGGTGGTAAAGACAGAGGAAGTGGCGAAGTCAGAATTTGTTGGACGTCAGAGCTGTGCTGTGGGTCAAGTAGGTCGTCGTGTGGTTGACATACGTCTATAAGATGAAAGGCAAATAGGTCTGCTTTTTCTTTATCACTTCTGGCCCATGAGTAGTCAGATTTACGGAGGGGCATCTTTGTATTATGGTAATGCAGAATCTTTCTAGTTTGTTCCCATAGAGTATTATTACTTGTCTGTAAGTTAGTCAGATGAGTGTTGTAGATGTCATTTTTGTATTGCTGTACTCGTTTTCTTAATTTATTAGACAGTTGGTTTAGTAGTTGTTTGTCACTAGGATATCGAGATCTTTTCCATTGGTTCAGTGCACGTCGCTTTTCAATAATAACGGACCTCATGTCGGGTGGTAAGTATTGTTTATGTCTAAATGTCTCATGCCTGTGAGATGATTGCCAAGCGGCAGTTTGTACAGTCTTTGTAAGCACCTCAACAGCGTTGTCAATGTCATCTGCAGTCTTCAAGCTTGTATTAAGGTTAATTCTGTCATTTATTATACGATGAAATTCACAAATCACTATGGGTCCAGGAGTTAACGTCGGTATACGATTTGTAGTGAGTACTTGTCTTGAGAGAGATAGAATGGTCAGATGAAAGATCGTTATCAACACTTATGTGGTGATGTAGAGTGCTTAGATTAGAAGTGATAAAGAAGTCAAGTAGTTCTGGTCGTCGGTTTATTTTTGTTGGCCAGTATGTCGGCTCAGATGGTAGAAGGCAGTCATAATGAAGGTCCAAACAGGTGTTCAAAAGAGCATTTCCTCTGGAAGTTTGTGTCCTGTTGCCAAATCCGGGGATGTTTGGCGTTGAAATCACCTCCGCATAAAAATTTGGGTCCTAAATTGGAGAATATGTTGGTAAACATCTCCTTGGAAACTCGTAGTCTAGGGGAGCGATATGGAAGCTAGCTATGGAAATACTGCAGTTATTAATTTCAACTGAAATCGCAGTTAATTGAATTTCGGATAAGGACGTCATTTGTGAAGGATGGTGATATAATGTACGTTTCACAATTACTGCAGAGCCACCACGTGCAGCACCGCTTGGGTGGTCAGTACGGTATACAACTTATCCTTGTAAGTAAAATTTTATTCTGAGAAAAATGGGTTTCGGTAAGTAGTGCTATGTCTATGTCATGTTCACGTAAGTATATGTCAAGTTCGTTTCTTCGATGTAGGGCTCCATTTGAATTCCAAAGAAGGAGTTTCAAAGATTGGCTTAAAGTGGAATTACGGACTGGCATTAGGAATGGATTTAGTAACAAGCGTGGTAAGTAATGTGATGAGAGGGTTTATCATAGATTTAAAATAATTTAAAAATGAATTGAGTTATATTGGTATGTCTGGAGTACTAGATTTTAGATGTGGTATTGGGTATTTAGGAACTACGTTAGAATGTGGAGGGTAATGATACTGTGGGTAACGTGGTATTGAAGGATGAGATGTTATATTCATAACTTGAGGAGTTGCATTTTGATGAGTTCTATATTGGGGCATTGTGTGTTGAGGTGTTGTGTGTTGAGGTATTGTGTATTGAAATGTTGTGTGTTGTGGTGTTTTGTACTCAAATGTTGTGTTAGTAAATGAAGCCTGTGGTTGCGGGATAGTAGTTGGGTTAGTAAGTCGATCACGATCCGTCTCTAGAGGCAGGGGATCTGTTAAATCACGACGTGAAGTTACCTGCCTTCTGACGTGCAGTCTTCTTCTTTGAAATTCGAGATGAACCGTGCATCCTCTATAATTCGCTGGATGATCTTCGCCGCACAGCGCACAGGTTGGTGGCTCTTCACGCGGTTTCTGGCATCTCTCACTAGGATGATCTTCCTTTTATATAACTGATAAAACATTAAATGATTGAAATAGGCAGCTTTGGTCTGAAAAATGTAAATGTATTTGTATATTTATGTATATATGCATAAATAAATATATATATATATATATATATATATATATATATATCTTTATATTTTGTTGTTATAAACGAAATTAGGGCCTACCTTCCTGCGACATTACCCATATTGAGTTAGCAGCCCTTCACATTTCGGTTATTGCTAACGTTATAAATTCGGTATGCAAATATTTGGCTAAATGATATGACAGCCACTTTAGTAGATTAGATATATTTTCAAAAGCAATTAAGGAAATCGATTTAATTAAATTTATTAAATAATTCTAAATTTCATCAGATTTATTAATGTTTACTTTTTATTTATATCATCACTTGAACTCGTGTTATTGAATGCGCATATTGGTTACTGACGGTGACCACTCCATAAAAGCTTCACGCCAAATCATATGTTTATAATAATCAAATCTCCTCTGGATACTTTGGATTAATGCAGAGTGGCGGACATTAACTCCATCACTTCACTCCTAAATTTATAAATCCAATCGATCGGAAGTGAGTAATATTGCCTCACTCGAATGACAGATTTACAATAAAGATTATAATAAAATCTATTAATTAGTAAATACAGCGTTGTAAAAATTCTCATTACTATTAGTTTGAGATATGTTTTCAAGCATTTAATTCTCTTTCAATTTTGTTTTATTTTTCTATTACTACAGTTGAATATCAAATAATATTAGCAATGCTTAAAATATCTATTTTTTACAAAAAAGAGGGTAAGAATCCATCAACAGTTTCTTTTTTACCTTGAATGTAGAGCTATACTGATTTTAAAAAACTAATTTATGTGCAATAATTATCAATTGCCTGTGGCGAGGGAGCTAAGTATGTAAGGATTTAAAAAGACAAATGTTCCAGGTTCAAATCCGGCTGCGGTAGATAAATTATTAAAGCTATTAATAGACGTGATTGAACTCAGTGGGATCTTTTGTACTTCCTGGGGCTCACCCAGCATCTATAGAGTGGCTACCCTTAACCCGGATGTTGAGCGTGTTCTCGGCCAAATCACTTGCTTGGGACCGGCTTGGAAACATAAAACCCCTACCATTTACTAAACTCGGTAACCATTTATGGTGTGTAGTGAACAGTTCTTTTTTTTTTAATTTTAATAATAGCAATGCTCTTTTAAAGCTAGTCATTTATGCCCCTGGATTTCTCATCCTTTTATATTTCTTTCCGTATTTTTCCGTATTTTTATCAGCAGTTTGGATTCCGAACATCCCACTCCACCATTCAGCAATGCCATCGTGTGGTGGATGTAGTCTCCTCTGGATTAGAACGTGTATCATATTGTTCGTGCGTCATTCTTGACGTGGAGCAGGCTTTTGATCGAGTCTGGCATTCGGGATTGCTCTACTATCTCTGTAAATTCTTACCCCCTACATACTTTCTCATCCTTCAATCCTATTTCACAAATAGAACTTTCCAAGTAAACCATAATAATGTCTACTCATCCCTCCTTTCCCAATCTGCTGGAGCTCGTCAAGGTAGTGGTCCTTGGCCCAATCCTTTATACAGTTTATACAGTTAACATACCCACTCATCCTAATACCATCCTTACTAGGTATGCTGATCATACACGTGTATTATGAGTCAACACCAATCCAGTTATTGCATCCCAAAGCCTCCAATCCCATATCACTGATCTTGAAGAATGGTGTCAAAACTGAAGAATTAAAATAAATTCTCAAAAATCGCATCAAATCACTTTTACCTTACGCTGTAAACCAATGACTTCCTGCCCTTCAGTATCCTTTAATAATATCCTACTGGTGCCTGTAGAACAGATCTGATACTTAGGATTGCATATCGACAAACGATTAACCTGGAATCCTCATACAAGATTGAAAATACAAGAAGCCGCTCGACGTTTCAGGCTACTTCAACATTTACTAGACAAACGCTCTAAGCTCCCAATTAATTACAAAAGACTCATCTACACGACCACCATACGACCTATTTGGACTTACGAGAAGAGCTTTGGGGCTCCATCAAACCATCGAATTCCTCTCGTATACGATCCCTATAATCTAAATTCCTTCGTAAAATCCTCAATACTCCTTATTTTGCTGAGAATAAAGTCATCCATAATGACCTTAATGTCCCATGTCTTGCAGATATGGCCCGAACCCGCTATCTGTCCTTTCATATCAAACTTCATTCCCACTCAAACCCTCTAGTTTCAAACCTAATTTCCTCTTCTAGTCCCGATAATCCTCCGTGGTGTCTGAAAAGAAGTTGGCCACGTGACCTTCTTAGTTGAACATGTGATTTGAGTACTGCCAGTGGGTAGTTTCTCTACTTGTCATTATCTCATGTTATTATGTATAACTTAGTCTATTTACTTGATATATTAATGTAATACAGTTGCAGATATAAAAAAAAAAAAGTAGTATTTTAATATTCTGACAGGCCTTAAGACTTTATTTATATTTAGATCTCATTTAATTTAATTTAATTAATTTTATTATAAAGAACTTTGAGGCTCCAAAAAGCCACAAAATCCCTATCTTCTCTAATCCTTACGAATTAAGTCATCCCCTATGACCTTAATGCTGCTTTAGTTACTGATTTGTACCGAACTCGGTATCAATTCTTTCAACACAAACTTTACTCCCAACAAACCTACTAGTTTAAGAATAGCTACATCTTCATTTCCTGATAATCCTCCGTCCGAAAAACAAGGCCTCGTTACCGTCTTAGTTGACTTAGTCATTTGAGTACTACCAATGGTAGTTTTTCTACTTGCCGTTATATCATGTTTTTATGCATGGTCCGTTCTATTCTATCGTATTTTTATAATACAGTATTAAATTACAAATAATAAAGTTTAAAAAATTTGTTATAGATATTTTTTTAATGATTTTAATCAATCTGTTTTGTTAAAATAATAATCACTATAATTGCTAGATACAAATATGTATTTTTTCACATTTTAGAAGTGAGTTAATAAAATTAACATTTCTTATAACGCTATTATTGAAAAGACAACAAAAAGTTGAAAAGAATAAAAATTAGCTACATTAAAGTAGCTTTTTTTTTTTTAATTAAAGTTTATAAAGGAGTTGAGTGAAGTTAATAAAAGGAGGTAAACAGGTGCTTAGAAGGTCACAGGACAAACTTGCTAATCCTTTCAAATTAAGCCAGATTACTTTTCCGGTAATTAATGACATTTAAAGGAAGAGAAATATTTGTTTGCTGCCTTTGTAATTCTTAGAAGGAATGAATTACAAAGCTTGTGATTGTTCTAAAATTTATCATAGTTAATTAATCGGAACTGAAAGTGGATCAGACGCTTTCTAATAGTAATGGGTAAAGTACACAATTTCATATGTTAGTTTAATCTGTTCCAACTTTTTTACAGGGTGTTGTCATTTCCGATATTTTTCCTATACTTGAAAGTTAGGCGAGGTTTCGGGACTATATCTATAGCCCCGGTGAATAAGTGGTTAAGTCTAGTTTTCTCCAAAATGATTTTCTTGTACTTAAGTAAGCGGGATCGAGTTATTTTCGTAGTGAATAAGGGGCTAAGTAAGGCGTCGGCTTGAATATGAGTTATTGCTTATATTACAACTTCAATCCTAGCCAAAAACTACGAGAATGATAATGAATGAGATCCCGGTTATTTGAAAACAGTTAATTCTCTCTCTTGACAAACTCCGACTTAACCACTTATTCACCGGAGCTGTAGATGTAGCCATATAACCATGCCCATACTAACAGTAAAAAAATGGGCTTTAGTGAATTATATTATAAAATTGACTGTTTTATGATGTTAATACATAAATGATACTTACAAATTGATGACGAAATTCACTGCCGTAGTCAAAAGAAAGCTTCTACTTTTTGCTATGGTAGTTAACATTTTGTCACATTCTTTATATATAAATATTCATATTCACCAGATTATGGTAAATTGTGTAATATACCCAAAATAAGGAGCATAAGATGTTATCATGTAGATACATTTTTAAAAATGTGTATGTATAGTTGCAAAATAAGTACATGTAATAAAATCACAAAAATATTACAAATTTATTACTTATTATAAGTGATAAGGAAAAAAAAATCTCATTTATATTTATTCACTTTTGAAACTTGTATCCATTTTTGGTTTGAATTCTTGGTAACATCTTTGTAAGGTAAATAATCATGTTACAATATCCCCACACTGAAAGGCATAGGGAGAAAATAGAAGAGAAGAAGGATTAATGTTTTACTAATCCTGATAAAACTGCTCCAGTAAAAGAAAGATAAAAAAATATAATGGTAAAATTAAAATATAACATTAATAAACAGATTTTCTTGAGTGTAAAAAATGTGTTTTATGTTTACGCCGTTGGGTTTGGTTAGTTTATTGTGTTTTTCAAAACGAAGTCTATCCGGAGTTGTTAATGAGTATTCTATGTGAGTTTTTCAATCCAATCCAAAATTGCCGAAACACTCATTTGAAGGTTGGAAAAAATATATGATATTATACCTTCATTAATATTGTGTTCAAAGAGAACAGGAACACATCGTCCCTACCATTTTCAACTATCGAATGTGTAAATCGCTACTTTTGAGGAGAATTTAAAAAAAACAGTTTCAAGGTTCAATAAAAATTTTTAAGTGCCTATGACATTCGTTTACATTCTTTTTGTGGCTGATAGATGCCCCTATATGAATTTTATATCAATTATTAATCCTACAGCAACTGCTATAAATAGAAAACTGTGTTGTTTTTTCACATTCGATAATTGGAAATGGTAAGGACGACATGAACATGCTAATATTAAATCTGTCAATCATGTTTAATCTGAATGTGCCAGGTTAATTAAGATTTATTTTATATTATTAAGTTACATAAACAATTAATTCTTTTATTTATTTTTAAAATAAAACTAAGTTGTTGATGTGACTCTTATTTGTCGTTAAGCTTCTGATACACCAAAATAAATATAAAAAAGCATTCGAACGACTTGATTTTTCATATCATTTATAAAAAGGGATGATATATCATAAGGGAGATCGGATGATATATTTTTTTAATATTGTATCTTTATTTATAAAAAGCAATATCGGCGTATGAATATTTTTATATACTCTTTTTGCTATCAGTTGACATTAACGCATCAAAAGGGTTTTATTTTTCCACATGATTTTTTAAAATACAATTTTGTTGGTTTACAGCTTTATATCTTTTATTTTTGACTTATATAGGGTTATTTTTTTCCTTATGTATTAACCAAGAATAATAATATTCCTCTTCTAATATTTTATTTATTTATTACGTGTCTGTTATAAAAACCCACGGAGGTTTTCGGTAGGAACTGGAATTCAGCGTCCGCTTAGTGTAGCTTTGAAATTTATAAATAATTTTTGCTAATGGGCAAAAATTTACCACTCGCTATTTGAAAATAAATCTTTGAATATTTTATATAAATTAGAAATAGCATAGTAGAAGCATGTTGAATGTATAATATGCGTCAATGCCATATTTTGTTAAACTCTGTTTGTAATAAAATGAAAGTTTGTAAACTCCTATTCAAGTGTGTAATTTAATGTGGTGATAATGTTTGTTTATCATTCGCACAAAATATTGTTAATTTCTGGTCATTGAATATTGTTATAGGAATTTAAAATATTTATTCATTGTTACTGTTAGTATAATAGTGATAATTAATGATAACGGTAAATTGAAATAAGCGGTAATACAATATTTTAATGTTATAATATATTTATAATTATATTATGCCGAATATTATACTTGTAATTTATTCATGATTATTTTAAATTTTAAAATTGTCTTAAATACATTTTTCTAGAGATAAACTTCATGCCACCAAAACATAAAATACAGGGCTTTTTCCGTTTCCCATTCTTTAATTTAGGAACATAAAAAACGTCATAAATGATGATTAAAAAAAGCAGTACTTTTGTCTGTAATCATTTAACAGAAGTTAAAAAAAAAAAAAATTATTTCTATAAAATGATTTTAAATATTTCTATTCAACTAATTATTGGCAACATATGCATTTCAATAATGCAACTATTTTTGTATTACCAAATCAAAAGTACTGTTTATTATTTCATAGTTTATATAAGTCTTGGATTGAATACGTAGTGTGACTGGAAGGTTTAATAGTAAAAAAAAAAAAAAAAAGGTTTTGTTCAGTGTTCGTCTCTCCGGTGTAATAAGCGTTTACAAAAAGACACATCTTTTAAATAACATAAATATTTTTCTTGATTCATCTACTAATGGGGATAAATAAACAAAATTTAAAAAACCGTACGATTACGGTTCTCAAGAAATAATGTCAATAATAAATGTAATAAATTAAAACCGTGATAAATGTATATATAACAATTTTCCGGAAGAGCTTTATTATAATGGGATTTCCCCCTCATTTTTCTTGAGGATGGAGACCCCTTTACAGGAAAGAATGAGAAAACACTTTATCTTCTCAGGGTAAATATTTTATGACGAGGAGACCACCCTTCTATTTCCATTGCTAAAAGATGTACACCGCATGGCCAGCGAACTGGACTGTCCCGCTCCTAGCATTGGAGGTGCCAGTTAATAGTATATTCGATTTGGAGTATATATTTATGGTGAAGTTCCCAAGAAATATCATATTTTATAAGGTAGGTTTTCACACTATATAGCGCTTTTAAACGACATTCAGTATGTTCCTTTTTATTTTCTTTATCTCTATATAATTCAGCTCTCAAACCATGCATGACCCTACTATCTTTTATTGAAAAGTATTATTACAGCATTTTTATTTATTTATTTTACTATGTAACTATTCAATTTCTTTATGGTGTGTTTTGTTTATGTTTATTTTTTTTATTATGTATTTTTGATTAATATGTTTATCTAATTACTAATCCGTCTTGATATGTATGAGTAAGGACTGATCTGTGTTTACATGTTTATCTAAGGACTAATCTCTGCTAATATGTTTATCTCAGGACTGATCTGTGTTGATATGTTAATCAGTGGAACTTCGCATAGAAATAGTCGATGCCGTTCTTTTCTGAGTTGAAACTTCGAAAATTAACAAATGAATTAGATTTACTATTAATATTATGTTGGCGCTACAACCTGCAAGCGAGTCCTGGCCTCCTCCAAACCAATTCTCATGCTCTTCGTTCGCTGGATCTTGTTATCCAGGTATTTTCTTCTGCTTTCTTGGCATCGTTTGCTACGTTATTTTTCCATCGACTGCTCGGCGTGCCTTTTACAACGAAGGCTATATATAATTATGTTATCTATCCCTCTTTTATTACAACCATATGATTGTTATGAGAGAGAGACAAAAACAAAAAAGAATCACAAATTAAAAATAAAACTGTTGTTAGTGGTATTCACATGAATAATTCAAATATTAGAACAGATTCGATTGTATTTTAATTATCGATGCTAACGTTTCTGATGCTAATTACGGCTTGTTAAATATTTTCTAATAATTTATTTTTTAGTTGCGAGTTAATTATTTTTTTATTTATTTTTCTGACGTTCTCTTCATTACCTCTGTAAGTTAATTAAGCAACTCATAATACAGATAATAATATATTACTTGAATAATGGTTTAATGGAAGAATAGAATAACATTTATTTTTATGCTGAAAACTAGATTTGTGAAAAACCGTTATAAAATTGGAATTAAGGTTTATTTAAAATTGACTTTATACAATTTCTTTTTTTTTTTTTATTAATAGTTATAAAAAGGAGCGGAGTGGTTCATTGGTAGAGCACTGAGTTGCCATGTTGGAAATCCTGGTTCAAATCCTGCTTCAGGCGAGACTTTTATTTAGTCTGTTTGAGGCCGGAGATGGATGGTATGGGATCTACCTAGCCTCCTGGGGCTTACCTAGCCTCTATAAAATGTTATAAAAAATAGGATACCCAAAATAAGGGGGGGGAATCTGGCGGTTGAGAGTGATCTAGGGCAATTCACCTTCTTGCAAAACCATTGCCCTTGAAACAGTATAGTCTCTACCATGTAATGAATCCCAGAACGGTTCACGGGTTGTAGTGGTACAGTTTTTTTTTAATATTCATAAAACATTACTTACTGGTCAATTTTAGAAACTGCTAATTACCCTAAGATGGAGTTTTTTTTTTAAATGGGGAACTTCAAAAACTTCTACAAAAATTGAATTTGTATAGAAACTCCCCTATTTCCTTATGTTATAAAATCTTTCTTTTATTTAGTCCTCCTCCTTTAATCATTCTTTTATTTAATCCTCATCCTTTAAGCTTTATTTTTTTTTATCAAATTCTCTTTCTTCTTGTTCGTTACATACTTTACTCAAATTTTCTAGAAAAATAATTATTTCTTGCGGAAAAAGTACTTCTTGAAATTTCACTGCTTGAACTTTACCTAAAGGGATTTTATATCTTCCATCTTTCTTGTTGCCCGAAAATTCTATTACTTCATTAAAAAAAAACTTCTTATATAAAAAATCCTTTTTATTTATTTTTTCTATGGATGGCAGCTAATGCAATATAATTTTCATTTACAGAACAATCCTTATTAGTGTTTTTGTATCTACTTAACCCGGTTTATTTGCCAATAAGACATAAGTATACATATTCTAAAGGACGCTACAAACGGTAAGTTCGATGTGATCATTTCCAACTGTCACTTCTAACTGAACGCAACGTTCCCATCCACACGCTCACTTCGGTGTATCAGTTCAATGTGATCATTTCTAACTGTCACTTCTAACTGAACGCAACTTCCCATCCACACGCTCGCTTCGGTGTATCAGTTCGATGTGATCATTTCTAACTGAACGCAACATTCGCATCCACCGGCTCACTTCGGTGTGTCATTTCGATGTGATCATTTCCAACTGTCACTTCTAACTGAACGCAACATTCGCATCCACACGCTCACTTCGGTATGTCAGTTCAATGTGCTACCCCTTGGAAGCTCCAGTTCCTCTTATTGTGTTTTGTGTTACGTATTTAACATATTAAACACAATTTTTGCATCATGTTTTCGAACGATAAATTGTTATTTCTATATAGTGCTGTGGCTTGTGTTATAGTGGAAAAGAGAAAGCGCAGAATAAAGCGACATGTGTGGGTTAAGCAATGGCTTTTAAAACGAGTTAAATACTCTCATATTAACATTTTGGAGGAGTTGCGATTTCATCCTAAAGACTGGCAAAATTACTTGAGGATGGACGAGAAAACAATTTGGACCTGCTATCACGCGTTTCTCCTTTGGTTAAAAAAAAAAGATACAAACATGCGACATCTGTACGCATGCTCAGGTAACTGATGTGACACACCGAACTGACGCGACGGTACACACGCTCACTTCGAACTGATATCAGTTCGGTGTGTCACACCGAAATGATGAATTTTCATCAGTCCGTCAGTTTATTTTTTTTACGTGAGCTCACATCAACTTAGCCTACGCACGGTCAGTTCGGTGTGTCAGTTCGATGTGAACACACCGAAATGACTGTGTGTAGCGGCCTTAAGTAATTTTTATTTTGTATTTTTGCTCCTTTAATTTACTGTATATATGCAAGTAATATTACATAATAATTACAGTATTGTTTGTAATATTCAGATTTAGACTACAATCATCAGTTAATAATATTTAATATTTTGACATCTTGTTTTATCGGTACCAAGTTTTTGTTGGATGTATTAGTTAACTTTTGAAAAAATAATTATTTATTTATTTAAACGCTGAGAATGAAGATCTTTTGTTGTAGAAGTAAATATATTGTTCGTAGTTTACGGTTTAAAATATTTCAATATCTTGGCAACATTTCTACAGAAATTTTATTTACTACCGCAGTTTCAATTATTTTAATACCTAAGTGAAAATTTGATTATTTATGTCCGCTATGTTTTCGTCAATTGAAAACAATATAATAGAAATGCGAGTTTGTCTAACAAATATTTATTCTAAGAATTATTAATTAATTTATTCCTAATATATATATTAAATATTGATGGAA
Organism: Arma custos; assembly: GCA_037127475.1. Classification (NCBI taxonomy): domain Eukaryota; kingdom Metazoa; phylum Arthropoda; class Insecta; order Hemiptera; family Pentatomidae; genus Arma; species Arma custos. The sequence continues at coordinate 87,543,821 of CM073763.1, read as the reverse complement.
TATAAATAGATATATTTTTTCAATATTTGCATTCCTAGCACCCCTATTTCAAATATATCTTTTATATTTTTGAAAAATTCTCTAAGACTTCAATATTGAGGCATCTCGATTTCAATTAAGAAACTGTTTTCTGTTAAAATTGATTTGTTCTAATCACATGTGATATTTATGTTAATCTTCTTTTTAATTTTTCAACTATATGGCATAGAAGTTTGTTTACATTACTGTTTGGTCAGCATTATATACCTGCTCAAAAATATTTAATCGACTACTGTAAACTTTTTATAAATATGCTTTAAAATTGATAGAATACTTAAAATATATTTAATGACCCATTTTCTTCTAACATTTTTATTTTTTGTTTCAGGTCAGTGCAATAACCTTTATGGAGAGTTTTTATCCGATGCCACTGTGAGTACATGCAAATTGCCCTGTCACATGTTTATTAGGAATCTACCGAGCAATTTTAGCAACTGGCATTATGACAGTGTCATTAACAAAAGCTTTCCTAGTGTAACGTTATTACCCGTTGTCATTTGAATTACGAAAGGGTCCACAACTTCCATGGTTGATAAAGTTTCATAATTCACACATGCTCGTAGCAATCACAGCCTTATTTTAGGCACGGACGTTTCGAGATTAGCACTATGTAATTTGGAAATCATGTATGTCTGATGGAAACCTACGCGGATTTTATAATAAAAAAAATGTCTTTCTGGTTTTATTTTTAAAATTAATAATTTTTAATTACTTAATAATGCGCACGTGTTAAGTCGAGTCCTTTTTAAATTCTCACATCATTAATCGTCAAGTTGGACATGGTTTCGAAACAAAAACAAAATGTGAAAACAAAAATTTAAACAATCTGCCTAATTTTTATTATTTAAATCAAATAACGATATAGTAAATAATCATATTGAACATTAGAAATTACTAATTCAGACTTATAATTAAATTAATATTACTTTTTTTTTCTTTTCATTTTTCACTCGTATATTTTGATTCCTTTTCAATACGATATATTTTTAACTTTTAAATAATTTTATTTTGAAGAGAAAAGATTTGTCGTGGCCGAGATTCGAACCAGGTTATTCCGCATCTCTAGCGCGATGTTCTAACCATCTGAGCTACCAAGACTCATAACCAAGCCAGACAAATCCATTCTCTTTACAGATCCTATATACCCGTGTTCTCGCAATTTTTGTGATGTATACAAGGTGAAGAATGTTCAATGAACAATACTTTAACCGCCTTCAGCGGACTCAACCCATTGTAACGCCTTAAAATACCGAAAGGTAACAGAAGGTTTTTGGTTTATATAGAAGCATTTTCAGGAATTTCTGTAAATTTGTATAATATTGTAAATAAAATTTTGGAGGATGAGAAAAAAAATGAACATTACTTTAATTAGGATCTCGTTGAATTACGTCAATTTTAAATTTATAAATTTTTATAAAAATATCAATAATTATAATAATTATTAGTAATTATCAATAATTATAATAATTATTAATTAAGAATTATAAGTTATATTATATTTTTTTTTTTCACATCCTCCAAACTTTTATTTACAATACATTACAAATTTACAATGAATACATGCAAATGCTTATATATAGGCCTTTATATATATAAGCATTTGCATGTATTCATTGTATATTTGTAATATATTGTAAATAAAAGTTTGGAGGATGTGAAAAAAAAAATTATAATATAACTTATAATTCATTATTATTAATGTCGTAAAATTTAAAGTTATAAATAATTTTTTTTAAATTAAAGCGCTGTCAAAAAATTGAATTTAGAGTAATGCTATTCAATATAGATATTCTTTTATATTCTTTTAAAAATGTTTGAATAAAATCATAAGATATTTTCAATAGCTTTAATGTATTCCAGGGAGTCGGTTAGCTCAGTGCTGTTCTGCTGAGCTAAAGTTCAATACCTGCATTGATCTATAAATTATTTAATATTTTAACTGCCCCGGATGAACCCGCAGACCCTCCTGAAGCTCACCTAGCCTCTATTAAATGGGGAAACTTGGGATTTTAAAAATAAATCATCAGTTGAAAAAATATACCCATGTTTACGATGAATTACTCTCATTCTGATTGACTATTTTCCAAATCTTACTGATGTATATTGCTGAAAAAAAATCTAACAGAATTTTAGTTAACTGTATGATATGAATATAAAATAAATCCCTCCCATATTATAGATTAGCTCATTAAAAATTTAAAAGGAAAATAATTACCTTGATTCTTAAGTTAATGGCTACTATCAAATCCGCCATGTCGAGGTAGGAATGTTGAAGTATTTTTAGGATTTTTTTATGAAATCCTTAAATTATAAACTAACCTCAGTTCCTGGAATACTATCTGAAATTTTAATATATTTTGGAATTTACGAGTTGCCTCCTCCCCATATAAATGCCTCTTGTTATATTAAAGCCTTTAAACAGTGGATGAGTGGAATTCTATTGTATTCCCCCATTGAGAACTGTTTATTTAAATATTTACGCCTCAACTCATCCTAATATATATATTTCCAAATTCTTATAGCTATTCATTCGTATACTCTCTGTGCCTTCTGACATATAATTGAACATGTATTATAAAAATTGAATATGATTTAATTTAACATTGATCACATTTGAATGATTATGAAATAGAAAGCTTAAGAACTATAAATATTGTGGTAATTTAGATAACAATAACAAAATAGAAAGATTAATAAATTTATATAGTTTATAGTTTAAATATAAATAATAAAATACGCGTATACTACTATTATATACTAATTATATCTCGGCCAGAAAATAATATTATAATATAAATAATAATATGCAGGAGATTAATTGAGTAAAATAAAAATTAATTAAAAATAAACAAGATGTATATGTTACTTACATAATTTTACTAATCGGATCTTAAATACTGACGTTTGTAACAGTTACAGCAAATAAGAAATGAGTTTCTCTCATTATTGAAAAATATTTCGCATGCACTGCCTTCAGTTACCAATTATGCACTCACTATTTGAAATAAATTATGAAAGTATAAATTTTATTTCCATGGAAATTCTATTTAATTTCCATCAAAATTAAGATCCGCTAAATTATACAATATTATAAATAATCATACTCGTGTATAACAATCACTTAAATTGATGTTTTATTTTTTTGTCTTCAACGACTTTATATGTGAAATATATAGTATTATATTCTTTATCTGAATTTTTCGTTAAGATTATATTACGTTATAACATGTTTTCTATAATCAAAACGCTCTTTCAAAAGTTCAACGGTTTAACTCAAAAATTGTCTTTTTGAGTTATGCCTTCAGTAGCAATTGTACGGCTGACGATTTTTATTTCGACATATCTGATATTCCATTTCCTACACATCTTTTCAGTTTTTTAAATACGTTTATATTTTGAGTTGTGTCAGGTTTGAAATTTAAGATTTCAGCAAATCTGGAAAAATAGATCAAGAAGTTTCAACAGAATAAAGAAAGCAAACAATATTTACTACCAGATTTGCAGCACCATTGTGGGAAAAAATGCTACACTCCCATATACAAAGCAGTATATCTCCCTACCTTGCTCGAAAACTTCTACGAAGAATATTGGATAAAACCAGGAGTGACCGATTAAGAAACGAGAGAATAAGAGAGGAACTCAAGGTACCTTCACTGAAAACCACCCTGGAATGCCTGGTCGGTATAGAATAACCCTAGAATAAAAAAAAACCCTAGAATGGTATAGACACATATCGTCGGCTAAGAGTGTAAACCTGCTAACTCCACTTTTGGTCCAAAATTACATTTTTATACCATCTATAAGAGAAAAATTGGCCATATAGACTGTAAAACTAGCTATAAATATAGACTGTAAAGCTGAACTCACTCTAAACGTAAAATCGGCAAAAAAGTGTGATGATACTCTAATGTTTCTTGGGCCACGATTGTGCTGGGAGGTGATTTTTATTAGAGCACGCTCAGCCGCCAGATTTTTCTGGCTTGTTTCGCGTGACTACTTTATAGAGGCTGGGTGAATAAGCCCCGGGATCGTGTCCAGCTTCGGACCCTAAAAAATTAAATAAAAGCCTGCAAAGTAGCTGGATTTTTGAACCCAGGACGTTCGGCATGAAACCATCCTAGGTATTTTAAGGTTGTTTTTTTACATATATTTAAGTTAAAATGGTCAGGGTAGTTACAATCTATTTAAAACAAACATAGCATTGAACTTATGTTATATTAATATCGTAAAATTTATTAGTAATAAAAAAATATCACATTAATAATTATTAAAATGGATGATCAGGACAACGTCTATCAGGTTCGCTGGTATATATATATGTCTGTGTGTGTGTATACATATATTATTAAGAGATTTATAGTTCCTTTTTATAAGTTTATATATTAAGATTTAAAAAAGGTAACGTACGAAACAGAAGGAAAACGAATTTCTAAGCCCTTATATAATAGTATTGCTTACATACTTTATGGCTTTTAGAAATTAAAAGATAAAATAAAAAGAAGAAGACATAAAGCGTTAATAGAATATTGTTCATCACAAAGCATCTTTTCTTTTTCTAAAATGGACGGATGGTCTTGGCTCTTGGCTTAAAACTTGCTTCTTAAGGATTTTAAAGATTTTTCAATACAAGCGCCTGAATTGCCCCTTCAAGACGAAACGTTTATCTCGACTCTGCTAGCCCCAGCATGGAGATTAATAAGACGAGCCTATAGATAATACCTGAAGGACTCGAGCCATAATAGGCTCTGTTCTTCTTGGAGGGTTTTCTTTTAGTCCTTCCCCCCAGGCTCCTTACATAAAGGATTTATCCTTTGCTTTGGAGGGCCACGGAAAGGGCGACCTGAAAGGGCCCACGACCTTATTCTTTGTTAGGACACTGAATAAATTATTCAGTTATATAATAGGAGCCTTTCCTTCTAGAGATATTTATTTTAATTGCGGTTTATAATTGATTGTGATAACAATAATTAAATATTTCAAGGCGTCGAGAACCTCTTTTTCCCTCATGAATTATCTTATAATTCTCAGTGGTTGTAAAAATATACTTTTTTCATCCTGTCTTTTGTCTCTTATATTTATTTTTAAAAAAATGTCTAAACATACGAGCTGTTATATTTGAAAGTGGTATTCATATAAAACTAATATAATAATTATTAAAATATTCTCTATAAGTGAAAATTATTAAATTAAAAGAATTCCAGATTCTTACAATCCATGAAGCGCCTTGGGTCAGTAGGTGGTAGATACTGTACTGTTTTTAGGAGAAAGGTTGTGCAGGTGGTTTGTCCAAGATCATACTCACCCAATAGTTTTTGCCCCTATTTTTGGTACCCACTTTATAGAGGCTGGGTGAACCTCAGAAGGGTATCTAAATCCTAAACGTTCCATCCCGGCTGTTAACAAATTAAATAAATTATCTGCTATATTCGGATCTGAATCCGTTACCTTCGCCATGGCAACTTACCACTCTTCCATAGATACACCCTGCTTCCTTTTAATTTACCAATATTATAAAAATATTACATTCTAGAAGCTTTCGAAAACATTGAGCCACTTTCTAAAACATAATTATCATTGAAAACCTTTTAAAGTGGTTGTTAACATTTATTATAACAGAAACATCATAAAAGCATTTTAATAAACATAATAAAAATTAACTAATAATATAACAATCACAACTTTATTAATAATATATATAAACATAAACATTTATAAAAGATACCATATTTTTCGAAATGTCATCATTTGACGCTGCCTTTTTGAGAAATCTCGACTATTCTATTCCATAATTTTTTTTCTGCTAAAGAAAGGGCGTTTTCTCTTTTAAATATTCATTTCTTCTACTCAAATGTGATATTTCAGTTTTAAATATTTTTTTTAACAGCTGTAAGGTGTAAAGGGTTCATATTTTCCAGTCATCCAGTAATACGTATCTTGTTCAAAAATTTTAAATGCCCGGTGAAATCTTTTAAAAAAAATAATTAACATTAAAGGATTTGAACGAAAGCGTGGCTAAATTGCGATGTAAAACTCGTTCAACTTCAAACAAGACTTCTTTCAGAAAGCTCTTTGCTTTGGTCTTTTTATCCGATACCTCAATAGTGCTTAACTGAGAAACATTTTTTTTTCTTTGACTTTCTGGTAGCAGTAATCCAGATTTTAATTCCTAGACGATTTTTATGGAAGATTTAAAATAGGATATGATTTGGTTTCTCTTTTTATTTTCCAATGTAACTCTACCGAACTATAATACATTTTTAAATCTTACATCTCGGATGCATACTGCTTGTTCATTACAGACCTACTATAATAAAAACAATATAAGAATAAAAACATTGGAATACACACAAGAATATAAATATATAAAAAAATAAATAATCATAATAAAAAAAGACGAACAAGAAATATTAAACCTTTATCTCAACTTCAATATGTAGTTAGTTAAGCTAAATCATTTATTAATAAAATAGTTTTGCATTTAAAAAAAAAATTCAATGAAATAATAACGATTTTCAAAAACCTTTGTAAATATACATGATAGAAATGCAATGAATAAATTATATATTTTTACTTCTAATTACTTAATTAAACCTCTAATAATAAATTAAAATCTAATAACTATGATATTAATTTTGTGTTATTACCCAACAGGCTGGTACGGTGATCTCAATGGTGATGAAACAAGATGATAGCCCAGAAGGGGTTTCGTATAACATATTCTAATTAAAAGTTGCCTCGTCATTACGGCTAGCATCAAAGCTTTCAACAACAATAGTTGAACAATTTTCTTTGTTGATTCACTTTGAGGTATTGTTAATAATACCGACTTAAATCATGTACAAAGAGAACATATGACAAATACCACAAACCGGACATGGTTCCTAAAATCCGACACTTGCGTTAAAAATCTAAAAATGATACACTATACTGATACACACTCGTTCATATTATTTTCTAACCGTTACTATTATTATCAATACTATTTATTAATTGTAAACCTTTTTCATTTAAATGTAAATTGTATTCAATTTTTGATTACTCGATTTATTTTTAATATAATACATTATATTTGAGTGGGTAAGATATTACAAAGGCATTGTTTTAAACTGTATGTTTAACTTTAAATGTAAAACCTAAAATGTTTTAGGTTTTACATGTAAATTTTAACTTTGCAATTAGTTTTCATAAAACTACTAAATTATTACTGTACCTTTTGACTTCTCACCCTCTCATTCATAAAGTACGAGTATATTTAAATGAGATGCATAATAATAATTTATTCATTGCATATAATGAATTTTTTCATTTAATTTCATGGGACAATGCTATCATGCAGTTCATGCTTCAGTTCCGAAAATAAAGCATAATCATTGATATTGTTTCTAAATATCATTCAAGTGTTACCTTCAGACTGCTCTTAGATCTCATGGACACCTGAAAAGGGGTGGGTAGAAAACAACGGACAGTCAAGGGCACCATGGCAAAAGCTTGAGAAAGAAAAATCTCAAAAAAACATCAAAACAAACAACTATATTAAGATATGTATATACACTCAACTACTATCAATAAAGATAATGACTAATAAAAATAATTAGCTATATCACGGATGCAATAGACACCATAACTAATAAAACAATAACTAAAATTATAACAAGAATCATCCTCCCATCTGATTTGTGAAACGTTTCGAACAAAAGAAAAAAGAGATAAAAAAATAAAAAATTATTATTTATTTGATAGCCTCCAACACTGCACGAACCCACCATTCAACAAACCTGCACCGACAGCCCGATCTCAGCGCTGGCAAACACATGTACAGACACTCAACATCAATGTAAACTACTAACTCCAATCAGAAAGAACTAGTGAGCCCCATCACTAGATCCCCCACTCCTACCATCTATTTAATCTTAAGAAAATTCAATGTACAGTCCTCTCTTAAAATGCAGGATTAAGAAAGAAAAAAAAATACAATTCAAGTTTTATTCATACACTTGGTAGTAATTAATTATAATTACATATAATTATATTAATAATTATTAATATTTATTAACTATTTAGCATGTAAACGAGTTTAAAAAAGGTAATAGAAGAAAGACAGTTGTATCTTCGTAATGTAAGAGCGCCCATAACGTAATCGACGACACGAGGCCCTTAGGAGTATAAAAGAGTGTGTCCCTCAGGGAATCATGTATACCCCCTCCTCTATTCCCTCTCCTCCTCCCTATAGGGAGTATTCATTGCAGGAATGGCTCCATAGAGCTAACATATATATACCTGAGGGGCACATGTTTGATGTGCTATTCACCCCACACTACACTTGTTGTGGTCCCTCCTAAGGGTTATATTTCTTATGTTAGGGGGATATTCTATACTACTCCACAGTCCCCATACAATAGCTTCTTAGGGCAAAGGTGAGTGTATGCTGCCGTCCTTTGTTGTAAACGTCAACTGGTTCCGATTTCTCTTCTAGCGTTTGTAATAATTATAAGCAATGTTCAGTGTGGAGTGAAGTATTCTAGTAGTATAGACTATAATTTTTTCAATATCTTTAGCGATTAGCGATTCCCAACCTATTTTAATACCACGCATCCCCCTTGTTCAAATAAAAACGTTCCAGGCTCCCTGTTCATATGAAATTCCTCCTATTCCCCCCTTGCACAACAAATTACATGGGCATATGAAAAAAAAAACAATAAGTATTACATTGAAAATAAAACAATTAATTTTACTGCCACATGATAAAACATTATGTTTCAATTTAAGGTGAAGAACTGGTAAGAGAAAAATTATAAACGTTAGTGAGAATTTTTAATTTTTAATTGGTCTCTCTCTCTCTTCTTACTTGTCATCACGCCCCGCAGATTACTGTAGTATAAATAATCTGAAATGAAACCAAAACCTGTGAAATAAAAATCCTGTACTACTACAGCCCATGTAGTGTCTCTTGTTTTTCATTTTCTAAGACAACGGTTGTGCAGGGAGGTGATTCGTCCTAGATCACGCTCAAGAGCCAACTATTTCACCTATTGTGTATTTCATCCGTTTTATAGAGGATCGGTGAGCCACAGGAGGACTCTAGATCTCACAGGATCCATCAACGCCAACTATTAGATTAAATAAAATTGCCAAGCAGTTGGAATTGGCTCAGGACTTTCGTCACGTCAACTCAGCCCTCTACCACTGAGCCACTCCGCTGCCATTAATCAACATAATAATCTTAATAATAATAAATAATAACCAAAATAATAATAAATATTAATTTCAAAGAAGGCAACGTCGGGAACTTTCGAGCGTTAAAAGACGAAGTGTCTATATTTCAAAACTAAAATATTATTTTAGAAATTAGCAACGCAAAAAAAAAATGTATAAGGATTTTATCATGAATTCATGACTGATACGAACTAGAGATGAAAGAAATTGAAGGAAAAAGGGATCGCCTTTGGTCTATTGGTCAGCATAACAGCCTACGAGTAATATGCATAAGATCACGGGTTCACAGCCCGTCAGGTGGCCTTACAGTTTTTTAAAAGGAGTGACATATCCTTAGTTATGCCTGAACGATATCTGGTACTCGTTGAAGATCCGTATCTATAAATTATGATTTAATAATTTAGGACTTCCACTGCAGCATAATCCGATTAGCTATATCAGCATAAAGTGACGTTAAATGAATAAACAAACCATTAGAGGAGAATATATACATTTTTACGCCAAACTAATGGGCATTTTAATTATATTTAAAATCATTCAAACAGGGTTGAGCTTAAATTAATATATAAAATAATATTCAAGTGATATCAACGAATAATTTAAACCATCAAAATCCTATGCAGATTGAAAGGTTTGCTCTAAAAACTGTTATAATGTATATGATATTAATTACTTTTTGATTGTATCTATTATTCAATTGTAATTGGACAATTATTGTTAATACAGAATAATTTCTTTATTAACTACAACCAATGAAGGGTATTGGTTTCTGTACACGGTACAGACTGTTCTGTTTCAAATCCAACTGTTGTGCAAGGAGGTAATTCGGCCGAGATGACGTTTCCTCCAGTTAAGAGTACCTATTTATAAAAGCTGAGTCCCAGGAGGACTTGCAGATCCCACAGACTCAATTCCCGGCTTTTAACAGAATATATTATTTACTTACCATAGCCGAGCTCAAACTGAGAACCTTGAAATCAGTAATTCAGTACTCTACTGAGCTACCACGATCCCAATTAATTAATTAATTACACTTTAATTTAACTAACTTAATTTCACTAGAACAAACCATTGTAATTTTACGTGCTTTCAAAGCTCAATTTTTATTTTAATTAGATAGTTATATAGTTAATTCCATATAAGAAATATTTAGGAACCAGTATCATTTGAAATAATAGTAATCAAATACAAATATTCCACCTGATCTTTACGAATCCTATTTTATTGTGAGTGTTTTATCATTCCTTATTAAAGACAAAAAGAATAATTCAAAACTCATTGTCACATTTTAAAAATCATATTTTTTAACAATATTGTCAGGAATGAATTTGATAAAATCGAGTTGGTTGATGATTTTATCAGCTTTAAACTATTAACATGGCATTAAGTACTTATTAATGCTATCTTTTGGGCATTAAACTAATTATTTTAATAAAACTACTCATTACTTTTTCATTACTATTTAGGAGTATTGAAGTTTATGCCATGAAGTGTACTACTCAATTAATGTTATAGTCGATTTCGAAATGATTAAATTACTGTTACTGCTTCAGAAATAACACAAAATCAATGACCTATCCTTAGCAGAAACCCAACTACTAAAAGCAGAATTGAATACCGAAAAGTACAAAATAATAATCGATAAGGCTATTCAAACGGTTACTTTAGAACGAAAATAGTTAACAAAAATAAAATAATATTATCACATTCGCACGGCGCTATGGTCCATGTAGGACCTTGGCCTCCTCGACAACTTTTCTCCACTCTGACCGATCCTCCGCGGCGCATGAAGACTCTCACCTCCAGGATCCTGAGGCCTGCTTCACATCGGTCAGCCTTCATAATGTAATTTAGAATCATGGAACTTTTCAATATTTGCGAATGGTGTTATTGTCAGTGAAATAAAGTATTTCAGAAAAGTATTATGAGGGGTAAATCACCTACCTGCACAACCGTCTAGAATAAGTGCAGTCTCTTCCATGTACTGAACCCAAACCCTTCATGGGTTGTAATAATACATTGCAATAATACAGGTTTAGGACTGCAGTCAATACCAACCCTTTATTCGAAGAATAAATTTCTTTGGTACATTAATACAATCTGTATTCCTATTTTTTATTAATAATACAAAACAGTTTATTGGTCTTTTTCAAGTTGCCTATTGCTCGATAAGAACGAGGCTTATTAAGATAAGTTAGCGAAGTCCCTAAGACCTGAGGCTCAACTTCTTTTGTCTTCTATTTAATTAGCTCCTCAACCCCAATATCAGGTTAAACCGTTGTTCCCTTCAAGTTTAGGCCGAAGAAAGTTGGCTAAGTAGAACCGAAACACATTTAGCTACAAGGGACTTAGCCCGGCTACGAAGACGGTGGGCATGTCATGGCTAAAAGAGTTTACGGTAACTTGCGAGGCGGGGTTCGGTACATGCTCTTCTCGAGGAAGCTGGTCTTGTATTACATCATCTTGTTATATAGAAGTTACATATTGTTAATAAACCTAATCATATAACTTAGCGGAGTCTACGCTTAAAATTACCCCATTCTTATGAATATATAAGGCCTCAGTAAACAAGGATATTAATTATTAAGAATGTTGAGGGAGTAATTGGGGGAGTGCAGTCAATAAGTTTTATAACAACATAACAGTTTATTTATACAGAAATGATTGGAATGAAAATAATGGAATACAATGAACAAAAGTTTTTTTTTTAAATAATTTATTCATTGAAATTTACAACTGTATTATAACAATACAACGAGTAAATGACAGGAATGGTACATATTGGCATGCATAAAGACTAGCAGAGAAACTACCCAGTGGTAGTACTCAAATAACAAGTTAAACTTAAAAGGTCACGAGGCCATCTTCTTTTCAGACGCCTCGACGGAATCAGAGAGGTTGCTAAGTTTGAAACTAGTGGGTTTGAGTACGAATAAAGTTTTTCATGAAAAGATTTATTTCGGATTCAGGCCAAATCAGCAACAAATGGGACATTAAGGGTATTACTGATTACTTTGTTCGTAACAAAGTATGGAGCGAACAAAAGTTTAAATTATAAAATAATTAGAATGGAATAGAATAGAAAAGTGACTTTATTTTGGGACTATGTTCCTTTAGAATAACAAACACGAACAGAGAAAGAAACAAATATATATCTGGCCAGGAGGCTAAATAATACAAATCGTAGGGTATTAATAGAATGCCTGATAAGATATTAAGCAATTTAAGAGAATAAATAAATTAATAACTACTCTTAAATACATGAGCTAGCATGCAATACTTTATTTACATGATGTATATCTTCTTAAAAAAAACCAAAACCACTAAACAACAAAATAAATTACTAAAGAAATTTCATATTAAGCAATTGACTAACCTAACACAGAGCATCTTTTTGGAATGCCAATAGATGTTGAGACATTGTTGAAGATAGTGAAGGGGCATGACTGATAATAGGAGGGATTGAGTTCCACAATGTGCTGGAGCGGGCGAGAAAGGAACGTTCGAAATTTATTAGTTAATGAGAAATTAAAAAAAAAAGCACAGTTAAATGAAATCTCTGAAGAAAAAACAAACATAGTAAGCTAGATTGTTATAGAAATAAAACTTACATGCCATTAAAGGTTAAATAATTCTGTATCATTTTTTTTATCGTTATATCATCCATTCAATTTTCCCCTCTCCAAAAATAATTAGTAGTATGTATTCTACAAAAGCTCAACTGTATATGTAAAATTGATATATGTGGTTATTCATACAACCAGGTATATAATAGTTCTGCCTATTCTTCTGCAAACCTTCTTTTCTCTTATTAGTTTAGTATATAAAGATAAAAAAAATATAAATGTATATAATAAAAATGAATCGCCAAATTTCTTGCTTACAGCAAAACTCGAGAACGTCTCGATCAATGCGGCTAATTGTTTTTTTTCATATTTTTGCTAAGGTCCATAGAAGGTTCTTATGGAGAGAAAAGCCGTAAAATTGAAGAGGTAAACCATCAGTATCAGAAAAAATTGAAATTTTCGGAGTTTTTTCAGGTTTTGGCCTGTATCTCGTAATCGATGCGCTTTTGGAAAAAAACAGATTTTTTTTTTATTTATATTACAATCAGGCTCTTTACGAGCTTATTAGCAATTTTTTTCTGATAATAACGTTAATAACACACTTAAAACATATATACATAATATAGTTTTATTTTTCACGATTAAGGAGCTTCAAATGTCTCTAGCTCTGAAAGGTAAAACACAACTTTATATTAGTTCATGGGGCCTTCTTCTCTTTAGCCTTCTTACTAGTGCATTGAAGTCGAGGAGATGGGCGACCTCGGCGTTGACGTGGTCTTGCAGGCGACCCTGATGTGTCTGGGCGAATTTTTGGATTACCTCCTTTACGGTCGGTACCCGAAGATCTCTGTGGAGATCATCATTCCTGATGTAGCAAGGTGCGTTCACGATGCCCCTTAACACTTTATTTTGGAATCTTTGAATTGTTTTTCTGTTGGAGTCTCTTGTGCATCCCCACAGCTGGATTCCATATGTCCAGATTGGCTTCAGGACTTGGTTATAAATTAACATTTTATTTTTTAAAGACAGTGTGGATTGTCTGCCTAGGAGCCAATATAACTTTTGATAACACAAATTGAGTTGTATTAGTTTTTTTAGCTTGTTCTTTCCATCGTAGTTTTTTGCATCCAGGAATAGAAACAATACGCGTTTCGTTATAGAAATCGAATAAAATTATATTGAGTAATAAAAAAAAAACTAATGTAGTATTAACAAAGTGTTATAAAACGTTAAAAACAAAAGAATATATGCGGGATCGATTCAGAGAATTGATAAAATAACTGCTAAAACATATTATTTTTTTTCGCCTTCAGCGCATTAATGCTTTTGTATTTAACAAATTTTGGACCAATATATCTATACATACCTTCTAAGAAACAAAAATATGAAATGATAATGAATAAACAATAAACAAAATACTACTGACAAAAGAACAGATGCCCGCCCGAAGAAATATAAATCTATATAAAATCCAACAAATCGCTAGGACAAGGAAAAATTCGTGGGAAATTTCCTCCCTACCCTATTATGCAAATATTTGAAAAAGGGGAAAAAATAAAGGAACAGAAAGAAGGAAGCAAATAACTGAGGACCACCTTTTTTCTCAGAGAAAGGGAAAATCGTCCCTGAGATGACTTCCAGACGAAGAGAGATGAATGCAATAACATCTCTGGTTTAATGGTTTAATGAAATAAGATAACAAGGAAGGGGGCGCACTATTAAATTGTTATTTTCGGATTGGACTGTTAGTGGGGGGATTAGGTGATGGAGGAGCTACTGGGGATAAAAGGGGACGTAGTTCATTTCCGCCCGCACCGCCTCATTTCCCCGGTCCTGGGGGCACTTTTTCGTCTTGTCCCTGGGCCCCTTCCTCGCTGACGTCACTACGGCCAGAAACCATACTATTTCCAAGGAGTAGTCTTCTGCCAGGATCAGAAGATTAACTCCACCCAAAACTTTTTAAAAATAATTTATCTCCAGCCGGCAAAAAGGCGTGTTTTGGGCTCAAATAATTGATATTAAAGTACGCCAGATCACCCTATGCGTTGCTAACTAGGATAGCACATAGAAAACAATCCCTAGGGAGCTAGGAACGAAGATGACAACGTGCTTTAACAATTTTCTAAAATATTGTAGTCCCACATGTAGAAGAGGTTGTGATTAGGTTGGTGCGTCTGTCAATGTGTGCCATTAAGTTCAGTTTTTTTGTTATGGCTATTATAGCTTTCAGAGAGGCTAGAATATCAATAGTATCTACGCTTGTGTTATTCTAATTTGTTTCTGTATATACGTCGTTGATTTCTGTATCTACTTTGTTATACAAACAATACGGATTTAATAAACTATTAGTTATTTAAATTATTTTAACTAGTTGAAATATGCTTCAATATTTTTATAAATAAGATAAGTATTATTATTCCGTAGATCCTGAAGAAATAAATGTCTTTTCCTAGGGAATTAGATTTACCAAAAAGACTATCCGACTCTTTTCCTACAGAGGAAGGTATTCTGGCAGAGGGTGATGCCAGAAAAGGTAAAGGTAGTTCTCAAAGTGGTAATGCTATTTGGTACGCCCTTTGGCTACGTAGTGGGTGTGATAAATCAATTTTCTAACGAGATCTAATCCGTTTATCTTGGAGCCGGGTTAATAAGTCCCCTGGGCTGAGTGCTGCCTTGGAAAGCCCTGTCAGGTCCTTTTTTTCCTCTATTTTCCTTCCCTTTTTCAGGGACTTTTCCTAATCAACACCTGAATGTCATCCTAATGAACATTTAAACTTTGACCGATTCACAAGGAAATACTTCACTTCGGACTACTGAAGCCAAATGCTTGTTGATTAATAATAATTATGCATAAAAAATGCTTTATTTTTTAAAAAAATAAAAATTTTCTGTATATATCAGGTCTCTACTGATATGACTCAGAGCATAAGTCACTATGATAATAATATAAGCCCCAGATTAAACACAAAAGTTAATGAAATAATACTTATTATAAACATACAAAAAAGGACAGAATTTTAGGTAGAATACTTAAAAACGTCGAATAAACCGTTTGACGTGTTTATTATGAAATTACGGGTTTAATTAATTACGAATTTTCTTATTAAATAAAGAGTAAATATGTTATACTGTGATTGAAATAGGTTTTAAAAGGATTCAAACAATAAATTAATTATATGAACTTAAGTTGTCAATGTTTCCTGAAACCAGTTTGCGTACATCGATATGGGATCAGCTTAACTACGTTAATGTCTTTTGAATATTTCAAATGATATAATGCAACATATAAAGACAAGAAACATGACTAGTAATGTAAGACTTAAAAAAACAAAAAGTAATTTGGCTGTCCTTGATTTAGGCCTTAAGTTCCCAAAGTGGTCCACGGGGTACTCGACGGGGGTCTATGTTGGAGTGACAAAAAAATGGTTTTAATAATTAGAATCAGTTTAGTTTGCCGTCGGTAATTTGTTTATTTCATTGCAATAGTTGATTAGGTAATCTTATTCTGTTAAAATAGCCATATCTTGTTGAGTAAGACCGCCTTATGATCAATAAATCTTCACATTTTTTGTCGAGTTTTGGGAATATGGTAGAAATATAGATGCAGGGGGTCCCCGGAACCAGCATAATTTTGAATGTGGTCTATGAGAAAATAAGTCTGGGATCCTCTGCTTTAGGCCATGAAACGTGGGCTCACTCAAAGGCCAATAATTACACTTTCCTGTTCTTATGATGTGATGCATTAAAAAACCATTTCATATTTAAAGCAGAAATGAAAGGAACTCTATTTACCTAGACTAGTAGATGACAGATTTGAATTTTTATTTCTCCGTAAGTCCAAAATCTTCAAACAACAATTTGTAGATTTGGAAGACATATAGAAAGTTCGTTCTAGAAATCTAAAACCAAAGTTTTAAAATATATATACATATATATACATACACACACATATATATATATATATATATATATATATATATATATATATATATATATATATATATATGATAGCAACGGTATCATACATACAAACCATTAAGATAAGTTTAAAAGAATTGAGGACATTTACTTTTACTAGAAAAACAAATTAATGAATATCTGGTTTTTTGAGGGAAAGAAATCAATTTAAAAATTTCATACATATTACAAATTATAGGTGCATATAATTCATAACAAAATTTTATAATATTAGATATATTTTTTTGGTTTAATATTGAAGGATATGAGGAAATATCTTTTTAACCTTCGGGTATATTTCAGTATGTTAGAAATTGAATTTCACAGGTTTTGTGGTATTCCATGGGGAGCGGAGTGGCTCAATGGTAGAGCACAGAGTTGCCATGCCGGAAATCCTGGTTCAAATTTCGCTGCAAGCAAGACTTTTATTTAGTCAGGTTGCAACCGGAGATGGATCATATAGGACCTAGGGCCCTCTTGGGGCTCACTCAGCCTCTATAAAAAATATAAAAATAGGGTACCCAAAATAAGAGAGGAAAATCCGGTGGTTGAGCGTGACCTAGGACAAAGAGATGACTTTGCAGAACCGTTGTCCATGAAACAGTACTGTCTCTACCATGTACTGAACTCCAGACCCGTTCACGTGTTGTAGTGGAACAGGTTTGTGATAATCCATATAATAAGAATACGGAATTCAAATAGCTATATATTTTTATTTATATCATATTATACTATCGCTTCATTTTCATATGCTAGCATAAACATGTATAAATAATAAGTAATTAATATTATTCGGTAATGCATTTTTTCATCGTTGCGGGATTACCAAACTATTTCAATTTATTTGTAACACTCGATGATACTGCATTACTTAATCTATATAAAAATCTATTTTACCTTTGAGAGGAATAAATATATGTGTGTACATAAATACATACGTAGTACATATGCAATTTGTAAAGAAAAAAATAAGGTGAGAAATCGTTTAATTATTTTTCATTGCTGTGTATATATTGTTATTAATCCAGCAAAGACGGTTTTGTAAAAATCCAGGTTTATTTAAAATTTAGATAAATTACATTACCTGTATAATAAACATTTATTACGTTTTGATAATAAAATTTAACGTGTTATTTGCATTTTAATAAGGTAAGACCGGATATGGTGACTAGGAAACTATTTCATTTCCCGGAGAAAGATGGTCTTGAAGATATAAAACCTATGCCTTTCGCCCTCTCCCGTCTTCGGTCTCGGCCTTATCAAAATCCTCTCTAATACCGAGAAAATCCTCCTGTTTTCCTTCCTGTTTTTTTTGCATTAGTATTATTTTATTTTTATTTTTAAAAAAAGCTCGTCATACTCAAATTTCGTTTTGAAATTAGAACAAAAAAGGGTAAAATATAAAGCACTATTTGAGATATTATATTCTGTTAAAGGGGTTTCGTTGATAGATAAAGATAGCTATCTTGTACAGAATCATTTTAATCCGTATACAGAAATATCCTTGTGAATCTTGGAATATTACAACTGCACAGTTCCGATAAATAATTACGAATACGGAATAAAACAATAAGCATCAATCTCAATGTGAAGTATTTATTTTATTTGGGGAAAACCATTTACGATTATATGTTGATGTATGTGGAAGGGATAAAACTAGATCTATGAGAAACAGGCGGAAGGTTTGAGGCCCAAGATGTAGAACCAGGATCACATTGGGCAGAAGTTAAGTAAGCCTTCATAACATGAGGATTGGATTGGAAAAGAAGGAGAGTATTGGTAAGAGAGAGCAAGGAGAGAGAGAGAAAGAGAGAAAGAGAGAGATAGATAGATAGATAGATAGATAGAGAGAGAGAGAGAGAGAGAGAGAGAGAGAGAGAGAGTGAGAGAGAGAGTTTTATCCAGACTCTGCATGGTTAATTACCTTGCAACAGCCATAGGCAGGGGTATGACGAAGAGGATTTTAGATCATCCATTTTGTTTCTTATATACTAACCTCATTCTTTGGTCGCAGGAAAGACTGTGGAACTTCAATGCTGAATTATTTGGTGAAGGAGTTTCTAGTAAGTGCCAAACAGACAGTAAGGAAATAACTTAGGGTATTACAAGTAGGATCATTGTACTGGCATAACTCTCCTGTGCATACAATGAATAAAGAGTTTCGTTGTATATTTGATCCTTGTTATGCCAATAAAATTGTTCTATATTCTTAAAAAAGACCATTACTCTATGAAATATTATTACATTAGTGTCATGTTTGTATTGGCTATTTAGAAAAATGCTATGATCAGAGCAGACTGTTCTCAACTGAGATTTTGCGACATATTATGCAACTGTTGTTGAAAGTATGTAATAAAATCTGTGGAGTTTAAGGAAGTTTTTAAAACTCTTTATATTCGGAAAGTAAGTGTGAATTTATTTCATGTAAGTACTATCATAAAAATAATAACAAATTAGCCAAAAAGCTTTTCCAACTTTATCACACAACAAAGCCTTTATAGTGGTAAAATATCATGTTATTGTGCCATACATGATTATTATTGCATGCTTTGGAAGAAGATGATTAGATTAAAGTTTAATAAAGGGGTTCGTAGGATTGCTCTCGATTATTCACCACTTCCAGATTGAATTTTCTGGTCGGATTATTATTTTTAAAGTTATTTCCTGGAAGTTCATTTAATTTTGGTTATTTGTGATAATTAACCCATCTCCTGATCAACCGTAATTAAAAAAAGGGGGATTTGATTTCTTAGAATGAAAGTGAATTTTCAGAAGTAACATAAATATCAATCCTGTTAAGAAGATAATGTTTTTTATATATCTAGCGTACAGCGTAGGTTATATAAGAGATTGAAAAAAAAATTCAAAACTTGAAGAATTAAAGAACAAATATATTTTTATGAGTTGAAAATGGTTGACTGGATGATCTTATGTAAAGGAGATGGTTGGGGGGTGCAGTCAATAAGAACACCGAATAAGTGAAATACTTATATTATGTGCCGACGTTTCGACCTACAGTGTAGGTCATCTTCAGGGCTAACAGAGAAACAAACAGAACAAAAATGTAAAAACATCAAAGTTGTACAGTAACAATAATAGTGACAAATAATGTAGAAAAATACAAAGTGGCAGATATGAAAATAGAAGATAAAGAATATTAAAAAGGAGTCAGATTATAATAAAATAAAGATATAGACAGATTTAAAAATTACTGATAATGAAAAGGCATTAAACTAGTGGTAGATATAATAAAAATCAGATAAAGACAAATATAACAAAATTATTGAAATAGTGACAGATATAATTATAGAAAATGTGATAGAATATAATAAAATTAAGATAAAGACAGATATAACAAAGATATTGATAATGGAAAGAAAATGAAAATAATGGCAGATATAATAATGTAAGACAGATTTGATAAAATTAAAGAAAATGAGCAGAAATGATAAATAATAAATAACGCATTTAAAATAAAAATAGAAAATAAATGTACAGAATGGATAGTACAGTACAATATAATAATATAAAGAAAAATCAAAAGGAGGAGTTAAACAAAAGAACAAAACGAGGATATTTACATATAAAGAAAGGTTGGAATATGAATAATACAGAAAAACTAGTAAAATAAAGGTGTAAAATGTATGATAACGGACTTAATGATGTTACCAAATTACAGAAAAGTATGGAAATATATGTACAATAACAACTGTGAGTAATAGAAAAACTATTGTACAATAACACCAGTGTACAATGACTGTTTTGAAAATATAGTAGTATAGTATATTTTGAAAATATATCCTGACCACACCTTATCCACCGATTGGTATACAAAACCCACTTACTCTGGCCGACTTCTTAATTATTACTCCCAACATCCACACCACCTTAAAATTAACGTCGCTAAAAATATTATTCACCGTGGCCTATCCCTCTCTGACTCCTGCTTCCATACAACCAACACCCTCCGTATCAAAGAAATCCTTTTTAAAAACAATTTCCCTCCCTATATTGTTAATAAACTACTGCCATCAATAGGTAGCCGACTTCTTAATTATTACTCCCAACATCCACACCACCTTAAAATTAACGTCGCTAAAAATATTATTCACCGTGGCCTATCCCTCTCTGACTCCTGCTTCCATACAACCAACACCCTCCGTATCAAAGAAATCCTTTTTAAAAACAATTTCCCTCCCTATATTGTTAATAAACTCATCCATGACTACCATAACCCCCCCACCCTCACTCGATCACCACATCCACCATCTATCCCTATATACAGATCCTTGCCATATATACCCACCCTCTCTAATTGCATTCAAAAATACTTACGTTCCGTTATCCCCAATTTACATATTGCCTTCAAATCCCATAACAAACTTTCCCATATCTATACCCGTATCAAAGATCCTATTCCCTTCAAGCTTCGTTCCCATGTCGTTTATCGGATACCTTGTTCTTCTACTAATTGCAACTCTTCCTATATAGGTGAAACCAAAAACTTCCTTAAAGACCGTATTTCTCAACACAAATATGCCATTTCCTCCCATAACCTCACCTCCTCTAAACTTTCCGAACATGCCATTTCTTTAAACCACACCTTTGATTTTGAAAATACGTCTATCCTAGCTACAGCGCATAACCATGACAAACGCATCCTCTCTGAAACCATCCACATAAATTTAGATTCCTCCTCTATCAATCTTAAGTCTGACTCTCATCACCTTTCCTCTACCTACTCCCAAATTTTTAATTTACTCAAAAGACCTTAAATTCCGTTTCTTCGTCATTTATGTTTCTTTTGTTATCACTCGGTTTACATCTCTTTCATTGTTTCAATTTTTTAATTTTTATTGTATTCATATTATATAAAAATATGTATTCATATTAATTTTATCCATCTACTCCCTTTCCCCATCTTTTCCCAATCTCCAACATGGTTACCTTCTGTAGTTAATTTTTTGGCCACTAGATTTCGCCCCTATCTCTTCCCCCGGTCTTAACGTTCTTTTGCTGGAATCCGATAATTTCCCGTCACTCCGACTTTGATGTTTTCTTTTTTATCACTCTATCGACATTTCTTTCATTGTTTTAATTTTATTTATATTTTTTATCCTTTTTTCCTATACTCCAGTATAGTTACCTTCTATAGTTAACTTTCCGGCCACTAGATTCCGCCCCCATCTCTCCCCTCGTTCTCAACGGTCAAATTGGCACAGTACACTCTAGCCGCGATCTGTAACGGTCACGCTTCCCATCATTCGGTAGGTCTCCTCTTCATCTCTTCTTTTTATTTATTTTAAACTTTTCTCTTTATCCTTTCTACATTTTTAATTTTCTTATTTTTTCCCCTTATCATTTTGGCATCCATCATATGTTGGTAATCATGTGTTCATATTTTTATACACCTATTTTATTTTTCTAATTCATTAATCCCATCTAATTTTTTCATACATACATTGTTAACTATTGTTACTGTACTAGCGTTTTCACCTATTTTATCTTTTCATATTCTATTCCTATCTACTATATTTTCAAAACAGTCATTGTACACTGGTGTTATTGTACAATAGTTTTCTATTACTCACAGTTGTTATTGTACATATATTTCCATACTTTTCTGTAATTTGGTAACATCATTAAGTCCGTTATCATACATTTTACACCTCTATTTTACTAGTTTTTCTGTATTATTCATATTCCAACCTTTCTTTATATGTAAATATCCTCGTTTTGTTCTTTTGTTTAACTCCTCCTTTTGATTTTTCTTTATATTATTATATTGTACTGTACTATCCATTCTGTACATTTATTTTCTATTTTTATTTTATATGCGTTATTTATTATTTATCATTTCTGCTCATTTTCTTTAATTTTATGAAATCTGTCTTACATTATTATATCTGCCATTATTTTCATTTTCTTTCCATTATCAATATCTTTGTTATATCTGTCTTTATCTTAATTTTATTATATTCTATCACATTTTCTATAATTATATCTGTCACTATTTCAATAATTTTGTTATATTTGTCTTTATCTGATTTTTATTATATCTACCACTAGTTTAATGCCTTTTCATTATCAGTAATTTTTAAATCTGTCTATATCTTTATTTTATTATAATCTGACTCCTTTTTAATATTCTTTATCTTCTATTTTCATATCTGCCACTTTGTATTTTTCTACATTATTTGTCACTATTATTGTTACTGTACAACTTTGATGTTTTTACATTTTTGTTCTGTTTGTTTCTCTGTTAGCCCTGAAGATGACCTACACTGTAGGTCGAAACGTCGGCACATAATATAAGTATTTCACTTATTCGGTGTTCTTATTAACTGCACCCCCCCACCATCTCCTTTACACAAAATATATTTTTAAATCGTTAATTATTTCAATCCTTAAGTTGCTGACTTAAAAAACAGCTTCTTCTTTTAATGTTCTTCTTTTTCGTACAAAAGTAGTTTACCTTTCCCTGGTCATGTTCTTTCTACAATATATCTACGTCTGTAAGTGTACGTCGGAGAGTTGACACTGAAATCGGGTGGGTGTATGTGTCGACGAGGGAGGGAACAAGCCCACCTGGCGGGAATCCAGCCCGGGCAATTTATACCCTCCCTGCTCCCAATTGATTCCACTCGGCTCGCCTCTAATTTGGCAATGGTTCTTCATAATAGAGCCACCTTCTCCTTCGCATTGCCGTCGCATCTGATGGCTCACTCGGGCTTTACGTTTTTCTATCCTGATTTATAGATCCATTGCATAACTATTAAATAATAACATAACTTCATGACAGACCTTTCTATATTGAAATAAGTTTTTCCGAAAGTTAAAAAGAGTTATTTAACTTCATTGAATTGCAAAACTTCACTCACGGAATAGTGGTAAAGTTAGGAGAGATAATGTTATTTTTTGTTTATCTTATCTCTCTGTTATATAAAAAGTTTTAGTGACGTAATATTTTATCAGCGTTGCCTAGCAACGTATCTAGGAACTACTTTTTTTAGTTTTTGTCAAGCTCGACCAGATAAATTATAAATATTTTTTTTAAATGGAGACATGTCTAAGCCACTGTTCCTGAAATTTTAAGCCATTGCCTATAGCATGCCTATACCATGCCTATGGTAGTGCTTCTGAATCAAAATGAAAAAAATGGATTGCATCGATTTAAAAATCTAGCTACATCTTATTTCAATATTTCAATTTCAGGACTGTTTCTTCAATAGTTTGAATGTAGGAAATTGAAATTGAGACAGTTTCTAATAAACTGTAAATTATTATCAATCTATAAAATCATCGTGAAATAAATAAAACCAATTCATTACATTATTTAAAACAAAAATGCCCAAGATAATACCAAGTATATGCAAAAAATCAGTAAACTTAGATTATTATTAAACGAAAGTAGGTACTTAACACCTACTGTAGTATACTTAAATGAACAATTGAAGGTTTTTGAACCCTGACCCCCTGACCTCCATCAGTCAGAGGGTGAAGCCTTATGTATATGGAGAAGGTTTTGTTTATTGTTATAATATAAACAGTATAATACACGTAAACACTATAAGAACCTTGAATAATCTAAGTTCAGAAATAACTGAAATATTTTCAGCTAAAGATAAGAAGTAGTAGGTCAATAATAGTAAAATACAAAAAACTGCTCTCATGTTCCAGTCAGTATGTGCAATGTGAAAGGTCTTGAGAGTGAGTGAGTTCCACAACAATTTTTGATGACAAATTGGTACTGCTGTATGAAAATAATGATACTGTATATAAAATATTGTGAAATAATTTGAAATTGCATATATCGAAATGTATATTTAGGATACATACAATAGATACTATAGATACATAAAATCTCTTCGTGATAGACAATAAATATTATATAACTTTTGAGCGTTACTTTCTCGACCGTTTTATCTCTCTTTGGAACTCACTTCCACTCGATATCCGTCATGCGTCTTCTTTAACCTCATTTAAATCCAAACTTTTCCTACATCTTCTAAATTCCCAATCAGATACTTTATAATCAATAAATAATTTAAATATATATTCAACTTGATCGAAGGATGAACTACTGTAAATATTCCTCACTCATAATGACATCATTTTATTTTGTTACTAGATCCTATCATGTATCCACTTTTTTTTTTCCATAAGCCTATTTCTATTTATTGTAAATTTGTCTGTTTTTCAATTTTAATTTTGAATTACATTTTCTGATTATCTACCAAAACATACCTGTTTAGTTATTTACTGTCAAGATATTTTGTAAATATTGTTTTATTCAGATGTAGGCCTTTGGCCAGATAAATATTTACTTAAACATGTTCATCTCTGTTATTCTAAAGGGACCTGGTCCCAAAATTCTATTCTATTCTATAATATGCTTTGGTAGTATTATTAATTTCTCTTTAAAAATCAAGTTGTTATTTTTATCAAGTATAAAAATAAAAAGGAGTTAGTAATTAAAGGAAAAAACCTTCAGCTACTATAATTAATACTCAGTTTCATTTACATTGGAGCTACGAAGGTACCAGGTTTATTTCACCAGATGGCACCAGGTGTAATTCCTTAGTTTATCTCTTTCCTCCTGGAACGGAATATTCCAGTTACCGGGAATTTCCACATATAGCAGTTTGCCTTACTTTTATTTTAATTATTAAAACTGTAAAGAACTGTCCAGATCCCTATGTATTAACAGTAACAAATGTTTAATCATCATATCTTGTAGCTTATCAAATGAACTATTTTCCTGCTCAAACAATGATCACTGGGAATATTAAGATGCATTGATATAATTCATCTTTAAATATTAATATGTGATGCCGCCCTCGGGTAGTTGGCATATTAACTTGCTTTACAGAAATTGATAACAATAACGGTATATAATCATTGATCAAAATATATATCCCTCTCTTTTCTAAAAGAAAACGTGATTAATTGACTGGGATTTTTTAAAATTACCATCCTAATATTATAAATTATCATATCTTGTAACTTATAAAATAAGCTGATGTGCTGCCTTCACTTGTCCAAACAATGAACTCAGGGAAAATTAAGCTCCATTCCTATTTATTTTTAAATAATAATATGGGATGCCACACTGATAAATAAATCATCTTTAAATAATTAATTAAAGCTGCTATTCGTAGCTATTATTGATCTTATGAACTAATCGAAATAACATACAGCTTGGTTGCCTCGTACCTCCAGGTAAATGACGTACCTGGCGGGTAAAGGTGACGGGTACGAAGCAGGGAGATGGCCTGTCAGGGTTTGACTGATACCGGTCGACTCCTTCCTTGACATCTCCAATCGAGCCAAAAGATAGAGTTGTCAGTCCCAGCTTGAGTCGAGATGAGCCCCATCTCTTCTTCTCTCGTATAGCTTCCGAATATAGCTCTGTTTAGTTTGAGTCGTTCCTTGTTGAACAATCCATTTTCATCGATTTTATAAGTTCATAACTATGATCAGGATAAGTACATTATTTTATATATAATGTATATTATACATATGAATACGTTTTTTAATGTATACGTTTTATCATGTTTGAATTTCAATAGATAAACATATCGGGCTGTTTCATATGAAATGTCCGTTTTCAAAGGAAAGTTTATTTACTAAAACAACTTCTTGAAATTAAAACAGTTCTATTTAAAATATTTACCCTTATTTTCTGTACACTTTTTCCAATCTGTTATCAAATCCTAGAACTGAAAAATTCAGGGTTTTGTGATAAAATGAAGTGTGAAAATGCTAATTGACTTGAGGATCATTTTCAAATATTACCATTAAGGAAGTTTTCCGAATATCTGTTGGAGATAATTCTGGCGAGTGTAGGAGAAGGTGAGGAATTTGTAATCCAGCTCGTTTCCTTAATTTTAATTTAATATTTAGCTTCCGTTTAATTCCAACCTCCAGTGTTTCATTTTCATCGTACCGATTTAGAGTAAAGGAATTTGTCCCTCTTTTACACAAGAGAGTGACCTAGTTTTCTGCAACAATGCATCTGGAATCATGGAAATGTTCAAAATCACGTATGAACCAGAGGAATGGAGGCTTTTCAACGATTCATAAACGATTCATCAAAAAGGCGTTTGAAAGCTGTACTTCTTCACAATGGTAAGCGATATGCTTCTGTGCCTGTTTGACACTTAGTCCATTTGAAAGAATGCTACAAAAATCTTGAGTTTGTTCTTAATAAGCTCGGCTACTCTGACCAAAATGGACCATTTGAAAGTTATTTCCATGTTACTAGGTTAACAATGTGGTTACACAAAGTTTCCATGTTTCCTCTGTGAATGGGATAGCCATGACAGGGTTTAACTATGTCAAGCAAACCTGACCAATCAGAAAGGTCTTATTCCTGGACTTTAAAATATTTTAAGACCAAGTTTAGTGGATTCTAAAAAGATCTTACTTCCACCTCTTCGTATCAAATCAATGAAACAGTTTGTTAAAGCATTACCTAAAGAAGGAGATTGTTTCAAGTATCTTTTTGAACAGTTTCCTGATGCTAAGCTGAAATAAATTTTAATGCATGAATGCTTTGCCACTAAAATGGAAATGGAAGAAAAAAATGCCTGGAATCCATTTAAACTTGTTTTAACAGGTGTCCTTGGAAACAAAAAAGACCCAAACTACATAAATTTGGTTGCTGAATTGTTACAAAACTAAAAAATGTTGGGCAGCGACATGTGTGCCAATGTTCATTTCCTTCATTCTTATCTGGACTTCTTTACAGAAAATGTAAAGAACTGTAAACTGTAAGTGAGGAACGCTTTCATCAAGACATAAAATAAATGGAGCGCAGATACCAAGGTCGATGGAATGTCAACATGATGGCAGGCTACTGTTGGATGTTAAAAAGGGAAAATTCACAAGAAGCCGAAAAAGTACCTAAACAAGCTTTGATGGAAAAAGAAAAGTTTTACAAAGACTTATAATAACTTTACAACACAAGTACATCACTTTTATGCTCATTTTAGGTCGGTATCGTTGTTTTTTTTTTTGCTTTTACTTCATGTTAAAATAATAAAAACAAATCCATAATTTTTCGTTGTTTGTACTTTTTCCAAAAACTTCAACTTTATTTTGTAGGCAATCCTTATGTTATAGAAAAAAAAAACCAATGTCATTTTTGAAATCAATGCAAAAAACTACATAAAGATCAGTTAACTAAATCAAAACAATTTTAAAAAAAGTTTTTTCTGCAGACTTGTGTTATAAATGTGTCAATTTTGTATTCAACTAGTTTGTGATATTAATTTCTAACGATCATTCTGTGTCAGGTATAGCAGCAGACGTCCGTCTAGAGTTTAACAATATACTATAGCATTTTAAATATCCTAGAAGCATTAATTAATATTTTTAGAATTGGTGACTTTTTCAGTAGAGGAATTTTATAAACCGGTGTATAACTATTCGCGTACCATAGCTACCCGCGTTAATATATATAAATATTTTGCCTCTCGGAGAAATCCAAAGGGAGAAAATAAAAATAATTAGTTCAGGAAATAAGAAAACTTTTTAATCAAGGAAACAAACAGTTTAAGAACTTCAGAGTGTAAAAAGATAATTGATGCTTCTTCTATAGAAGCAAATCTTCTTAAAGAAAACATTGAACTAAATATAATCTAAGCGCAAGGACGACGCTGTTCTTACTTTATTATAAGTAGGTATGTAACTAAACATAAGGAAACTTGTCTAGTGTTATATTGCCACAGTTGACATAATATAAATTTGTAATTCTGAATCTTTGATAAAAAAAAGTACATACTGCTATTTCAATGGTAGTTTTAGAATTGAGTGCGCTTTTTGTGCACTAAGTTGCGTATCAGCTATTTCACAGGAAGCTTCTGGAACAGTAACTCCTTTATCTTTCCGGATTTGGGTTAACATTAAATTTAAAAGATAGGTTTCGCCAGTGCCACCTGGAGCATCCAAAAAGAACCAACCTCCTTCGCTACTGGCAACTTTTTGAATAGCTGTGTCAAAAACTAATCGTTCTTCTGAATTTAAAAGTGGAAGGGCTTCTGTTATTTGTTGCATTAAAGAAACAATATCGTAATCTAGTTCTCGCTTTAAATCACTACTAACTTCTCCAATTTTTTATGGTCTGCTCATTCCAAAATCGGATACATTTTATCCAGTAATAGGTAGTAATCACTTCAATCTTTGTTAGCGCGTCATTGTAAATTAAATCATTATATGAAACATTCGGATTCTGTTCTTGTAATCTGTGTAAAATATCATCCGCCATGTCATTTTTATACTTTTCCCACAATTCTTGAGGGTTTGAAAGTCCACATGTCGCTATTAATATGGCGAACAACTCTCTCACCTTGAGCACAGATTTGCATTATGCAGTCGCTTCCAGAGTTGTATCGCAATGATTATCATTCTCTTGATCTTTGAAAGAGGTTGGCCCACGCACATGGTGTAAAAGCATTAAAACATATGTTTATTATTTATTTCAAATTAAATCATCTCCTATTTCAACCCCTTACAACTCTTTTATCGTATTAAAAAGTAGTCTATGTCGTTTTTTTAGGCTCTTGACTATTTTTGTACCAAATTTCATTTAAATCGGGTCAATAGCTTAGGCGTGAAAGCGTAACAGACAGACAGACAGAGTTATTTTCGCATTTATAATATTAGTATTGTTTAGTCGTGGACCTGGACTACCCGCCAGATGGAACGAACCGATCCTTGCCTCTGCAATCGGAAATGTACTGTACCGCCAACATTAAGAAGAGGGGAGAGCGACGCTATGACTCTCTTCACTCACTGCCTGACTGGCCTGGATCAACGACCATCGCACACTGCCGCTGATCACTCCGCTTTCAAGCCGCTATTCCTATGAGAACGTCCAGAGGTCTTAAAGCTTGTCACTCGCCAGAAGCTATGCTGAGATGCTAATTGGGTCTACATCACACGAATTGTAAGTCACATTTCATTATCATAAGGCCTAAAATCGTCAACTAATTCTTCTCCTGATGATCAACGTATTACATGGTACCAACTGGACAGTTCAAGTTAATTAATGATATCATACTCATTGCTCCTTCATGCCGTGATCACTGGCGAAGATAATAATAATTCGCACATCTTCGCACCTTATTGAAATTCATTATAACGTTCAAGTTCATTTTGTTGTAATTATATCTTTGGCCATTATGCTAGCATGGAGCATTTCTGTTATTTTTAATTATCGCTCCCATTCATGTTAATCATTTTTTTTTCTTTTTTGTCTTAAATTACTTTTGTTCATTAGATCGCTAAGTTGCATGTTTAGTCTTAAGTTATTCTTGTAGAAGCTATTATTAATTTGTATCCTTTCTTACATGTATATTTAATAGTATTTAAGAAAACATATCTCGCATGTTATTCAAATTAATAAATCAAACGCTTTGTTAATATCTGAGATTTCATTCAAATTCCCGTGGTACTTCCATTTGCTTCCTATTAAATTTTATTCAGTCTAATCACGCCTTAACAAGTATAGATAATAATGATTAACATTATTTAAAAGCCGATTATTTTTTTTAGATAGATATGGCTTTTAACACATTTAAAAATAAAAGTTCAGAAATAAAATGTACTAAAATATCTCAATTTTCTTTTTCTTTTTGGTAACGCGGATTTGATCATTTGTATTTTATACTAGCCTTTTGTTTAAAGGACCTTCTTCTTTAATTGCAACATTGAAATAAAAATATACGAGTAAGCTTTATTATCGGAACCTTTTTAGGTCGACGCATTGCTTTTTTTCCGAGGTTATTTATATTTTTTTTAACAGATAATTGCAAGAATGGAACAATAAATATATCTAAATAGGAGAAAAAAATTATCCTTTTCAACAAGCATTTCTGATAATTTATGGACTCCTCTATATAATTATAATAGTTATTTCATTTCTATTTTTCTTACAATTTAGAAAACTACATAGATAACGTGTATCAGTTATGATATAAGTCTCGTCTTTTCCACAAAAACCCGAAAAGTTTTATTTAAATCAATTATCATATTTGTATTTATGTTTTTATTTAAATGAATTACACAAGGAGTCATATGAGTCGAGGATAATGTTGATTTAGTTGACTAATATGCTTTGATACCTGAGATGTTGGAGACAGCGGGCAAATTTAATAAAGTGGCCCTAGTCCCTTGGAATTTTTTCCCGGAGGGGCTGTAAAGAGGTTTGGAGGGGGAGTAAGACCCGAATTTGTCAACCCTCGCCCTTATAAAATCCAGTTCACATAACCAACTTAGTGGCTGCCCTCTGAGAGAAAAAAAACCCGGGGGTTGCAGTATAATAATGGCGAGGACTCCTGTCCCCCGAGGTCTATTATACATAAAGGTAGGTCTCTCCCGTTGAATTATACATGGCCTGTAGCGGGCGACTTGTTTCCACCAGCTCTCCCACTCCATGCGGCAATTCGAGGCAACAAATTCGATTACATAGCCGCGACTCCTAGCCAAAGTGTACCCTCCTCGTTTGCCTTCTCAGTCCCGAGGAAATGAACCCCGTGTTCCGTTTTGTGGCAGAAATGCCCTCTAATGCATAACACGAAAAGAGGAAACAGCCCCCAGGATGACAAAAAAATGGAAATAAACTTACTTAATTTGTGAAATGAACTAACAAAATTAAACACATTTATGTATTATTATTATACGGAAAGAAAAATCAGTTCTTCTAAAATGGGAAAGAGGATTTTTCTAAGGGGATCCTTTCTGTATGGATCTTATAAACGAGATCTTTATGTATTTCTGCGTTAAGTCATCTGTGAGATGGCTAAAACGATTGTTTCATAACCCGTTAAAATATATTAGAAAATACTAAAATATATTTCCCTGATAAGGTAAACACTGGCAAATCCTTAGTTTGAACGTTCGAAACTTAAATACAGACTCATTAAGTTCATTTCGAGTCGAATGTGCAGTCTGACTGGATTCGACAAAAAGCGATGCTTAGAAAGAAACAAGGTTTAGAAAGTTTTTTCGAAGTGTCCCAACGTGCTTGAAGCTATCGTTACGTTAAAATCCACAAAGACCAACTCAAAATGTCAAATTTCAAATAACTCTAGAATTCAGACGGCGTGACAATAAGACCTCTATTTGTTCTTACTATCCATTTATGAATATGACGATTGCCCTGAAAAATCATTCTGTTTTCTTAGAAATTCACATGTTTAAGATTATTTGGTATACTCTAATATTTTAAAAAATCGGGCTTAAAGTGGTTCGATATAACAGGCATGATATATAATTATTAATTTGTAATAAGTTTTGCATTTTATTAGGTTCATATACATGGACAACTTTTATCTATAGTATGAAATGATAAACTCATCACCCATTTTCCAAAATTAAGGAAAATTTAAAACTTACATGCCTTTTTACATTCGAGAATAATCTTGGCATAAATTATTCAGCCGATAAAAATTATTTACATCAAAATTGTTAAGAAAACATTTTTTGATTTTATCCTTGATAATCACTATAACAATGTTTATATTCAAATTAAATTGAATTTGAAAAATAATTTATGAAGTATGCTCTTCCCAAAAAATATAAAAATATTAAGTAAAAAATCTCTAAGAAAAAAATATGTACCCTTTCCTATTAAAATATGTTAAAACACTATTTTTTACTTTTCTATATACAAAGATAAAAAAAATCGTATAAAAAATCTGATTCGTATGTCAGCCGTCGGGTGTTTGCAGCTTTCAAAAACGGATAGCATATAATAAGTAATCGATGAACCAAAGATGAATAATTTTTATGAATAACGCTGATGACTCTATTATAGTCGGATTACGAAAAGCCAATTATTCATCTGGACCAATTTATATCAGTCATTCTGGATATAAATTATTTCAGTATTAATGAATTCTGGATTGGAAGTAAGAAAAATTAAACTAGGTACCCGCAATTAAGTATATTTCAGGGTCACCTCTGGTGTAGTGGTTTGCAGAAGCTATGATCAAGGTTCGCAAAAGAGTAAAAATTATATCTGTTTAGACCAAATTTAGGATTCCCTCTTTATCAACATCTAACTAGCCATTGTATCATAAAGTGATTTTAAATGAATAAACAAACAACTAGCCAATTTCCACCTAAACATCTTTCTTTTTTAGTCTTTCGAACTGTTTGATGCCCCCAATTAGCAGTATTTTCCCAGGCGATCGTATTATTTCCCCTCCAACGCACTTAAGTTATCTGTAAATTGAACTGTTTCGTCATCATCATCGACAGATAATTAACCTTAGAAGTGTTGAGGGTCCTCCAAGTTCGTAACTATCGGATCGATAGATAGCCCAGATTCTATCAAACTATTAATGCAAAGTTCAAATTATTCAATATCTATATTAACTAGTTTATATATGCGCATATTTCGAAGTTATAAATCGTAACTATATGAGGCATTTAATATATTCATACAAAATGTCGTGAATATTATAGGAACAGTTATTCATTAATTAAGCAACTGTAATCATTTCACCTTCAATTGGTGGAATAATGGGATTAGATTTTCAACAGATAAACAAAGCAATTGCGGTCAGTCATTCCAGTGGTGCTATAAGTATTGTGCACATGCCAGAGGCGCCTTTGGGATTTGAATGTTAAATATTTCTCGATGTAATTGTGAAGTATGAAATATCTGAACATAAATTACCAATAATCATCATCGTATATTCAATATTATATGAAACTTGCGTTATTTGAGTTATATTGAACATTCATATGATTTGGTCAATATATATGACGGATAATGTATGTCAATATGAAATAATAAAACATCAATGGTTATTGTTTTTCGCCTTTGACTCCTATGTCTTTTAAAGTCAGAATTTATCAGTCATTTTAATTATTATCATTTTGTATTTTTGTGTAAAACTACTCTTAAAAATTGTTTGAATACACGAATTCTGCTCGCGAAAAATTGTCTTCGGTTCCCTTAGGCGGTCTTGTGTGTTCCCACCTATGTATGGAGTTAATTTAGCTTTTTTTAAAACTTATGCATTTTCTCAATTCCCAAACAGAAGCTCTCTCAGCACGTACAATTATTCGCTTACAACGATTTGTTGTAATAATGGCTTTATGGTTTTGTCTTTTACCTTTTTTTTTTACAATTAATGTCTATATTTGCTGTAGTATTTTTTTATATAGTTAGTTTGTTTCCATCATGACAGAAGTTATGTTGTATTTATTTAAATTTTTGGAGTTCTGCTCTGATACGTTGAGACAACCCTTTTTGGAAAGCATATAAAGTAAAGTAGTATTTAAATTTTTGGAGTTTTAGTATGTAGCATATTGCCCAGAGAGCTGTTTTTTCTGTACATTATCGTTATTCTAAACCTAGTCCCAGAATAAAATTATTTTTTTATTATATATTTGCCCAGAGTGAGTTAATCGTATTGAGGGAAGCGGGACCGTGTCACTCTAGTAGTTTATGGCTTAAAACGGTGTTGTAATATAAGCAATAGCTCCATTTCAAGCCTATGCATGGCTTAGCCACTCATTATCTACGATATATACCATTCCGCTTATCTTTGTAAAGGAAAATCTTTTTGTAGAATATTTGACCAGTTATTTATTTAGAGGAGTTGTGTGTATATATATAGCACACCTTGTTGTGCTATTTAAGGATCGAGTATTGGAAGACAGATAACGGAATGATTACCCTAGAGATGCGGAGGAGGCCTTAGACGGTCAGCGGAGACGGACAGAACATCCCTTAGCACTTAGGCTAACTAGAGGAGTGGGTTGCTCTCCTCAACTTGTCTCCTTCCCAACCTCCCAACCTCTTTTCCGGATAATCGCTTTTCCTGATTCCTATTTCCTATTTACTTCATTAACTGCCTAATGGGATTCATTAATTAACCCAGGAGTCTTAGATCTAGGATTTATTTAAAAAAGCTTAGTTCACAAGATAGTTCTAAATTTAAGTCATAGTGAGGATTAATAGTCCAATTTTCTTTCAGATCTAAATATTATGAGATTTTATATCCTCTTATTTTATTTATACCAGGTGAAATACATGAGTTTATATTCTATAATATAGGAACTTGAACGTCTGGAAAGTACACTAGGCAGCAATTGATTCTAAAATAAAGAGGTGCCCTCGTTTGGGTGAATGGGACTCACTCGTTACATGTTACGACCAAACCGCCTATGTTCTACGAGGGTTGGTCACCTGTCCATGGCCAGTGAACTCTAGCCAGTTTTCCCTGGCGAGTACAGCCCATTCTCCTGATATAAATTATTCGTACATATACAAATATCCACCTATATGTATACAGGTATTCATAGGCACCGTTTGTTAGTTTGTTAATTTAGTTAAAGTAACTGTGTGCAGCTATAGTGGAAGTCCTAAATTTTGGTTAGTTTATACGATAACTTGGACCGCCACTTTATGTCCTTGTCATAAAGGATTTACTTGAAAGGATTTTTTAGTTTCTTTTTTTTTTTAAAGAAGGATTTTTTAAAATCCGAAGGAAATTTTTGTGGTTTGATTTTTTAAAGTTCTTAAGTAAATGGCATATTTTTCTTGTAGTTCCTATTATTTTATAGATATCCATCATATTGTATTCTATCATATGTATCATATTTCTTGTATTGCTAAAGGTTATTTTTCGTTTTTATATCTCTCAAATGTATTTCAACAGTTTACCACACTTAATCAATTTATATATTAATAAATACATTAGGAGGAATAATATAATAATGGGTCGTAAAAATTTTAATTTGACTGTACTAGAAAGAATTGAGAAAGAAAGGGCGGAATAATCCTGTTTTGTCCGCCGCTTTTATATATAATTAAAAATTCTATTCATACATCAATGTTCTTTTAATATAAGATTTATTAACCGTGTGCATAATCTGCAACTCCGCGTTATATAATCTCCTAAATTTTGAAGAGGATCATTTTCGTGCCCAATATTCTGTCCACATAATAATTAATGGTCAAAAACGTAAAGACGTTGAAAGTCATTATATGCCAAACTATGTATATATTGTTGTATATTTATAACATAACACGGGTACATGAAGACCTCTGTATTGGAACTTTTTCAACGAAAATTGAGTTAAGAGTAGTTTATTTGCACACACAATTTGTTGTTACAAGAGTGAGCCGCATCAGGCAATCCTCAGTATTTCCTCGTTCGACCACAGGAAGCTGGAGGAAGGGAAGCGCAGTAAAGATAGGTAAATAAGACCCGGCTTAAGGAATCGAACAGGATGTAATGACATTTCATGAAAGATGCATGAGGCGATCTGTTTCTGTAGTTCTCATGCATGCTAATGTTACCTCTGTTTCCACGTTCGGTCTGTCTCCATGTTCCCTGTGGCTCTCCGATGTTCCCAAAGAGTTTCCGCGCTTTCGGACCAGTTCCCACTAGAAATTATCATTGATCATTTATCCGGAACGAAGTTATTTGCCCGAGGGTTGGATTATGTAGAGCCGTGTTGAATATGCAAGGCCTGTATGGGATCCGATTGAATTATTTTCCGTTCATTGGTCCAACAGCAGGTATATAAGCGAAGGGGACCTTTAATAGAATTTCACAGCTCCCGGATCCGCTTAGCGATTACCAATCAAAGAAACTCTTTCAATTCGGTAAATAAACAAATGGAGTTTTGTCCGATAGAATCCTCTACTTGGTTGGGGATGAATAGTAATTATAGAAAATTCTAGTTTATCATGAATTGTGAATTATATAGAAGCTACATTTAAATCTCAATTCTAGCTACAGCATTTATTTCGAAGAGTAAATGTTCCGACTGAAGCTCATAATAAATTCTCAAATAGTAAGAAATGAGCTGTTATTTTTGAAAGTGGTATAAATCCATTTGAATAAAAAAAATTGTTTATTCTTTTAAACCATTTTAATGATAATTATTTCCTAATTACTCATAAAATTGTATCGGATTTAAAACATTACTCTTTGCTATATGCTAAGTAAGAAAAACATTTGCCCATTTTTAAAGTAATTTAAATGGAGCCCATTAGATATCGCGAATATATAAAAATAAAAGACTTATAAAACTTTCAAAAATAACAGCTCAAATTATTCATTTTATTAGAAACCTACGTTTCGACCCACTTTTGATGTCTTCACTAGGGCTGGGTAGTAACAAGAGTGGAAGGTCTACGTTCCTCCTCCATTACAGCCAGCCAATCTCTGCGCTATTCTTGTACACTCATTATCTTTAAGTCCTCCTCCACATGGTCAAGCCATCTGATCCGAGGGCGTCCTCTACTTTGCCGCCTGGTTTACCACAACCATTCTCTTTGGTACCCTTTGTTCTGGCCAGGCTTCCATCTGCTCCTCATTCCTTCTTCTTCTCCTTACAGATTATCGGGAAATTCACCCCACTTAATACTTTTCTTTCTCTGGATTTGTCCATAAATTCTTATTTTTTTGGTCAGGAGCCATGTCTACTAATGTGACTACTGGTCCTACGGTGGTTTTATGCATTTTTAGTGCATTCTCAATACTTGTCAATATTATATCCTACAATGTGTGTTGACTTGTTAGTTTTTAAGAAACGATTTATTTCATTACTCATTTTGATCTCAACCCGAACCGTTTTCTCCAATGTTCAATACGGTCTACAAATAAGTATTCAAGGTAGCTAATAACATCTGTACATGCAATACTCACTAGTATCCATCTTTAGTCCCTTCTGATATAAGTAATGTTTTTATAAATCTTGTTTCTAAAATTTGGTATTCAGCTTTTGAGCTAGTTCCTTTATTAATATTTCTATATATCCAGCCCCCGTGATATTCGTTTCAGTCGAATTTTCTCCAAAATGACTTTCTCGTACTTAGGAAAGCGTTTTTTCTTATTTTTGTAGTGGATAAGGGGCTAAGCCAGGAATTGCCTAGAAAAACATTTATTTATTTAGTTACAACTTTATTTCAAGCCATAACAATGAGGATGAAACGATTTTCCTCCTCTCAACATAACTACCTCAAGGCAGAGAAAATTCGACTTATTTACCGGGGCTGTGTATATATAATAGTAATAATTAGAAATTTATCATATTGCATAGTGCTTATGTCTAAATCCCACTTGGGTTCGTAAGCAAGCAGAGTATCAGGGTATGTCATTATCATATCATATTACAATTTTTGCACGAACCGTAGAAATCTGGCAGACTGTTCTGGTACATTGTCAAATGAAATATACTGTCTAAAATGTCTTTAAAACAATAATAGCGGAAGTCTTATTATTCCATAAGGGTAGGTTTAGCGACGATAAGACCTCCCGATTGGTAGCGGGAGTGATGATTGTCAGAAAATATTTCTTGGAAGTTCCTTCTGCGTAAGTCCGACGGACCCGCTGATCAACAATGATAGCGTTCCTCTTGGTCTAGAAGAGAACGATCTGACGTAGGTTTGGACGCCCTACTACTGTATTTTTTGTTCAAAAATTACCACGAAGGAGCTTTTTGAGATAAAACGTTCACTGTCCGAAGGTAAAATCTGTTCTGGTCCTAAATTTAAATTCGGACGATTTATTACTTCTATATCTTTATTGTTATACATCATAAAGTCATTATTTTCTGATGGGGATCGGCTAATGCAATACAAAGTAATCACTTTGATTTTACTTATTCCGGACTGGTTTGTATCCAGATTAGCTGAATATAGCTTAAATATTATGATTCGGTTGTTTGTGGCCAATGTTGCCTTTATCCCCAACCCTCTTTTAAT
Organism: Arma custos; assembly: GCA_037127475.1. Classification (NCBI taxonomy): domain Eukaryota; kingdom Metazoa; phylum Arthropoda; class Insecta; order Hemiptera; family Pentatomidae; genus Arma; species Arma custos. The sequence goes on along the minus strand of CM073763.1, from coordinate 87,505,304 downwards.
TTAATGTATTTGAACTGCCTAGACAAATTTGATATAAGGCTATGAATTGTCTCAGTTTATTCTAAGGAATAATTCAATTTAAGTGCGGAAACGAAAAATTAAATACAGAAACATGAAAGTTAGTGCTTGAACTCGTTCGGATGTCGTTAGCTTTAGGGAACAGATGGTATAAGTCATAATTGTAGAAGTTTGTTCCTTAATTTCAGTATTTAAGGACCTTGGGATTCGTACATAAAATGAGACTATAGTACTATTATTTCAAAGTCAACTGGAGATGATTTGGCTGAATAACACTTTACATCAAACTGGGAGGATCTGCAGATCCTATATGGTTCATTAACAGACTGAGTAATTTATCGGCCACAGCCGTATTTGGGCCTGAGAACTTCATCACAGCAACTCAGCGCTCTACACATATATTGCCTGCTATCAATTTAGTTGGTAGAGCTGGCTGAAACAGTAGACTCAGGGATCAACACCCCTACAGTTGGCGAGGCAGACTTTCGGGACCTGGCTAATATGTTTGCGTTGCATGTTTGCCCTAACTCAGGATCTGTTGTGCAAGTTGTAATTGGACCGTTTGGAAGCATAACATTCCCTCTTCAGCGGTTGCATAGTTCACAGAGCTCTTAGTTTAGTTGTTTCTATCCCCATCTCGTTTCCCCACGCTTCCCTCTCTGTTTGTTTGCACTTAAATTGAATGGTTTTACAGCTGATTTCACTATACAGAACAAAAACCAAATTGTTTACAATCTATTTTCAATCATTTTATATACTTAGTACTTATTGTAATTGTTCTTTCTTATAAATAAAAAAAAAACCTGTAGCTCTACCCATAAAGGATCTTGGGTTCAGTAAATGGTAGAAACTGAACTGTTTTTATGACAACTGTTGTTCTTAGAGGCGAGTGGCGTCGGAGTCTTCATTTTTATTCCTATTAAGGTTACCCACATTATAGCTGGGTGCGGAGCCCCAGGAGGACCTATCCTATGCTATTAACAGATTAAATAAATTATCTACCTCAGCTAGATTTGAACGCGGTACATTCAACATTGTAACCCAGTGCTCTATCCTATTACCTGCCCCGCTCTTCACTTTTTTACAAATAAACGTTCATAAATTGACAAGACAGGTACTACATACAATTATTTATTTACTATATTAACTTTGAAAAATTTAACCAATAATTTTGATGATTATCTGCGTAGTTTTGATTGTGAATTGTAACATGTTATAGTTTATTTATGAATATTATATTCTTTTGGCCATTTATGATTGAATTTTATATTTAAATATTTTTGTTTTGAAGAGAAAAAAATTGCCCTCGCCATGAGCTACCAGGGGTCGTATCCTAGTCAGGAAAATCCGTTCTCTTCACCGATCTTATATCTCCGTGTCCTCGCAATTTTTGCGATGTATACACGAGGAAGAATGTTCATTGATTAAAAATTAGGATCTTGTTGACTTACGTCATTGTATTATTTATAATTTTATTTTTAGTAGCTCAGTAGCTTAGAGCATTGCGACGGAAACGCAAACGACCCGGGTTTGAATCCCGGCCAGGTGCAAATCTTTTCTCTTCAAAACAAAAATATTTAAAAATTATAACAATTAATAAAAAAATAAAATTATAAATAATATAATGACGTACGTCAACAAGATCCTAATTAAAGTAATGTTTAATGAACATTCTTCCCTTTGTATACATTTCAATTTTCAGAATATTTCATTAGTCTATGATTCCTCATTGACACTTTGGTTTTTAAATGGACTTTCGAGAGTAATACTCATCAATATCTATAAAAACATATTATCCAATTTTCCTATTGCATTCCTAAGTAATAGTACACCCTATTATTAGTTATTTACATTGTAGCCAATTATTTTGCTTTTTTTCAGTTTGTTTTTCGTTATTAGCGATTAAGGTTTGATGTATTAATAGTGATAATGGATTAAGGGAGATAACTCCTTATAATATTTGTAAGTTTTTTTCTAAGCCCCTATTAATAAATGGTTGTGTAGTTTGCTGGTTCTTCTTCTTATTGTGTACCCTAATACGAAGAAAACCACAACAGTGTAAATAATTTTCCGAAACATATTTTTTAATTATTTTCATTTGCTGGTAGTGAAGCCTTTAAATATTACCTTAAATGTGTGAAAAAAATACATACCTTAGTTTTTCGTGCCTTAGAACCGATTAAAAGCGTGAGCTCCTATTTTTGGCTCAAATCATAAGCACCCTAATAACTAGTTATATCATATTATTATGTTTATATCAGTTTACAAAGATATTAACATGTGTACGTTTCCAGTTACACCCAAAAAACAAGCAACGTGTACGACTACAAGTCAGTATGTGGTAGCGACTGTACTGTTTCTAGGACAACGGTTGTGTAGGAAGGTAATTTGTGGTAGATCCTGCTCAATCGTCAGGTTTTATCCTATAAAGGATAAACACATTACATAGGCTGGGTGAGCCCCAGGAGTGTCTCCAGATCTAGCAACAGATAAATTTACCTATTAACAGATAAATAAATTATCTGTCCCAGCCGGATTTGAACCCAGGACCTTCGGCACAACAACTCAGCGCATAAAAACTTTAATGATAGAGTTTGTTCTTGTCATTAAGGTTAACTTTTAAAATTCTGGATTGTTAGTTTTGATCATTGGTATATCATGTAGTGACTGAAAAGAACTTTTGGGATTTAACATATCATAACTCATTTACTATAAATCTTACATTTATCATTGACTTTGGCAATAATTTAAAGGGGATCCTTTAAATAATGAGGACAGAGGGCATTATCGAAGTTGATTAAAGCTCCCAGGCTAAGTCCATAAACATGGGATTCACTAACTCTCCTCTTCTAATCCTCTTCTGCCCTAACGAAGGCTCTTTGCAGCGCCATGTTGTTCTTAACGTCCGCTTGTCAAACCCCACTAGAGCCGTCCAATAGTTTGTAATTTAACCTTTCTTTTAAACAATAATGTTTAACCATGTTTAATTCCCTTTAAATATTTATTATACTAAAAAAAAAACTGTACCATTACAACCCAAGAATAGTCATGGGTTAGGTACGTGGTAGAGAATGTGCTGTTTTTAGAACAAGGGTTTGAATGGTGGTGATTTGTTTGAGATTACGCTTAACTTCCGGATTTTCCCCATATTAAGGTAACCCACATTATAAATAGGCTGGGTGAGGGGTGTTTACATATTGCACAGGACCCATCCCCGGCTGTTAACATATTTAATAAATTATCTGTCACAGCCGGATTTGAATCCAGCACCTTCGGCAAGGCAACTCATTTTACCGCAGAGCCAAATAGCTTTTGTTTGTTTATTTTTACGTCACTTTATGCTGCTATGGCTGATCTGACGATGCTACAGTGGGAGCTCTATATTTTGCCAATCAACGTTTATTTAGGATAGGGATTTTAACGGGTACCTGACATCGTACAGGTCGGGGATCCCGTTTAACGTGCCTTCCAAAGGGCGACATAACCTTGTGCCACTTACCGGGCTACGAATCCGCAATCTTAGGCTTAGTAGGCTGTCATGCTAACCATTAGACCACAGTTCACCCTCCACCCAACTCTTTAAATATTTACTATAATTTTTTTATACAAATACCATCGTAAAAATACCAAAATACCGTTATTGCTGTTATCAGAAATCTTCGGTTGGAGGCAGAAATCATGAGCACTTTATTGTCACATAGCAAATTAATTGAATATGGGGGTTTCACTGCCACAAAAGGACGCATTTAGGAATTTGATTCTCATTGAATTAACGCTACGAAGAGCGATATTTTGCCTAGGACTCTAAACATAGTTCTGCTATGTCGGAAATTAATGCGTGTTCCCGAAAATTAGTTACCGAATGGTTTGAGAATTAATTAAATTCCACTTACATAACTCGACTATATCACTCAAAATATAGGAATTGCCAAATTGTATTCCTTATTGAGTAGTTGACATTAAGAAGCATATTAATTCATTATGTGTACAAAAACTAGTTCATCTAACAATTTATCTTCGAAACAGATGAAAAGTATCGAATGTAAAAAAAACAAAAAAAAAACATGTTTTTCTTTTCCGATCTTTAGTGATTGCTTTAGGATTGATGGTCGAAATAGAATTCATATTCAGCCATTTAGAAGGCACAAGACCACGTGTAATAGTAAAGGTAATATACGTTTGACGATATGCACGGGTATCGAATGAACCTTCAAACATATTTTTCACTCTCATGAAAAGTGGCGTTTTTCACTTTCAATACTTGGCGTTTTATTCACATTTATATATTCTTTTCTATTTAATTTTAATTATTATTTATTTCATTTTAACTACTCTTATTATTCAAATCTAGTTCTCTAAAAGTATCTTTGCAAAACGGAAATAATTGTTGACACTTATTTGGTTCTAGAGCCCTATTACAGAGCCTTGGTCTCCTTCAAAAGCTCTCTTTTGCTAGCTGTCCTATTGTTCTCCTTCTTAAAGTTTAATATTTCTAATTAAAAAATCTCAAATTTATAGGTATAAAAATATTGTTAATTATAAATTTAATTAAATAAAAGATAAAAATGCCCACCAGACCAAATCTCGCGACTTTCCTCAGTGATTAATAGACCATATTCATTTTTTTTTTAGATTTAATTCCAAAGTCATAATTCACTCCACAATGATCCTCTCAACTCGGGACCACTCCTATCTACGACATCCTTTCAAAATGGCGGCCGAATATAGGTTTGATTTGTTATCGCCCAAGGCTTATCTCTGAAACTGCGGAATCGTTTTTATTTTATTTTTTTTAGATTTGGCACCAAAGTCACAGGTAATCCTTGGATCGCTATATCACCATTCACCATTTTTTGTAAAAAGTAGTTTATTTTTTTCTAAAAAACATTTTGTTTAATATAGAGGTTTCATAGTCCATTTATGAAAATACATCAGCATTAACGTATAACAAAGCAAAAAAAATAAATTAAATTAAAATATTGAGTTTTAGAAACAATTTGTCGATTCGGTTCTTAAATAACTATCATTGCAGATTAGATAAATCATTGTGAAATATTTTTCTGAGTTTCTCTTATTCATTTGGAATTCAAATTCCTTAAGTTAGGAAATTGTAGTATTGCAGAAGAAAATCTATTATTGTTAGAATTTCATACATCTTTTTCGCTCGATGAAACAGAAATAATTTTTTAAAAATATAAAGTATCTTAAATTATAGCAGAATGAAAGAATTTAGTAATAATTAAAAAAAATTAATTTCAAAAATGAATCAGCAGAGGCTGTAGAAGTGCAGTGAAAATAAATTATTATCAGGGTATTAGCAGGCCATGGTTTTTTAAAACCACTTTGATTCAGTTTAAATATCGAACATAAATACAAAGAAAATTTTGTGTATATTAGACGTATTTTTAAAATTTAAAAATACAATACACGTAATAGTAATTGAATTTCTATAGCAATATAGGTGATCAAAATATTTATTTTGATTGAGAGTACTTGAAAATCATTTTTCACTTTATTTATTTAAGCAAGATAAGATAAATAAATATTTATATTGCTTCTTTCAGAATGTGATCTGTCACTATTACAGAAAAGTCAAATCAATTCACGTGAAAGTGATTTATCTTCCTCGTGCATTAAGTAGTTTTGTTAGCATTATTTTTTTAAACATTTGATCTTGGCATGGAGCTATATATGTAGGACATAGAATTCACTTTCTCTTTTTTTGTTTTCAAAAATTATATTTATACAATATTCCATTTTAACTTTTTATAAACGGTTATGTACTTCTTACAGAGGCGTATCTTTTATGTAGGATGTTTGGTTGCTTTTCTCTAATTCAAAATCGCCTGTAACAGATAAATTATTTATTCCGTTATTAGAAATTGATACCTTTCAGCCTCTTTTAAATGTTTATCCTTAATACGAGTAGAAAACCTAATATTTGATCAAGATATCTCCTAATCAATTCCCTGTACAACCGTATACTGTATACCTCATATTAATTACTGTACCTAAGATTATCTGTTGGTATGCAAACCTGCAGGAAACGATTCTTTTTAGGGTTCACCTTTGTGAAGAGGTTGGAATTTCTTGAATTCAATTGAATTTGAATGAAAGTTCTTCTCTCTTCTCTTGCCAATGCCCATGATCGCGGTAGAAGCACCGGCACGATTTTTCTAGTCCTTTGGAAGGAACGTAAAACTGGGGATACCTACGACTTCCTATCCTCCTGTATCGTTTAATAATAACCCATTGTTTCCTGTAGAATAGTGCAGTACTCCGGTACTTAACAAACGCTTAACTTGGAATCCTCATACTAGACTGAAACGAGAAGAAACAGCTCGCCGTTTCAGGCTACTTCAACATTTACTAGACATACGCACTAAGCTCCCAATTAATTACAAAAGACTCATATACATGACAATCGTTAGATCAATCTTGACTTACGGAGTAGGGCTTTGGGGCTACACTAAACCTAAGCCCAATTCCTCTCGTATTCAATCCTTACAATCCAAAATCCTTCTTAAATCCTCAACGCTCCTTACTTTGTTACGAACACAGTTATCCATAATGACCTTAATGTCCCATTTGTTTCTGATTTGACCCGAATCCTATACTATATTGCTATGCAATATAGAGTTCAACGATCATAAAAATAAATTTACTATGCTTTACTGATCCAAAATATATTTTTTTTGCATCATTCAGAATATAACCCATCGCAGGGAGTTTTTTAAATAGAAAGAAAAGATTTTTAGGTTATCAAGGTGGGCAAACAAGGACTATTTGAAGAAGATGGGACCTCGTCACCCGCGCCCGATGCGAATCTCATACATACTAAATAAGAAAAAAAGGCGGTCCTGGGAATGTTTTGCGAATATTCATTCTGTCATTTCCCAGTCCTGCCAACGTGTTGATAAATTCATGAAAGTAGTCTCCTGCATATTTCATGAATTACTAACTTCAGCTTCTATTTCCAATGGTGATGATGCGCCGTCTTTCGGACTCCATGGAAGTTGTTGATGTCGAACATTAATGACTCGTTTGCAAGTAGTTATTTTTCGATATCTTTTCTATGTCAAATGTTATTTAATATTATCATATAATACAATGCAGAGTAAACAAAAAAGTTAATTTATGATTTATATAATGTTTTTTTGTAATATATAACATGAGGAATGTAATATTCCTTTATTCGACTCCAATCCGACATATCTGCCTAAGAACTATCCTTCCGATGTAGAATACAATTTATTTATTAAATACATAAGCGATATAGGATCACTGTTCATAAAACAAACAGAAATAAATAATTACCCAGCACTATTCAAAAAGAAGACAAATTAGTGAAACAAGTTTAAGTTTCGCAAAACAGCTCGCCTTTTTAGACTACTTCAACATTTACTACACAAACTCTCTAAGCTCCCAATTAATTACAAAAGACTCATGCACATGACAATCATTAGACCATTCTTGACTTACGGAGTAGGGCTTTGGGGCTCCACTAAGCCACCCGATTCCTCTCGTATTCAATCCTTACAATCAAAAATCCTTCTTAAATCCTCAACGCTCCTTACTTTTTTACGAACAAAGTAATCCATAGTGACCTTAATGTCCCATTTGTAGCTAATTTGGCCCGAATCCGATATCAATCTTACTATGACAAACTTTATTTCCACTCAAACCCACTAGTTTCAAACCTATCAGCTTCTTCAATTTCTGATATTCCTCCGTGGCATGTGAAAAGAAGATGGCCTCGTGACCTTGAATGTTAAAAATTTTATTTGAGTACTACCACTGAGTATTTTCTCTATTTATCCTTATTCATGCCACTATGTACCATTCATTCTTATTTACTTGCTGTATTAGTATAATATAGTTGTAAATTACATTGAATAAAATAATAAAAAATAAAAATTTCGCAGAACTCGGTAATGCCCTCTGTTTCATAAACTGAGCTATGAATCATTCTGTTAGATGTTTCCACCTTTTATTGAATATTGACTGAACGTACTAAAATTACATTTTAATGCAAGACTTATATATCAGCGTCACAAGGTGTTGATTTGAAATAGAGCCATGTCTAGAGAGAGTTAGTCGTATTGAAGGAAGCAGTATCGTGGGATACTCGTTCTTTTTTTTCTTCAAATGGAGTTATAATTTCAATCCAATGCCCGATTTAGCCCCTTTTTCACCCAGAAGATAACACGATTCCGCGATACATAAGTAACTCATTTAGAAGAGAATTCGAGTGAGTTATAACAGAGTTGTTTGTGATAGTTGTCACAAGTTTCTTTGCTTAAAATTATTGTCAATAATACAGGTTGTTACAATATTTAATAATAAGTTTTTTTTTTATCCAATGCCAGCACGTGGCGTTTCTGCCATACGCCGAAGTCTCCTAATGAAGACATGCATCGTCATCATTGTTTGCAATATCTTTAAGACCACTGCAATTTCGTAAGTTGCACCATCCATTACTCCAGAATGACAATCATATTTTGAGATACCCATTCTGTGTAGATGTGCCTGGAGGTAATCATGACCTGTGATAAGGATTTACTAATAAGTGATAGTATTGACAAAATAAATTCAGAACTTTTTATACAGGAAACGTTTTATATTTCCAGAAAAAATTACAAAAATGTTACTAGGCTATTTAAACGATAGTACTAGAAATTATTTTTAAGAGTGATCTGGCGGATTTGGGTTTGTGGTGCTCCGTGGACGGAGGCTTGTAAATGGAGATTGGTAATATCGGTATCGAGCCTTCGGGTTCGCTCAGCCGTTTTAATTATTTATTTACTAGAAATTATTTATGACTGGCTTTAATAATTTTATTGTCTAATATTAGAGTCGTAAAACTGAACAAATATAACCATCTGTAGATGGACACATGAGGGATCTAGAGACATTCTTAGTGCTGCTTACCCAGCTTCTATGAAGTTGGTATTTCAAATTTAGGTAAAAACTTTCTGGTTGAGTGTGAAGTGTGGCGTTACTAGGAGTGTTTGTAATATAATCTAGTTATAAACAATACATGATATTAATGGAATCATGTTGGATTATTTGAAGATTCATAATTAACATCGTGAAGAATCTCTGGCCATTGATAATGTAAATGAATCACAGTTTAATTTAAGTAATTTACAATGAACTTTTCCTTTTAAAGTGCCTCCTAAGCCGATGTTTACTCTCCTCTTAGACAGTACAATTACTTGAGTAATTAAATTCTTATCTGCGCGCATGGTCTCTCATCAAACAGCCCTGAACAAACACCTTATGCTAACCCATGCGATCGCCAAACAGCAAACTTAATTTTAATCAAGTGAATTAATTATTTTCTGTTTCTAATTTTTGAGGTTGTAAACGAAAGATTTAGAAGATAAAACGGTTAACTAGGCCGGATTTTCTTAATTTATGTACTTAGCTTTCAGGATCGAAATGTGCTTTTATCGTGTAATTGTATAAGGAACTATTTCGGCAGTTTATTCTGATTCTTAGTCATGTTATGAAAACTATAATCGTCCAAGCTCTTACTAAAACCACGTAATTAAATAAAAAACTTGCTATAGATTATCTTGTACTATATATTTATTTTATAGATATTTATAGTACAGGGTTTTGCATATCAATTATTGCAACGTTCGTTATAACTTTATTCAATTAATAATGATTTTATAGTATATACTTTTTTTTCAATGGATTTAAACGGTAAAATTTCAAATGGTATATAAATATTCATTTAACGCTTTATGCTGCTATGGATAATCGAACGATGCTGCTGCGGGCTCTTAAATTTTGCCTGTCCAGGTTTAATTAGGAAACGGATCTTTAACGAGTACCTGACATCGTACAGGCTCGGGACCCTCAATTTACATTCTTACAGAAGAACGTATAGTGGGGGCATAGCCAGAGATTTTTACTCCTTTCTATAAACTCCTAGGGCCACCTGCCTGGCGAATTCGTCTTAATAATACCTATTATTATGAAAGTCATTTCTTGTGTAAATGCACGTTTAAGATATAGAAAGTTTTTATATAAACAAAATCTTGCAAAGATTTCCAATGTTCCAACGCGACAGAATGAAAGGCTTTTTTTTCCATTTGTGATACAAAAGGTTGCCTGCCACGCAACTTATATTATAAGGTTTCCTTTTGAACAGCATTTCTCTGGGTCTTCCCTTCCAGGCACGGGCTTTGATTATTTAAGTTCAAGGCAGTGGTCAAATAAAACCGTTTTTATTTGAAAAATTGGGACAAGTCAGGTCGTGGAACAAAAAATGCTGTAAAATAACTACTAATTATAAGTAATTTATCATTAAACACATAATTTATGTTTAAATTTACATTATTGGTAATGTTTTATATCTTAAGATAAAAAATACGTCATGCACAAACTCCTAGGAACTGAGTGAACCTGTTTTAAAACAGAAAACATCTTCCGCTAAGATAACATAAGGGTTCATTACATAGTTGAGTCCGTACTCCTTCTTGAAAAACTCAAGCACCAGGCTATTAACTCAATTAAGGTTGTCCAGTTTATAGAGGGTAGGAAAATCTATAGATCCCATAGAATCTATGACCATTGACAGATTTGTATGCCACAGCTGGATTTGAACCCGGGACATTCACCATAGCTCAGCACTCTGTAGATTGCATGCACATTGAGCTACCCTGGTCTAAAATCTGCACATGGTTTGGAAACCACTACATAGTAGAATATAGTACGCGTAAAATAACGTAAATAAAGTTAATTTAGTTTGGTTACTAAAAACGGAGAAAATGTTATATAAATAAAACGGTTTGCTTATCATTTTTATACCGAACTTGTAATAACTTATTTGTATGAGAGCACATTATTTATACATACATTATTTTTATTTATACCTTTAGTTAGCAACCATTAGAAAAGTTGTTTACAAAGTTAAAAAAAACGTAGAAGTAAAGCTTTCTGGTAAATCCAATCCATTTAGCTCTCGGCTATTAAAATAGACTGCTTTCAAATTTGCTTTCATTCCCTACAATGTTTATTTATATATTTTCTTAAATAAACGCCTCTACTAGAGAATTAGAATTTCAACTTTATTCCCGATTAATGCCATCACTGTACGTCGGATCAAAAATGTACTCTACCGCTTCAGTTTTCTGCTATCCACATTAGTGGAAATATATGTGAAAATTAAAGTTAAATTTAAAATTGGCACATGTGATATAGCTGGTCGTCATGAAACATACCTCCTTTTCTAGTGTATAATTTATAACTTGTCTCGTTTGAATAATTCGTCTATGCGTTATTAGATTGTTTTTCCGTATATGTTTTAGTAATTTTGTCTTGCCTTTAATTTCTGTATTGCCAATGAAATTTAATTTGGTGTTTTTGTCCTATTAAGTTTGTTATTGTCTATTTAAAATGCATAGCATAACACTTTGGGAAAATCCGTCTTCGAAAGAAGAAGCTGTGATATACTACCAAACGTTGAGAATAATACCGAAGAAAAAATTATGTGAAATAGATTTTCAAAAGGATTTTGAAAAGAAGATGAAATAGTGATGCTTTGATCGAAAGTGGGGGGAAAAAACTCTATTAGAAAAAGAACGTTGCTGAGGTCCAGTATTAGTATTTTAAATTACATTTTGTATATTTCAATTTCCACTAATAAATAAGAGGGTGTTATCAATACGAAAACCATCAGTATTTGGGGTCTTCAGTTGTCTAATGGTGAACATAACAACCTACTATGCCCAAAATCGCGAGTTCGCTGCCCGGAGGTGAAGAATTTTTGAAGGGAACAAAAAATCCTTGGTTATGCCGTTATTCGGAGGACACGTAAAATGGAGGTCCCCAGCCAGTTCTATGTCAGAGTACTCGTTAAAAATCCGTATCCTAATTGAACTTGGATTGGAAAAATTAGCACCCACTGTAACATCGCCCGCTTTGCCATAGCAACATAGGGTGAAACAAAACGAAACAAACAGTGCTCAGGTTAGAAACAACTACTTTACAGAACGGTCCGTGCCGATCTGATAAATAGGAAATACCTTAAAATTATTTAGACTTATCTGTAAATTACGCTAACATTCTTTTTTCTCCTAGATTCTTCATTGCGTTACTTGATTATAGTTGTGTGATTATTAATAGGTGTTGAATTAGTTTAAAGTCAAAAGTGGTTGACAATATCTTATCTTGGCTTTAGGAAGGACAATTTGTCCTATACGACAGTCATGTGGCGGGATAATTGATTGGGACAGAACCACCTGATAATGGCATTCTTGCGGGTGCCATGCGGTGTCTAAGGGAACCAGCATGTCTACCGTCGGTCGCCAAGCGGCTTGCCATTTACCTGGGTTGTAATGGTTTTACTGACTACTATCGTCTGTGTAATAACGACATTTAAGACTTTTAAGTGAAGTATTGATTTTAGGCTGTATATGGACTCTTCCGAATTACTCTTGGTAAACAATACTTGCTCTAAAAAAGAATTATAACTTTCTTTTTAGTTGTAATCAGGGTTTAACAGATAGAATGTTTAAACTGTTAACATACCTATACGGACCTTGCAGGATCTGAAACCCTCTTGGTGCTCATTCAGTCTCTTTAATTTCGAGGAAAACCCTGGGGGCTGAAGGTGACCTCGGCCAAATCACATTCCTGTATTGCCGTTTGCTTAGAAAAAGTATAGGCTTTATTTAAGTACTACACCTGTAACACATGGGTTGTAGTGATACAGGTTTTTTTTATAGGTAGATATTTGAGAGACTCGTTTTTATAACGCTATAATGGATGTATGAGTTCTACAGCTTCAGACAATATTCATCTATCTTTTAATCGTCAACATAAATATTTTAATTTCCGTATTATCAGCTTTCCCTTATAAAAAAAATTATCTTGAATAGTTCAATTATTACACATGTCAGGTCTCATTCAGGAATGAATAAACTAAATACAACAAAGCATACAACTGAATTTATTGGAATAAGCAAAGCACAACAGGAAATATAATTTAAAATATAAAATAAAATAAAATAGAAAACCAATTTATTTGTTTCTTTAGGAACTACTAGTAGATGTTCTTTCTTGGTGGATTTCTTTATCCTTATATAATTTATAATTTACATAATTTAAATAAATATCATTTTCTCTCTTAAATTGGCCAATATTATTATTTTTTCCAGAATCACTGTTGAAGGTTATAACATTTTTTGAAATAGAGCTAACAGAGCAAAAATGTTTGTTTGGATTGATACTTTACAAATATTGTCAGCATTATTCCTACCTGGAAAGAATACTTTTATGAATAATTTGATGCATGAAGTTCTCAGGTTCGAAACGTGATGGGTCAGATTATTTTTTTTATTAGATTTTAGTAGATCGACATTGTGGAATCTTCAGATATCTCCTATGGCACACCCAGCCTCTCTCAAGTGGTTGGGAGAAAAAGCTGGCGGTTTGAGTGTGATCTCGGACAAACCACCTCGTTTCATAAGCGTTGGCTTTGATTCAGTCTATTATTTACCATGTACTAAACCCTTCGTGGGTTTTAATGTTGCTCTGTTTTCTTTATATGAAATTACAATAAAAACATGAGCATGTTTGGGGCTTAAGTATACTGAATTTAGTGAAATCAGTCATAATAGTTTATGTCACTTCTACAGCTATAATCTAGAGCAAACATTTTTATACTTTTTTTTATTTGTTTATACTTCTTTAATGTGAGTTAGGCGACTTACCGAAATAAGTTAAGCCTTTCTGTTGCTAGGAAGTAACTTTGGTCACAAGCGATGACTGGCCTTGCAAATTAAGTTAACTAAGTAAACTTCGTTTGCTTTTCATTTATTCCAAAGCTAATGAAAAGAGAGTTTGTAAGTAATAATAAGTGACCACAGGAAAATGTTCATAATTTGTAATTAAGGTAAATAAATACATTTTTTTCTACGAGTTCAGAGCGAAAGTTTAGAATTTTGTTTAAGTTACTTTTTTAATCTATTTGGGTGTATTTATCAAACCTTGAGTTAATAGTATTAATGAATACTGTCTACAAAGAGAGTTTTTTAATATTTAAACATGTCTTATTTAATTTTGATCAAATATTTTACCAAAGATTCAAAGCTATATCAGTTTTGCGACCGAAAACTAATCAAGAGTAATAATTGGTTATTTTCATTTACTCTGTTCATCTCGTAGATGATATGGTTTTTTTACGAGTTCTTTTTGAAACGGACAAAAGCGGTAGGAATACATATTTAAGGTGGGTTTTTAAGGTATTTTTTTTTTAGATTAATTTATTGATATTTACAACTGTAATAATATTACAACAAGTTGTTGTTTCTAATATGAACAAATAACATGAAAACAAAAAACACTAGTGGAGAAACTACCCTTCGGTAGTACACCAATTTTTTTATTTTTAAAAATGTTATCTCGCTTTCTTAAATTCTGTAAAATAACGTTACATACGCCTAGTTACATTTGATTTATCTATTTTATTGGGTAGCTTAGTTATATGGTTTGTTCTTACTTTTTTACTCTCAAAACCAGTATATTTCAATGTAGTTATATGTTTAATTATCAGAAATTCGTTGGTGCAATAAAATTTAAGTCGTTTAATTAAAGAGGCAATTGGTATTTCAACATTCCAAGTATTCATAGTAAAATATGATTAGATTATGAACTAAAATTTACTCTCGAATCACATAATTATTTTAAGCCAATTGACAAACATCCAAATATATACAATAAATATTACTATTCTGCAATGTGCTTTCTTACATGTGAGAAATCATCCTGAACTATGTTCATGTATGTATTTTTTCCCATATTTGAGCTGTTTGTGCTTTATTGAGCTGGGATCAAAAAAAAAAAAATCAAAGAATAAAATACATGTGGTTTATTTTTGATACATATAACAAAACTATGTAAAGATATAATTAAGTGACGTGTCAGTAGTAATTAGATGTTAGGCTTTCATTTTAGATACATTAAAACATCTTATCTAACTAGAAGAAACTATCTTCTGCTGACATGGAAATAAAAATTTACACTTCTGGTTGTTCGATGACGTATGTCTTGGTATCTTGTTTAAAGCTTTATGATTATGGCTCTGGTTCTTGGGTTGGTCTTGGATGAGGTCTTGGGTGTGGGTGGGGTCTTGGGTGTGGTCTAGGTTCAGGTCTATCGGTTGGTTCTGGGCGTGGGCCTGGTTCGTGGGTTGGTCTTGGGTGAGGTCTTGGGTGTGGGTGGGGTCTTGGGTGTGGTCTAGGTTCGGGCCTATCGGTTGGTTCTGGGCGTGGGCCTGGTTCATGGGTTGGTCTTGGGTGAGGTCTTGGGTGTGGGTGGGGTCTTGGGTGAGGTCTAGGTTCGGGCCTATCGGTTGGTTCTGGGCGTGGGCCTGGTTCATGGGTTGGTCTTGGGTGAGGTCTTGGGTGTGGGTGGGGTCTTGGGTGTGGTCTCGGTTCGGGCCTATCGGTTGGTTCTGGGTGTGGGCCTGGTTCTTGGGTTGGTCTTGGGTGAGGTCTTGGGTGTGGATGGGGTCTTGGATGTGGTCTAGGTTCGGGCCTATCGGTTGGTTCTGGGCGTGGACCTGGTTCGTGGGTTGGTCTTGGGTGAGGTCTTGGGTGTGGGTGGGGTCTTGGATGTGGTCTAGGTTCGGGCCTATCGGTTGGTTCTGGGCGTGGACCTGGTTCTTGGGTTGGTCTTGGGTGTGGATGTGGTCTTGGGTGTGGGTGGGGTCTCGGGTGTGGTCTAGGTTCGGGTCTATCGGTTGGTTCTGGGCGTGGACCTGGTTCTTGGGTTGGTCTCGGATGAGGTCTTGGGTGGGGTCTTGGGTGAGGGTGTGGTCTTGGGTGTGGTCTAGGTTCGGGCCTTCCGGTTGGTTCGTGTTCTTCGCCTAGAAGCCTTGATTCCTCTTCTGATTCTTCATCCACGGGAAACTCGCTGGCATCTTCTTTGGAATCCAAAATTTCTATTTCGTCTTGTAAATCCTCTAGACTTTTCCCCTCCTTCAGTGCTGCTATATCTTCTGACTGAAAGGCTGTTGCTGGCCAGACTATGGCCAGCCCCGCTATTACTGAAAATCACAAAAGATCTATGTACATTCGGATAAGCGATATTCTATATTTGTTATATTATTTTCAGTTGGGAGATCAAGAACTAAATCTGAAATTTGTTATAGATCTCTTGTAGGAAACCCTCAATGAGATTTTAAAAATGGTTTGCTATGATGTTTTTTTTTTTAAATTTTATTATTTAAAGTAAATATATAGTAAAATAATGAAAGTAATTGACATAGAATCAAAATGGAAATATCCCATTTTAAGGTGCTCAGAGGTCTAATTAGAAACCCTCGAGAAATAATATGTACCTTTGTCTTCATTAAGCTTCGGTTGTTAACTTCATTATCTTCGTTACGTGTTTTACAATAATAATAAAAAGTTAGTAACGTTAAGTAGGATGCTCGAAGAGCATCTGATTTTTCAATGAGGATTTGTGTGTTGTTGAATTTCTATAGAATAATCAATAATGTTGACTACTAATGAAAACATAAAGGTACATGAAAAAATTTAAGTGTTCTCAAGCCAACATAAAACCTTTTCAATCTGTGACTGGCTTGATTCTTAATCTTTGTAATTTAAACTTATTTAAATATACGTATTTAAAAGTATATTTTCTCTACAGTGACTCCTTTATTATCTTCCTTAATACGATAATAAATGTTACATCAGACACTTAGAGTACACACTGGAAAATCCTATAATGATTGAATTTAAATAGAATATTCATCTCTTTCTTCGTTTAAATAAAATTAAATATCTTTTTATAAGCAGAAGCAGGTATTTTCTAACATAAGAAATAAGGATAAAAACTGCTAGCGAATTATAAAACTGTTTTACCCAATGAAATTAACTTATATAAAGAAAAATAGCATATGCACATATTTTTTTTACTCTAGATAGTTAATACAACTAAGTTCAGTTACTGCGAATAGAAAAATAAAATATAAATTGTTTAACTGTAACAGGGTTTAAATTATTATACTATTACGTTATTATTATACAACGTTTGAATTATTGTAAGCGTTTTAAAATATATTTTTAATAATTAAAAGTCTTAAAACTTATCGTAAATTTATCATGTATCGAATTCTATATATGCCTAATTGCCTGTTTGGTTAATTTTCTTTATTAGGATTAATTATAATACTATAACAACATTGAAGTATTATTGACCAAAAAATCCTGGTAGATTCTTTCATAGTTATTGTCGGATTTAAAAAAAAAAACTTTATGAATATTATTGTATCAATCAATTTAGTTAAAGTTTTTATGGAATCTAAATTAAAAATTTAATTCAAATCTAAACCGCTGCTACTCTGAAACAAAATTTGGGAGACAAATATTTTAAATATATAAGTTTAACGTAATTATTCCCAGAGTTATACAATTCAAACTACTCTGCAATTATTGAAAATGAGTGCTCTTTTGCCTTTAATATGTTGGTCATTTAAGTTTTGACAATCATTTAGTTTACTTATAAATATTATTTATTTATTATACCTTAAAAAAATTTATGTTTTATGTTTATGCAAAACAAATCAAAATACGAATTTACATATACTATAAATATAAATATGTATTTTTATTCTTATCTAATATACTGGACTGTATTACTATGTAATTTTTATCTTTGAACAAAAAGCAGCTTCCAGTCAATTTCTTTTATTCTTTCCAAATTAAGACGTTTAAATGCTTAAATGCCATTTTCAATATTTAAAAAACATCAACTTCCTAAACATAACATTTAAAAAAGTCATAAGTCAAAGCTCTCATAAAAATGCAGAGTAATATTTAAAAAAAAAATTTCTCATTTTCCTGAGGATCAACTATTCTCCCATGGTCAATTGTCTACTAATACATTAACAGAACATTGTCTATTAGTACATTAGTAGACAATTGACCATGGGAGGATAGTTGATCCCCAGGAAAATTTGAAAAAAAAAATTAAATATTACTATGCATTTTTTATGAGAGTTTTGACTCTTTTAAATGTTTAGGAAGTTGATGTTTTTTTAAATATTGAAAAATGGCATTTGAATGCCGAAACGTTTTGTTTTTGAAAAAATAAAAGAAATTGACTGGAAGCTGGTTTCTTTCAAAGATATAGATATGTATTAAATATATACTTACAAAATATGTGTAGACGCATGATTGCTTGCTTTAGTCTTGACTCCTTCGGTTTATATACCCGTTTGTTAGTTATCTCAAGTATCTATTTTTTTTTAAATTGATAATATGTATGGAAATAAATTGTTTTATAATTGAAGTGGCACTTCAAATCCGCAATGCATTCAGGTGGTGGGAAATACACTTTGTTATCGTGAAACATCCATTACTCGAAACAACAATATAAAATCGATTGATTGGTGTTAGTAATGTATTGCTTCTATGGAGTAAACATTTTTATTTATTAATTTAATACTAATTCAGTGTTGCAACGAGGAAGCATCACGTAACTAAAATTTCATTTCTACTCCTGTTGAGAATAACTAAATAGACAAAAAGAGAAAAATAACAATAACAAGTACATCTTTGTAATACAATTAGAGTTGTATTGACTACCAAAGAGAGTTCAGATATTGGATTTCTTTGTTGTTTTACTTCTTTCTTTGGTTCAGTTAATGAAGAGACCTTAGAGTATTATTAAAAGAAATAGCTATTAATTTTTATGACAGTTTTTTTGCCACTATGAGCCACTATGGACTACATTTGATTCGACTGTTCTATCCTTTTCTCCTCTCCCATATCTCTTTCATTCGCTCACTGTGTTTTTGCTTTCTTTCTTCTCTCTAAATGCGGTTGTCTTTCTTTTTGGTCTTTCTTGAAAGCCTTGACCATTCTGAAGTTCTTTCCTAAGTGAAAGAGGTCCTTCAATGCCATCTGGAGAGACCTCGAGATCTTCTATGTCTTTTTCAGTCTTCTCAAACCAAATGTTGGTTATATTCATTTTTTTAAAGATAAATTATTACTCTTGTGGTTATTTTTCTTGGCTCCATCCTTTACTACATTATAATCAAAAGATATCTGTTTACATTCTTAATAAAAAAGTGGTTCAACGTTAGTGAGGGGGATCTAGGGAGAATTCGCATCACTTTGTAAAACTCATTCAAACAACTAATAATAAATATATAGTGAATTTAATACAGTATCAATGGATGATGGAAATACTGAGAACTTTAGACGACAAATAAAAAACAACATAAAACACATAAAGTTTGATGATTTTATGAAAATAACCAACATTGCTTCAAGTTTATTAAAGAAATTTCTCTTCAATATACATCTAGACCAAAATAATTAATACCTATACATTTTATTAATAAATAATATTCATTATATTTTGAATGTACTTAATTACAACTTAGCGACTTAAAATCCTTTGTAATATCGATACGTGATTCTTTTTTTTTTACTATGTATTTGTTGTCATTTACTACAGCTGGATTCCCAATATCCATCTCAGGTCACCCGTAGCTAATTAATCCATTATATAAAAAAATATATCATTAATGACGGGCGAAAATGACAAATTTACACTTGGTAACATCTATCAACCTCATTAGACCAGGGTCGATAATTTTTGAAACCAAAAAAAATAATAGTAGGATGAAACCCACTGGAATAGGAAGAGAATATAACAAAAATGAAAGGAAAAATAATTTACGGGCGATATGAGATCGAGAAGTGGATGAGGGGAGGTCTTAAAGGTAAAAAACGGTTTATCTCGATTTCCGGCAAAAGTCCTTAATAAATTAATATTAGAAAAAAGTTAAATGACAAAGTTGTAGTTAATAAAAAAATCTACAACTTTTGTATTTACACTTTTTTTACATAAACTCAAAATTTATGTGAATAATTCATATAACCAAGTTTTTGGTTTTTTATTTTTAACTTTTACAAAAAAAAACTTTTTTTCACGAAATTTGGTGAAAACTTACCTTTCTATGTCCCAAGCAGACTGTAATTTTTTAATTTAAAATATATATTTCTTCACCTTATTCTGTCTAAATATCGAAAAAGCACCCTAATTTTCAATCGAAAATTCTCACGTCCAAATATTTGTTTTTTTTTAAAAAGTCGGTGGGCTTTTGGTTTGTTGAAATCTTTACTTTCTGATGGTGTGAAAAAATATACATTACTATGGTAAATGTTCCCAGAATATGCAAAGAAACGAAAACAGTTAATTATTTTTCCTTTAATTTTTGTTATATTCTCTTCCTTTTCCAATGGAATCCTACAATTTTTTTAAAAACTATTTAACATTTTCAAAGGCACTGGTCTACATAGAGTTGTTAGAAACATTTTTATGTTGATAGCTGTTCTCTATTTTGTTTTTATTGGAAATAATGTGGGTTTTTATTATCGGTATTATAATTTCAATTGCGAAATTAAAATTGAAGCTAAATTTATAGCACTAAGATATCAATATTTTTTTTTTTTTTAAATATCAATATTCTTTTAAGACAGGATTTTAAAAATATCAAATTCTAAAGATTTTTTTCAATGCAATATAATATATAAATATATTAAATCCTAATTAAACTTGGATAGACAAGAATACTTCTGCATCATCGCCTAATAAGCCATAGCAGCATGGAGTGAAGTTAAATGAATAAACAAACAAACATAATGAAATTAGTATTATTGTATACATATGTTCACATTTTAGATTTTAGTTTCATTATTTTTATATATTTTTTTATTTATATTGTTACCTTGAGGGAGGGAGGGGTGAGGGAGGACACATGGGGAAACTGGGTGAAGAAATAAACCCCACGCATTTATCGTTCAACAAACAAACGCTAGTATGTTGAAATAAAAGTTACATTTAGCATAATGAAAATAAAACTCTAATTTAACATAAGAATCACCCTCAATAATAGTACTTAATAACAACATATGAACGAGACTCATACACCTGATTCTCCATCAATACCATAGTCCCTAAATCCACTAAAATAATAATAAACAAGTTCCATCTTATATAACAATCATCAAACCCTTTTATCTATAACAATAATTCTATGCACTAATAATTACAACGTCACCATTCCCCATCAGCACTCGTTATCTTATAACCATTAATAATTTACAATTAAACCTCCAACCATCCTCCATAACAGTATCCTTTATAACAATAATCCTATGCACTAATAATATTTACACGCACTCATTACCTCATAACCGCTAATAAACGCCCTAATTCTATTATAAAACATTTTCCAGAATTCCATATTACATGGCAGTTACAACTCAATTATCCACCATCATTAGTCCTTATCTCATATCCGCTAATTTGACAATTTCCAAATAAAACTAGATCTATCATTTATAACAATAATCATAGGCACTAATTACAACTTAAACATTCGCCTCAGTATTCATTATCTCATAACCATCAATAATTTTCCAACCAAAACTAGATCTATCAATTATAACAATAATCCTACGCACTAATAATATTTATAACGTACTCATTACCTCATAACCGCTAATAAACACCCTAATTCTATTTTTATACATTTTTCCAGAATTCCATATTAGATGGCAGTTACAACTCAATTATCCACCATCACTAATCCTTATCTCATATCCGCTAATTTGACATAATAACTCCCCTTTAAAACCAGTTCCCTCTTTTCCAACCACAACTCTATGTGTACTAATACTTAAAGAAAGATTCCTATATGTCTTGTGGCCAAACGCGACGATTGTCAACGAAATAATTACTGGTTCTATCTTCAACTGACCACCCACTGGCCTCACCCCAAGTCTAGTCAGACTACAGTAAATAGAGAATCTAATACCTTTCTCAGGTTTCTAGCTCCGGAACCAAGGCTTCTCGCTAGTACTTGCGGTCACTCGTTTCCCGCCCCCATGTTGGGAATTCCCCACCTGCCATCGGCAGAGGTACTCTTCTTCTCCGGGCCACGAGAGGAAAACCGTCGGGTACTTAAGCTTCTCCGAGCTGTCGTTTGCATTCTTATTTCTTCTTCTGACAGGTGCTGCCCCTGGTGGTCATCATTATCCCGAGAATCTAATAATTATATTTAAAGTCCCCAAGATTCTAACAGAGTCGTAGATTTTTTCGGTTAGAACCGCTGAGCCACTTCCTGCCTACTGTTGAAATTGGAGCTATGAACCGCTTGGCTCAGCGTCTCCACAAACATACGTCACCTTCTATTAAGAATTATCTTTTAATAAAACATTATTAAAACTAAATGTTAAGGACCTACACGGCCTTTAACCAAAACCATATACAAAGAAAGTGTATGTAATTAGTCACAAAAAGAAATAAACTTAGCAAATCTTATTTGGCATAGGATAACATATTCCTACATATTAATGTACAAAATCATTACAACCTAGAGTCTTTTTAAAACCTTTTAATGAGAAGAAGCAAATAAATGTTAATCATTTTATATAATACGTAAAACTAAAAATAAACTTTTGACTTCAAATGATAACATACTTCTATTTTTATCACAAAGACGAGGGCTCAAAATTTGTTAACACAGATTACTTTCCTTAAATACATATAAATTTGCTAACATTTTTAGCATTGAACAAAAGGTGTAATTAATGCACATTAACTAACTATCTATATAAAAAAAAAATTCTCAGCCCGTTACAATATATTTGGTATTTTTCTGGATATTTACATATTATTGATGTACAAGAAAATCGTATTATATGTAATTCTCACATATTATGCGTATATATTTTGTATATGTCTGTATACATATTGTTCTGAGAAATACAATTTAGAGTCGGACTTGTTATCCGATATCAGACAAATACAACGAAGTGGTTGGTATCCCGTAGAACGTTATCAGTTGAGGGTATCTTCTTATCTTAGGCAACCAATAAGGCTAGACCTGACCCAAGTCATGTTTTTTTCAACAGGCCGGGGGTCTCCGGCCCCTCTTGTTTTATTTAACTTCTTTTCTTCACTTTATCCGCCCTTTAAGGCTCTTCTCCTTTCCACTTAGCTCTTTTCGCTTCCCGTTTTTCCGAATTGGCGTGTCCTCTTCTTCAATAAACTGAGGTGTACCTGTCCGTCTTCGGCCAACTTTATTCTTGGTCTTCGTCAACGCTTCGTTATGTTCTTTTGTTTTATCAAGACACTAAAGAACATATAACTTTTTTTTCTGATAGGTGCTATAGACCTCGAAGTTTGAGATATCTCTATATTTGTTAATAATATTTACTAACATTCTTAATCTTTTATTAATTCTAATAATACTAGTAATAATTGATAATTTAATATCGTTGTTTCAAAGTGGGCTCCTATGAAGATTAAGAAAAGTCTGAGAAAGATGTAGTTTCTTAAGTAAACTAATTTGATAGTTATATTATTCAAATAATCAACAAACAAAAAATGTAAAGCGCAAGATGAAATACCTGTTTGTTGCAAAATGCAAAGTTATGTTTACTTGGCTAATGCAAATATTTTCTCCTATGTAATGTAGCAGATTCTCTTTAGACTCACCTATGGACTAAAACTATATATACATATACACACACACACATATATATATATATATATATATATATATATATATATATATATATATATATATGATGTGCTTTCATATTGAATACTGTACTCACATATTTTTTCTTTTCTTCACATATCTTAGTGCTCTATGCACTGTTCTATATTATATATCATCTGTCTTTCAATATTTTAGAGGTGGTTCATACCTACCTAAGATAAGGGGAGGTTAATGAAATGTGCTGATTATAAGAAATCTGTATCATAATTTTCTGGGTTATAACCATAATTCCTTAGGTCAAAAACACAGGTATTGTAGTACTGCAAAAGGATTAGAATAATCATTTTAAAATACTATATAAAACTGAAATGACACTTTCTAACATAAACCAAAAGAAATGTTGGCGTAATGTTCTTTGGAAAATACTACAAAACTAAAATCAAATAGAACAGAAAAGTAACTTTATTCTGGGTTTAGGTCCTTTTAGAATAACAAACATGAACAGAAAAAGAAATTTAATATACATCTGGGCAGAAGGCTATGTTACTAATATAAGGTACAAATAATAAGGTATTAACAAAAGTGTCAACAAAGTAAATAAAAAGAAAAAAATACAATTCTTGTCAAACTGGTAAGCAACTAAAGGGAATAAATAAAGAAATTACATCGAATAAAAATATATCGTCCATGCCTCTGCTCCATGAATCAAAATATGCTTTCAATTATGGACTTACAATTGAAGCTCTTGATACCTTTAATCAAATTACTGTTCCGAAGAACTGAGTCGATCATACCAATTGCTTTCCAGGCATTTTAGATGCCAAATATTTAAAATTACCCACTCTTTTTTTTTACATTTCCTTCAATAACGAGGTTCTCCTGATCACAAATGGTCATGTATAATTTAAAAATATTTGAAAAGTGTTTAAACTTATATCCTTCCTGGCTTTGCATTGTAAATATTTAGAGGAATCTCTTAACATTCCATATGAGAGCGTAAAGAGAAGTTATCCATTGCCTGTATTAAACGCTTCCTCATTTTACTCCTGCCTCTTCTTTGTGATAGAGCTCATAGAAATATGGATGAAGAAAAGAGGAGCGCTTTGGAGCTGGCTAAATATGAACTGACCACTGAGCTGCTTTGAGAGCTATGGATTACTTGAGTGGATATTTCATCTGGACATAAAGGACGCTTCAGTAATAGAATCCTCAGCGCGGACATTGCCACAATCCTTTGAGGTCTGAGAGTGGCATCCTGCCTCTCAAGTGTCAAACTGTGTTTCCACCAGATCTCATGTGTCCCTTTAGTCGCAAATGGAAACAATATTATTTTGAGGTTCTATCGTAGGTCCATTTCTGCTTCTTAAATATGGGCCAATGCTAGAGGAAAAGGTGAATTCGTTTTGGAAATGAAATCGTTTATTGTATTTCTACCGTAATTTAGATGGACAGTATATACAATTGAAATATTAGAGAAGTTTAAATAGTGTACCTTTCACAAGCCTTTATTTTTTCAATAGAGGAGGCTATCTACTTGATAGAAAAAAAAAATAGTAAAAGGTACAACATCGGCTGTAAACAAGTTAAATAATTCATCTGCCGCAACCGTATTCGAACCAGTAACTTAGGCGTTGAAACTCGGCGC
This sequence comes from Arma custos, assembly GCA_037127475.1. NCBI lineage: Eukaryota > Metazoa > Arthropoda > Insecta > Hemiptera > Pentatomidae > Arma > Arma custos. Next base: position 87,480,090 of record CM073763.1, on the reverse strand, counting down.
GCTGCTTACATCCACACTATTGAGCTGTGTTAAAATGAACTATACTTAGTAAGGAGAAGAAAAAGCAGGCTAACGATTGATTTTCTTTAATAAAACCTTTCTATTGCATTACTTCCTTCTTTCATTAAATATTTCTAATGTTGGTGTAATCGAAAAACTTAAAAATAAAATAATTTTTCAATTAAATAAACAATGTTGATTAAAACTAAACAAATAAACCCAAAATCCTCTTACATTTCTGTGCTTATCGCTTTATGAATTGAGTAAAAAAACCATAGCAAATATACAAAAGATGCTCTTTGTAAGTAATTCAATTATATTTAAACGAGCAACTTAGAAAAATAAAGATTTGTAGTTATCAATTAATAATATATGTAGAAAATATGTTTTAAAAACATGCCCAATATTCTGTATATTTTCTTACTAATATAGTAGTATAGAAATAATTGAACTAGTATGATTTACATTATTTTGTCTAGTTGAAGAATAAAGAGGATTAAATCAACTTGTAAATGATTATGTGCATATTAATAACTGTAAAACTGAGCTGTAGGTAACTTAATTTCTTGCTACTCATTAATAGGTAGTATCCTATGGAATTTTCTAAATTTTAATACTGTTAATTTAAGTCCCATAGTGTTAGTAGTAGTAGTAGTAGCAGCAGCAGCAGTAGTAGTAGTAGTAGTAGTTAGTAGTAACTTCCATAGTCGCTTAGTAGTTTTTTTATAAGTTATTGGTGGAAACATAGATACTAAGGAAAGATGTTATCCATAAATAATTAAATTATTAATAGTTGCTTTTTTCGGACCTATTTTCAACAGCTTTCTCAAAACAAATATTACTCTAGACCATGATTCGTACTAGGATTAAAATTGAATTGTTTTCTGGCTAAAAACATAGGTCACGTGTTTGATTGATGTGACTTGTTTAACATTTTAAGCCTTACAAAACAGATTAAAAAAAATAATGACAAAATAATAATATTACGTTTATGGTAAAATAAGAAACGGTCATCAATAACAATCAGAATTTCTTACCTTATCAACGGAATTATATTTTCGGTTTTATGTTCAAACAAGATTATCTCTACTTAAAAGTAACGTTGCTGTTTCTAAAGCATTGTTTTTTAATGGATGTATTTGTTCGAAAAAAATCAGTTTTTTGGTGTTTACTTTTCCTAAGGATGGATGGATATTTTCTCACATACGAGGGGTGATCAAAAAGTTCCAGGACTGATTTTTTATTAATTTATTTAAAAAAATCTACAGGCTATTGGACGTCGTCCCCTTCAAAGTACTCTCCTTGGGAAGCTATATATTTTTCCCAACGATTTTTCCACTGTGTGAAGGACTTTGAGAAATCATCTTGTGAAATGGTGTGTAGCTGCTCCAGCGATTTTTTTTTAATGTCATCTACGGACTCAAATCTCTTTCCCTTCATGGGTCTCTTAAGTGTTGGAAACAAGAAAAAGTCTGCAGGGGCAAGGTCAGGTGAATAGGGAGGCTGGGGAATGACCGTCATTCCATTTTTGGTGCAGTAGTCGCGAATGAGCAGTGCGGAATGAACAGGCGCATTGTCATGATGCAGCACCCACTCACCGCTCCGCCACAACTCTGGTCTCTTCCTCCTTATTGCCTCGCGCAAATTTCTCAGGGTTTGAAGATAACGAAAGCGGTTAATGGTCTCACCTCGTGGAAGAAATTCATGGTAAACAACACCCTTCCAGTCGAAAAAAACAGTAAGCATGACCTTGACGTTTGATTTGACCTGACGTGCTTTTTTGGGGGTTGGGGAGGAATTTCTTCTTCCATTGTGATGACTGGACCTTCGTTTCCACGTCGTAGCCATAAACCCACGTTTCATCTCCAGTAATGACTTGTTTTAAGAAGTTTTCATTGGCATTTGCCATTTCAAGAAGTTCCTGACAAACTTGAACTCTCTGTTCTTTCTGCTGCTCAGTCAACAGTCTCGGAACAAACTTTGCAGCCACCCTTCTCATCTGCAAATTTTCTGTTAAAATCTGTTGACACGAACCAAATGAAATGTTCAATTCTTCAGCCATCTCACGAATGGTTAGTCGACGATTAGAACGCACGAGACTGTTCAATCTTGCAACATGATCGTCGTCAGTCGAAGTTGATGGGCGCCCTGAACGAGAATCATCTTCACACGATGTCCGGCCTTCCTTGAACCTTTTGTACCACTCATGACACCTTGACCGACTCAGACATTCATCACCGAAAGCCACTTGCAACATTTGAAAAGTTTCAGTAAACATTTTACCCATCTTCACACAAAACTTTACGCAAACGCGTTGCTCTTCCTTTACATTCATTTCACAAAATCGCCGAACACAAAAACCTTTTTTTTACGAAAACAGCAGTAACTTTGCAATGAAGAAGGTTATCAACAAACTGAATAAACAGCTGAGCTCAGGAAGAGTCACGCTAAACAATGCTGCCAACCGCACTGCTCTATGACACTCCATTGCCGCGCAATCTCAACAGTCCTGGAACTTTTTGATCACCCCTCGTATCATTGCTTAAGAATCTGATGTAGCCCTTATATTGGAATGCGAGAAACTTCTACACTTTTCATGATCTACGATAACTAAGAAGATTTTTGTGATGATTTAGGAGATCATAGAGTAATAGATTTTTTGTAATCTAGAGTTATAGTGATCTAGACAATATCTATTGATGTATTTGCACTCGTGTAGTAATAATTCAACCTGGACTTCCTAATTCTGTTTGTTTTCTCGGTTTCTGGCTTCATTTGGGTAAACATTGCGTGACTGTCACAAATTCGTAAATAGTCGGGAAAAATAGTAAGATTAATTTTAGAGTCATCATTAAAACTTCTACTATATATTATTATTTTCTTTTCATCATCGATCACCTTGACATTACATGATGCAATAAATGACTAAAAATCATTTAATAAAAACATTTTTACTTACATAACTAAAATGTACATTGCGAGTGATTATGTATGAAATATATTGAGTGAAAAGAAAATTGCATGGGGTCGCCTTCGGTGTAGGAGTTAGCATTACAATCTACTGTGCCGAAAATCGAGGTTCCGCAGCTACTGGGTGGTGTCCTTAGGATTTTGAATAGGAGTAAAAAATCCTTGGTTACACTGTCCTACAGAGACGACGAAAAATGGGAGCACCGAGCTGTTTAGTTTTAGATTCTCGTTAATGATCACTATCCTAATTAAACCCGAATCCGCAAAATTTAGGACTCCTACTGTAGAAACGTCTGATCGTGTAATATTAAATGAATAAACATAAATAATTATTACATTACTATCGAGGAAAACGTTAAGAGATGGATATACAATCTGTCGCTTCTATATTGGAAAACAATTTTATTACAAGAAATTATAGGGAACCCAACGATTGATGTGGGAACAAAGAAACTTGTATGTATGGATTTTGTAAGGAGTAATAATTAGCTCGGGTGGAGTTCGGAAGAAATTCTCAAATAGTAAGAAAATATTTATTGAAATCGAGTCTTCATCAGAGTTAAGAGCTACAAATTCAAGCAACATTATTTTTGTGATTTTAACATAAATTCAGTACTCCCTAGTTATTGTACCTTTCTTCATCTTCTTTGACTTCCTCTTATGTCATTGCTAGGCGTCGACGAGCATCCACCCAATTATGCCATGCCTCTCGGTCCCTAATCAGCCTCATTGCTATAATACCTTTAAATTTATTAAATAGTTAAGTTGTGTTTTTTACCATAAATTATTTTGATTTTTCCAAAAGTGTGGCCAACTTTATTTTGGATTACATACATAAATATTAAGCTAATTTTTTTACTGAAAGGTATATGTATTTGTCTTTAAGTTTATTCAGATTGAAATTTTTTTTAATAAGATGTGTAGTTGAAATATTCTTTCAAATAACCGATCGCCAATTTTTTAGATTTAAAAGTTGAAGATGTGAAGGCGTGAGGCTGGGACTGATACAAGAGACGAAGCCCACTCACTAGCTATCTATAGCGGCCGATCTGATGGCCATAATCTTTCATCTGTGGCTGTTAGCAACTTGTCCATCAACCTTATCTTGTTCGTTCCTACACCCACCCAATCACCTCTAAGGGTCTTCAGCTTTGCGTGTTATCCATGACGTATACTTAAAAATAGTACCTTATCAAATGTGCTCATGTCGTGAAGATGAAGATGAAATATTTATTATTTTTATTACTATTGGTGATACTATTGCATGGTAATTCAGCGTGTAGAGAGCTGAGCTGCTGAATTGAAGTTCCCGGGTTTGATCCGGCTAGATATAATTTATTTAATCTAATAACAGCTATTATCGAGCTAATGGGATCTGCTTACCCTCGAGGAGCCCAATTAATTAAATGGATTTCCTTATTTGGGGTAAAATCCGAGAGTAATCCAGGATAACCTACGGTAAAAATTCTACCATTTACTGATCAAAATACCCTTCATAGATTCTAATGGTACAGGCATAATTTAAATTTAAAATAGTTCAAGTAGTTTTTTACTAGCAATTAAGAGTAATTCGTTAATTACCTGATTACCTGGGAATAATGTAGATAATGTATCTTTTATTATTAAATCGTTTTTTTGAGCGAACGACTCAACCTATATTCAACTTTTATCAACATAAGACCTTGTTAAAAATTCAATAATAATAATATTTCAGATAGTCAAAGCTTCTGAAAACGTTCCAGTTTTCGGTCTTATAATGCAGCACGTCCATTATAAATTTTTCCAGCTCGATTTATTCTCCTTCTTGTTTAATAACCTCTTGTATTTTTCTCCGCCTTGGTCAATGAAAAGTTAATTTTTCACTTTGAAAACGTCTGGACATAATAAAAATAAAAGAACAGCTATGTAGATGAGCACGCTTGATATTTTTTAAATAAACCGTTTTTCAAATCTTAACCATTGCATATCAAAGGATATTTTCGCGCTGTGTTTAATCTGATTCGCCTTTGCTGTTTAGGGTAAAATGCTACTATTGAAAAATTCGGAAATCACAGACCTTTCCTTTCCGCTAGAAAGCAGTTCAACAATGGGTTCCTGGTCGTTACAAATCGTTACATGCACTACTAACTGCTGGGTCTGTAGTAAAACAACCCTTCATTTTGGAACTTAATAAAAAACCCTCAGTCGACTATTTCGCCCCCTCCAACTTTGGAAAAGTATTCAGGAGCACGGAAAATTTCATTTAAAGCGATTACTACATAACAGCTTTGAAAATTTTAGAGCTCCCTAGGGTAGAAGTATCTTTAACCGTTTAATACATGGCTAATGGAAGGAGTTATCAAATATTGAAGAGGCTGAGGTGGCTATGCGATGCGTGGACTATCCTCATTACAAATACATCCTCCACATCTTCCCTCATACCTACCTTTTCCTTTAAATATTTTCTCAAGCCCGGGAATCCAGCACATTTCTTTATTCCTTGACGAGTCTATCAACTCATCGGGATTTTTGTTGCTCGTTCATTTAACGTCACTTTATGCTGCTATGGCTAATCGGACGATACTACAATGGGAGCTCTAAATTTTGCCTATCCAGGTTTAATTAGGATAGGGATTTTTAACGAGTACCTGACATCGTACAGGCTCGGGACCCCCGTTTAACGTTCGTTCCGAAGGACGGCGTAACTAAGGATTTTTTACTCCCTTTAAAAAATCCTAGGGCCATCTGCCGGGCTACGAACCCGTGACCTTAGGCATCGGGATTTTTTGTAAATATTAATCTAGGTAACACTATATTGTTGTTCATCTCAAATCTTGTTTGTTTGTTCATTTAACGTCACTTTATGCTGCTATGGCTAATCGGACGATGCTACAGTGGGAGCTCTAAATTTTGCCTATCTAGGTTTAATTAGGATAGGGATTTTTAACGAGTACCTGACATCGTACAGGCTCGGGACCCCCGTTTAACGTCCCTTCCGAAGGACGGTGTAACTAAGGATTTTTTACTCCCTTAAAAAAATCCTAGTGCCACCTGCCTGGCTACGAACCCGCGATCTTGGGCTTAGTAGTTTGTTACGCTAACCACTAGACCACAGGTGACTTTATCTCAAATCTTTTAAATGTAATTAATGTAATTTTGACACAAAAATGACAATTCTTTTTTGCTTCCATGGAAAGAAACTGCACTATGGCTAGTGACAGTCTATAAAAAAATCCAAATATTAAATTACCATTGTATCAATTGCTAATTATGTGATGAAATTCAGTGTTCTTTCGCCTTAAATGGAGTGAATTTGTTTAAAACGAAAATTGATAAAGATATGGTAGATTATAAATTTATTTCCTATCTGATTTATTACCAACTTCATGTTAATCTAGTAATAAAATTATTTAAATGTATTGATTATTACAAGTTTGGAATTAGCAATTGTATTACTATTAGTATTAATAATTTTACTACCCTCTATAATTTATTATTACATAAATTATTTATTTTATTTTAATATCTAACCGATGATTTTTTTTTGTTACAGGTATGCAGTTCATATCTTATACCTTAGTGGATTTTCTTAGATATTCTTGTTCCGTAAAAAAACGGTATGTACAATTTTGTTATTATGAAACTATTTCGTAAGAGGTTTACCTAAGAAGTATGGAGCAAACAAATACATCATAAACCCAATTATATGAAAAAATGGCAACATTAACTGAAATTCCCATTGAAATGGTGAAACATATAAAAAATGTCAACAATAAAAAATACAGCGTCTTGTGATTATATTAACTGTAAGTTTAGGCTAATCGTGAAAAATAATAAAAATAGACGCTAATATATATTTTGATTGGCTGTTGTGGCACAGTATTTATTTTCTATTTTTCAAAAAATCATTTTGGTTTTAAGATCGTTTAACCGTGTACGTTTAATTGGTACAAAAATTGTGTATAACAACGGTTATTACTATAAACAAATTTGATTTTCCAACCACGAGTGCTTTTTACTTTTTAGAATTTTATAATTTCAAAAATTGTAAGTGGTATGATCATAAAAAATGTATGCTAAATAAGAATAAAAGTGTAGATTCACATTTATTTGTAATATTAACAGTCATAATTTTATATGATACGAACATGTTTTGTTGCAGAATATGTATTATGTCATCCAACATCACATTTTCCAGAAGTCAAAATAATAGGGTTAAAAATAATCAATGGTACTTAGTATCCACTTTTGTAAAGGGTACTTGTGATAAAAAGTTTGTATTTTTAAGGCAACAATTTATTTGTACATTTATATTTGTTGTTTTGAAAGTACAAAGTAGGCTAAGTCCAAACTCCTCCGCCTCTTTTCCCTTTTCCATTCTAATTTACATTTGAAAGTTAAATTGCTTCGTTAATCCCCTGCATATTTACTTTTAATGCTACGCACAAATTTAAGTGAGAATGTAGTTCACTTGTGTTTTTTATTATTTTGTTTTTTTTATTACTCGTATGTTTGCATACGATTCGGAAAACTTGAATAGTTCAGGACAGAATTTTATTTTTAAACACAATTTAATAAAGTATAATAGCGCAAATAGTTATTCATGATAAATAGGAAAAAATAAAAGCTAATATTTTATTTATGTGCGATCAGTAGCAGTAGTCATTGAAAACCCTTACAGCTAAGGTAGGTTTTATAAAAAAAAACAGTACCATTACCGTGAACGGGTCTGGGGTTCAGCATTTGATAGAGACTGTACTGTTTCGTGGGCAACGGTTCTGCAAGGAGGAGATTTGTCCTAGGTCACGCTCAACCACCAGATTTTCCTCCTTATTTTGGGTACTCTATGTTTATACTATTTAAAAGAGGCTGGTTGAGCCCCAGGAGGGTCCTAAATCCTATATGATCCATCTCCGGCTGCAAACAAACTAAATTAAAGTCTTGAAGATCTTCACCCAGCCTCTAAAAGTCTGTACTCAAAATGAGAGGGGAAAAAGAAGGACCTAGGACAAATCACCTCCCTACAAAAGCTATATAGTTTATACCATTTACTCTATGAACCTACATTTCTTTTCTGTTTTAAATAACTGCTATAACTATTGCTCAAATCATTAACATTTTGTGTAGGTTTATTTTATTTTTGCCGTAAAAACTCTATATTATAACTCTAAATAAGAACTTTATGTTTAGAGAGAGTCCCCTTACTCCTCTTTAACAGAAGTTTTGATCTCTTTGTGCTAAGAAAGAAACTGTCTAGACTCTTCTAGAAAAACAAAAGGAGTTTAAAAGTTGTAACTTCTTATACATAATTTATACTCGTAGGAGCTTATAAGTAGTTTTAGGTATTTTCCCTGTTATTTAAAAAAACTGGATGATGTGCTGAATAAATTTTATTTGCTGAGAGAAATATCTTCAAGATCAGCAGCTTCAAAAAGTCATATTTTCTTAATTGTTGATTAGAAACTTCAATCACTCATTTAGTATAGATCTACTTTACTTTACTACTGATTAATAAAGTAGCGAAAAATAGGATACCTACAAATGTACGCGAAAAATGTTAGATGACCTTATGTATCTGGAAAAGAATTTTGAAACCAACATTTCGACCTGCATAGTAGGTCTTCTTCAGGGGTTATATCGGGGTTTGACGGTTGACATTTGACTACAAAACAAAAACAATTAATTTAAAATAAGTAGTTCTATTTATTTAAGAGATTTTTTCAGACCTCCACTTGGACCACTGTCTTCCCTATAAAAGTCGTATCTATTTGATGGTAGAAGTATATTATTGAAACTGGAGTGAGATTATTGTTACTTGCCGGTTAGTTTGTTGGACTGCTGATGTGAGATATGCTAAGTTTGATCATCAGTAAAATAGAAAAAAAAACAACCTCTGCCATTACAACTCATGAAGGGTCTTGGGTTCAGTTATTGGTTGTGACCTTAATGTTTCTTGGACAACGGTTGTTCAGGTGGATGATTTGTCCTATATCACGCTCAACCGCCAGATATCCTCCTTTTTAGGGGTGAGCCCCAAGAGGGTTCCAGATTCCGAAGGATCCTGATCCTGAAGTTGATCTTCATTTCTATGTATTTTTCGTTTAATCCCCGCATTTTCAATTTATGGTTAGAAATAAAGCACATGTTATGAAAAAAATACCTACATTTAATAACAGTTACGAGAGAAAGAATAACAGTTACTAAGAGAAAAATGATAATTCTTCTTTACAAAATAAGGTGGTTGTATATTTTTTGGTCCAAGCATAAATGAATGTCAAAGCCGTATTTAATGAAACTTTAGAACCAGGAAACCACGTACCTTCTCTAATGCCACTTTCCATTCGTTAACTGACCTTGTGACATATCCTTCTGTAATCATTCCTCCTCTTTTATAACATAGTTTTGTGTCCATTGCGGCATTGCCTTTCCAAATGAAATACGCTAATTCCTAACATTTACGCTAGATTGTTTATTGTATACTTAAAATCTCTAAATTCTTCATATATCATAATATACAGTTTATTGATATATCAATACAATATGCCACTTGTAGGCAATAAGTAATAGCACTGAGTAGCAATATATACAATCATACAATAAAATATAAATCTTAAACAGAGCTATTATTGTTGTAGTTTGTTCATTTAACGTCACTTTTTGCTAATCGGACGATGCTACAGTGGGAGCTTTAAATTTTACCTATCCAGGTTTAATTAGGATAGGGATTTTTAACGAGTACCTGACATCGTACAGGCTCGGGACCCCCGTTTAACGTCCGTTCCGAAGGACGGTGTAACTAAGGGTTTTTTATTCCCTTTAAAAAACCCTAGGGCCACTTGCCGGGGTACGAACCCGCGATCTTGGGCTTAGTAGTTTGTTACGCTTACCACTAGATCGCACGTCGCCCCAAACACAGCTATTATACAAACGGTTTTAGATGGAGATGTCTCAAGGTCAGTTGCCGAATGGAAAGTGGTATACTGATACTGAGGAGAAGGCACGTGGTTTACTGGTTCCAAAGTTCCATTAAATACGGCTTTGGCATTCATTTATGCTTGGACCAAAAAAAAATACAACCACCTGTTTTGAATGTCTGTGGAAACTGCTTCAATTGGAAGAATTATTTAAGGGAAGTATGCGCAGATTCTCTTATCAGAAACCCGATCAGAACAGGCTGGAACAAAAAGATCCCTAGGACACGTGAGAACTTATGTGGAGACAGAGGTATAAAGACAAAATTCTTTTTGAGGTTATTATAAATCACATATCTATATTTTGGACTTTAGAATAACTGTTACTAAATGTAGATATTTGTTTCATAACATGTGTTTCATTTTTAATATAAAAATAGATGCGGGGATTAAACAAAAAAGGCCCGTATTTTTTCGGTCTACGTCCAGATGATTCCTGAATTGGCGAAACCTTAATGGATAGATACATATATCTGGTTCTACTTGACCCTTTGTTTTTTTAAGTTTTCCTATTCCTACTGCAGAATATATTTTATATTATTGGAGATTTAACCATATTACTTTAGATTACCTGAAGGTAGTACTCTATATCATTTGTAAATATAGATTGATTGGTAAGCTGCTATAAAGGCTTATGATAATGAAGTTTAATGTTGCTATGGAAACATAATAATGTTATGCTGTATAAGTGCTGCGAGATACGGAATCATCAGGAAACAAACCAGGATATATCCTTCCCAGGTAACCGTACAGCTAACCTGCTAATATCCCTCGATTAGTTGCTTCCTTTTGCTCGCTGATTGAGCCCATTAGTGGATCTGGCAAATTTATCTTATCTTCTAGTTAGTTGTTAATGTGAAGGTGTTATGATTGCGGGGTTGGTGTGGCCCTTCCACGGTCAGTTATAAAATAAATGTAATTTTAATCATAATAACTTATGGCTTTTACTGAATATCGTCCTGCGCTGAAGATCATCTTGAGTTCATAACTATATTATGTAGTTCTTTCTGATGAAGTAAACAACTGTATCATAATAAAACAAAAAGCTTATAGAATGAATGATGCATAATAACATGAGGTAAAGGCAAGCCGAGAAAATACCTACTGGTAGTACTCAAATAACAGATTCAAGTTAGAAGGTCAAGAGGTCATCTTCTCGTTATCCTCAGAGGATAATCGGGAATTGAGGAGATAGGTTGGTTGGAAACTAGCGGGTTTGAGTGGAAATAAAGTCTGTCTTGAAAGGGTTGATATCGGGTTTGTGCCAAATGAGACATTAAGATCATTATGGCTTATTTTGTTCGTTACAAAGTAAGGAGGATTGAGTATTTTACGAAGGATTTTGCATTGTAAGGATTGAATATGAGAGGTTTTCGATGGCTCGGCAGAGCACCAAAGCTCTAATCCATAAGTATTCATTCTCATGTCCTGACAGTGAAAAAATGAATGAGCTTCTAGTAAAAGCATTAAATAGCACACTGAAATAAATATAAAATCACACCTGTAAGTTGTAATAGATAGGGTGAATCATAGACAAGTTCCAAAGAATATATCAGTTTATCATTGATCAGTTACTTCGCAATAAATCGTAAAATGTCTTTATTGCAATAGCTATGATAAATGAGTAAGTAATCTATTTTTAGGAACAGAAGTTTTATTTAATTGTTGAATCATATTAGATTATTTTTATTTTTATTCCATTAGGAATTAATTAAATTTGCACAACACGAGCTTAGACCTTGAACATCAGATTTTTTGTTTACAGCCCGATTTTTATACTTCTCAATCGTTTTCATTTCTTACTTAATATTTAAAAGTAAAAAGAGACCTTACATAAATGTTAAGACCGTGGAAAAATTCTAACGAAAAGCCCTTAAGTCTCCAAATTAAAACAGAAATTGAAATTATCTGTCGAAATAATGACATGTTTTCGTCCGAATTTTTCCACGGTTATCATTTCTTTTATATTCCGTTAGAAAATATTTTTCTCTTGGTGTATTATTTTAGTTTTATCAAATTTAAATGTATGTTGTGTATTTCTAAAATGTGTAGTGAGAGCTATTTGATCTGGTTTATGGTTTTTTTAAATTATTGAATCACAACTATATTTGTGTTGGTACACTCTATGTTTTAAGTATTGTTCCAATGTTCTGAAATCGGATTTATCGTATTTATCTTCCCAGTTTATTTCGTACTAGACATTTGATTTTAACTCTAATTTATCCGAATCTTTGGTTTTTGTAAATAGTCTTGATACAGTGGCTGTGTTTTAAAATTAATTGCGGAGTCAATTTTACTTTTATTACCGGTGAGTGTTTTGCTAGTCTTTCTGAAAGTGTTGGTATATAGGGTATTAAATAGTATTTTTTAGGATTGGTTTCATTTAGTTTGTTTTGGTTTGAAAGTGTTTTTGTTGTTTCCATGTCCATAACAGTCAAGATAAATAGAAACCAATATATATATACGGTATGTGTGTGTAGTTGCTAATCAATTGTGAGCTTGGAAAGTATGTCAATCAAGTGTTGAAGTAGCGCCTGAAACGGCGAGCAGTATTCTTGTCGTTTTAGTCAAGAATGAAGATTTCAAGTTAAACGTTTGCCAAAATGGAGTAGTAAGTATCGGATCTTTTCTACAGGAATCAGTGGGATATTGTTAGAGAATGCTGGATTATATATAAAGAGAACAGTTTTAAATAATAACTGCTATAAATAAGACTTCATTTTCTGAGATTATGAAGTTCCATACCCTGGCATTACCTTTCATTTGTAGATGCTGCTTTCAAAAATAGAAAGTCTCGACATCTGTTATCTGAACAGGAATCAACTTTTATAATGATAAATCACTTACGGAGAGTACTCGAGAAACTGAAAAAAAACAAGATCCTACTTTGACATCCCACTTTAGAATAATGAAAAAATACTTAAAACCTTTTTTTGTGTGAGTTTTATAACAGTTTTTTTGTCCCTACAATGAAGTGTTTTGGCATCGTTTCTTAGCTGTTCTTGAACGAGTAGATTATAGTATTCAGGCTCAAGGAACCTTTCTTATATTAAAAAACGTAGATTCAGTTTTTATATATTAACCAAATGGGTCTTTTTTAAGTCGTTTTCATTATAATATTAGGTTTAAAAATATGGTTTAAAGGAAGATGATATTTAGCATAAATACTGACAGTAAATTTATGAATAAGTATCCACTTTATAAAGACGACATTGTATTGTATTGTATTGTAAAGTTATAAGGCATTGTATATTTAGTTTAATAGATAAATATATGAGTATATAAATATATTTATCTTGAATGATAATAGTTGACTTTGATAATATAATGATGTGCCCGGACCTATATCCCTCTCTTCCCCCGTGACATCCCTCAAGAAGAAACGCTGGCTACTAACCTATAAATCAAAACAGGGCTACAATATTCAGCTCGCTAATAGTATTTTTGCCAAATTGTCGGCTAAGAGTATAAACCTGTCAACTCCAAAATTACTTTTTTATACTACCTGTAAGAGAAAAATTGGCCACATAGACTGTAAAACTAGCTAAACTCACTCTAAACGTAAAATTGGCAAAAAAGTGTGATGCGTAAAACTGTCAAATCCATTTTATTCAAATCGCGCGGCTAACTCCTTGATTGACGCCACTTATCTCTCATAACTTATTAAGGATCAAATTTTAGTAATTTATTAGTTTCTAATAATGTAGAACATCCAATAATACACCAACTGTATTTTTGGTTTTAACCTAAAACTGTGAAATTCAAATTTATGAAGTTGTATTCATCTCATGTAAATTTGTGTCACAGCGAGTTAGCAGGTTTACACCCTTAGCCGACGAAATATTATAGAATTTCAACGATTTTTGCTTGTTATAGTAGTTAAATATAATGATGTAAATATTGTAATTAAGGTAACAATTTGACCAATTATTTTATTTTTAGACTTTCTTTTTATTATCATTTTCGCAAGTATTTATTTATCTATTTTATTATCCGCATGCATATATTTTTATTTTTTTTTCTTGTATAATTAATTGTATAGCTACTTAGGGCTATTACTTATTGCCTACAAGTGGCAGACTGTAATACTATTTCAATAAAATATTAGAAAATTAAATTTATATAATGAGCTTTCCAAAGGCAGGTCTTATAATCCAGTTATATATCCAAAAACAAAATATGTCTATATCTATTTAAAATTCGATTTTTTACTTAAAGCAGTTCCATGTTATATTTTTTCTTAACGTGGGGCCTGGTCACGTTGAATTCTTTCTTTTGTTTTTTTTAGTAGGTTAATAAATCCTTTGCAATTTTTATTCGTATGATCTACGAAAAATGTATTATTTTTCTATTGTACGCAAATAAAATATTATTTCTGTCATAAATTATTTTAGACAGTTCATATAGAATGCTTAAATGACTATAAGCAGACAACTTTAGGTATGTTTCATTAAAGAAATGGTTTTACAGATATTTTTAAGCATTATTTGAATCGGTGGATTTATATACAGTAATTATTATATCTCCTATTTATCGTGTAGGTGGCTTGGTAAATATTAGTTCAGTAGTTTTTTGCAGTTATTGATTACAAAGGAAAAACGGGTTGCCCTTTTTATACAATAGCATGATATTACTTGCTGATAAATTGTACCATTCCTCATGCTCAATTGTTGATTTCCGTGCGTATGATTGTGATCGCATTGTTTTCTAATTCTGATTCATCCTTATCTGTCATCCAATGGCTCGCTGAACAATTTACCACAAATACGTTGAGTTCTTATCGTAGTATGCTAATGTTACATCAATGAGTGACAAATAAGTGTTTTTGTTTTGAACTCGTGGTGGCATTGCGTGATATATTATAAGGACCTTCCAAGTACACTTAGTGTACTGTTTTCTTAAAACCATTTCATTCACAAGTTTTCTAAATATTTTTGAACTGAAATAACTACAGATACGAACAACGTCCTTAAATCATTCATGGACACTCAACAAAGTGCGCCTTTAACTTCTGCCTTCATTTATTCACCGTTATAATATTTCTTTGTGAGTTTTATTATACTGTGTTAAAGAAATTTTTATTTTATATGGCTAAAGTCGTCATTGAAATTATATCACTTAAAAATAATGGAGGATCTCCTTAAACCAATTCTTACATTTGGTTACAGGATCTTCTTACATTTGGATAATTTTAAAATGTTTTGCAAAAGAAAATAGTATGTTATTAGGCGTGAAAAATGGTTAAAACACAAACAAAAAATAAATAATATTCATAAAATGATAAATCAAATTTTTAGTGTTAACGAGGATTTTAAGAAAAAAATTGTTGTTTACGTACTCATATGAATTTATTTGGAATTTTTTTAAAAACATTGAAACTATATTTATTGAAATATTAGTGTAAAGTAGTATTTTGTCGAACCGCCATTCGCCCTGATAACTGATCCGATCCTGTTTGGTATCTAGTCGATCAAATTGTCCGTCACTAATATCTTCATTCCACCCCTTTTCGATTGTCTGTTTTAACTCATCTGTATTCCTAGGCTTTGCGATATTATTAATTTTTCATAATCATCCACAAGTTTTCTATAGGATTTCAATCAGGGCTATTGCCTAGCCATGGCAGCGTGAAGATCTCGTTTTCTGTTAGAAACTACTTTACCTATCCAAAAACACAATGATAAAGACACTAAAAAGTAATGTATCTTACAGCAAATACATTTTTTAAATAAATAAATAATTAACTTACCGGTTTGACTCTATGTCATGGAGCAGAATCATCCCGAACAATGAAGTATCCGCAGTGTGTAAGTAAGATGGGAATTCATTGAGTGAATCAAACTCTCTCCCAATTTTTTAAAATATTTTTCTGCATCAACCATCCCATCTATGAAGTTTATTTCGCCAACTCCAAAGTAGGAAAAACATCCCCAGACCATCACACTTGCAGAATGTTTCACTGTTATTATAGTACAGGATTCGTCAAATGTTTCATTTGGCCGACGTTTTACTTCTGGGGCACCGTCAGAACTGAGAATATTGAATTCACTCACATCTGAAAACATTACTTTCCTCCAGTCATCAGATGTCCAATTTTTAATATTCTGCGTCTAATTTAGGCGAGATTATTTCATTTTTTGTTAAGAAATGGCTTTTTGCCTGGTTTTCTTGCCCGTAAACCTTCTTCTCTTAATCTTCTGCCAACTGTTTCTCGACTTACTTCTGCTAAATTGCTACTGCTAGATCTCTAGATATTTCTTTAGCAGTTTTGAAGCGATTTTCTTAGGATCATCTCATCATCATGCGATTTAACGCTCATCTGTCTTCCTTTTCCTTCCAGTCCCTTTCTTTCGCTCGGTAGATCCTGGGAAAGGTTTTTGTTTATTATTCTTACCATAGTGGATTGGTTGAACCTCACCCTCCTTGCTATCTCACGCGAAGAAAATCCAGCTTCAGCAAACTTCACTATTTTAACTTCTTCCTCATTAGACATTTGTTAGAAACTCAGTCAATTTGACATAATAATAAGAAATATGTGCTTAATATTGGATACTCTGGGCACAACTAAACTATGAGTCACTGATTTCATCTCACTTCTGATTCATAAACAAATCCTACTATTTTTTCACACATTTAGGATCAAAAAGGTAACAATCATTGGTGATGCAATTTCTGTGACCACGGCTGTAGATTGGATGAGTGTAACCATATAATAAGTGTAATTAATGTTGGGGTTGTCTAAAACAAATAACATATTTATAACTTTTTTTTTAACAGGCCACAATGGACTCCTTTCCATTTCTTTAACTCTCAAACTTTTTCTGTCTCCCCAGCTCCCAAATGTTTTCCTTCTTTTCTTTTGTTCTAGTGGCTCCCTTCTTTTCATGTACTTCTTTAAAACCTTTAGATTTCCACAATATCGTCTTCAGACATGACACCTTTGCAATATCTTCTCAATTAATATTCAGCTTGTCCTTGTCTGCTTCCGTTACTGCTATTTATTTTACTACTTGTTCAATATTTTAAATTTGATACTTACCTAAAATTATGCTTAAGCCAAAAAGTATTTTGGGTGTCCACACAAAATTTCTTTTAAAATTCAATTATAAGAATAAAAAAAATGTTTATTTTTCATAAATTTATTTTAATATAGTAATCTAATGTTACTTTAAAGAGTGAAAAATATGTGTTTTTGGTTTGAAAGCTGTGATTGCGTGTCCATCATAAGGGCCTCCCAAGTTTACTAAGAAATCATTTCATTGACCACTTTTTGAATAAGGACATTTATCGAACGCTCTTGTAACATCCTGTCGGATAGATTCAATCCAAATCCGAGAATACTAATTGTTCATAAATCGCTCAAGGTAAGTTCAGATAATCACCAACTTTGTCTGTTTTATATTGCTCTCAAAGAGATTTTGCTCTATGATAAAGTTAAATAGGTTTTAACCATTGTTATGTGTAACTAATAAAAACAATAACGTGTCTACTACTTGCATTTATGTTATAAATAGTTATTATTTTCATGTCGAATTCTTTAAACAGCATTTTTTTCCTAATTTTGGAAGAAATTGCTTAAATGCATTAATGTATGGGTCGGATCTATTGAGCATTTTTATGATAAATAATTTAGCTTTTTTATTTTATTTTATATATATCTATTAAAGCTGCAACTGCCGCTCCATACGCAATGTTAAATTGTTCTCCGTTGTGTGGTTTATTGTTTATTAATAATTTAGCCCGGGGATGGCGTTATATTTATATTAAAACTTCCTCGTTGGACGCACAAACGAAATATTTTATGAATGTTTTTTTTTTCTATCTTTTATTATGTGATTAATATGCACAAATGCCTACAGAAACAAAAAAAATTAATTGTAAGATAGTTTAATCAAATATCTCATCAATTAAGACACGTGAGTTTTTTGAATCTCATAATAACATCGTAGACTTATTATTTTTATTCTTTTCGGTACGGTTCTTATTCATATTTATTACAGTTATAAGCGGTATAATGTATTCTCTATGTAAAAAAAATGAGAGTTACTATTATAATAGACTTAATCATTTTTAATTATTAGAAAAAAATTATGTCGAATAACACACGTATGAGCTGCTATACATTTTATTGTCCACATTCTCTATTGAAGTTTTATGTGTTTACATTTACAGGATAGAAAACAATGAGGACTTGAAATATTAAATGTTCGGGGACAATGATGTCTATTATTTGTATTATTAATAAAAACCTTATTATTTACGTTGCAATGTAAAAAAGAAATGAAAATTTGTACCATTACAACCCATCAAGGGCCATGGATTAAGTACGTGGTAGAGACTGTGACGTATCTTGGACTAGGGTTGTTAAGGGAGATGATATGTTCAGGATTACGCTCAACCGCTAGGTTTTTCTCCCAATCCAGGTTGGGTTATATATTATAGAGGTTGTGTGGGTCTTAGGAAGGTGTCCAGATCTAACAGGATCCGCTCCTGTATTGAATCCTGGCTGTTAACGAACTAAATAATAAATTATCTGCCACAGCAGGATTCGAACCCGGGACCTTCGGCACGGCAACTCTGCGCTAAGTCGTAAGCTCATTTAACATGACCAATCCTGCGCAAGAGAAAAATACATGTCATAATGTGATTGATGATATGTTTGTACGACCGTTGGTGAATAAACATTTCTCCTTTTCTCCAAGTGTTCTCTTGACCCTTTCGTGGGCGAGTAGTGAGGGTAGTTGAGCTTAGAGTAAAGAGAACATTAAGATGAAGGAAGCAAGCATTCTACTGAAACCTCTTCCAAATTAAGTCCTCAGCGAAGTAGCTCGCCGATTCCGGCTATTTTAGTGAGTTAACACCTGCCATTTGAGTACCATTCTGACTGTTAGGAGAGAATTGAACGGAATAACACTCTCAACGTGAGCGTATAAAAGTTTTACGTTGTCCAATGAAACTTTTACGACGCTCATAAAGGTTGGATGAGATGTATTAATTTACAACTCAAGTGATGGCTTCATTTTATTTATTTTATTTTTTTATTGTCGCCGTTGCTTTAGATCAGTTTCGGTGTAGATAATTTTTATTTCTATAATGTGATATCTTTCAATTAAAATAAACTTCCAATGTTTTTTGTTTATTATTGTTAAGATATTAGATGGCATATTTTATAGCGATCTCCGTTATGAGCATCAGTTAGTTTATCTAGATTTGTCCCACAATAAAGTGATTCATGACTTTAAGCGTTGCTATTGTCTAGTCAAAACCATAGCTAAAAATAACACTTTTTTTTACTTTCACCTAGCTTTGAGGTACACCGGATCAGTAATTAGAACTTGTTCCGCAACTTCCTCTCTGCCCAGTATCGCTTCATCTTCTCTGATCTACTCCTTTGCTCATCAGAAATTTTTATTGTACGCTTATTTCTCGCCTCAAACCTCTTCCTCATGTCTGGTTATGATCCTGATGAGGTTATGAGTTCCAACCCTATTAGTTAGACAGTTAGTAACCCCGAGTTTTCTCATATCCTTCTCTGCTCGATTAAACCGATCCGCTTTAGTTTTTTAGTTTATAAAGAATTCAAATATTCTTTTAGATAGCCTACTTGCAATAATTCGCAGGATATGCTCATAGAAATTAACCCTTATTTTCCTTATTGTCGGAGATCCTTTCTGTTACTTTGTAAAGGGCATTTGTGTGTGAACTAATTTGTTGTTAGAGAATTTGAATGAATGTTGAAGTAATTTGAATTTGAATTTGAATCTAAAATTTTCCACAGTATCTTCCATTCTTATTTCCCCTTTACTTGAGCTGCTAATTAATTCAATTAGACCCTTATTGATGATAGATAGAGTTTCTGATGCCCATGCTTCGTTCTCTCCTTCACAAGAATAGTTTTTAGTTTTTTTAGTCCGCTACTGATTCTCTCTCTCTGTCCATCCAGCCATCATCAGTAATACCAACTACCTTATGCTCTTGTTTTTTGTTTATTTGTTGACGCCACGTTATGATGCTATCGGACGATGCTACTGCGGGAGTCCAGGCTTAATTAGGATAGGTATCTTTAACGAGTACTTGACCTCCTATAGATCGGAACCCCCATTTCACGTTCCTTCCAAAGGATGGCACAACGAAAGATTCTTTATTGCCTTTAAAAATTCTTAGGTCTACCGCTAGGCTACGAACTCGCGACCTTTGGCTTTTATGTTCTTTCTTCACCTGATTATCATAACCCCTCTGGCTTTTAGGTTTCTATATCTTGTCAAATAGTTGTTGTTCTACCTTTTGTTATGCATGATGACCATGTGCCCGTAGAAGCTCAGTCTATTTCTATCACTCAATATTATTTTACGAATTTTTTTAACCGTATATACACGTGATACAAATTATTTTTACATAAAATTGAACTCTTTTTCATCTATTCAATATAAATTATCTTGGTCTCTCAAGATTCGCTTCTGCGCTTCAGTAGAGTGTTTCTTTTTGAATCCTAAATTGAATTTTTAATAATATTCCAGCTCTTGAAACAGTTAAGATAAAAAAATTAAGATTAATCGATACTTCCTGAATTGTTGAGAAATCTCTCATATCTGTCACAACAGCACGTGATTATTTTTATTTCTTCGTGTTTTGAAAAGACGTTAAATAACATTCTGTTACTTCGGTCGCTACAAGCTATTGTTTTATTCTTTCGGAATTATTTTATTTCAAGCATATTTTTCTTGTATTAATTAGTATACAAAAGGATACTATTTGTGAACTTAATTATATGCTCTTGATAGCTCCATTACTCGTGGGGGTTTCAATTACCCGCTAATGTATTTGCTTAATAGCCCCCAGGAATTGAGAGTTTAACATTACAACAATACTATGTATAATAGGGCGTAACTAAACATGTACTGTAGTTTGTCATAACAACATCAGTTATATTCCTTCACCATTTTATTAATTGTTCGATACAATCAGTAGATACAACACATACCTCGTATGTTAATACTTACTTAGATTTTTAGGTTCATGATTTTTACCTACCTTGTTATATTAAAAATATTCGAGGAAAATACATACCTACAAACATATATATACATATATTGTTCCTTATTAGTAGCACTTCTAAACTAAATCATTCTATTCTATTCTATATAATTATTCTAATAAAATGAAGTAGATATTTAGTGTTCGAAAAAATTGTGCAGTTAATTTCTTTGTGAATATTACAATAGATGAAAAGCGATAACTGATTTCATTGAAAATGTGTATAGCTACTGAATAGTTTTATTCTAGAAAAAATTAGCTTTTAAATTTATTTTTTTGTTTAATTTCTGTATAACTGTAAGTCACGTTTTACATTAAAGAGTAGCACTATTTAAAAAAAATCCCA
Organism: Arma custos; assembly: GCA_037127475.1. NCBI lineage: Eukaryota > Metazoa > Arthropoda > Insecta > Hemiptera > Pentatomidae > Arma > Arma custos. The sequence continues at coordinate 87,458,790 of CM073763.1, read as the reverse complement.
TTGTCTTCTCATTTCCAAACTAAATCCAACTTTTCTTTTTAATATTTCAGTTAACATTTCTTTTTGTTTATTTATTTTATTATTAAATTAATGCCAATCAATCAAACTAATCGGATGATGCTAGAGTTCCTTAATTTTATTCAGGTAAAATGTGGGTAGAAAACTTTAATATGACCCTTGTTTAAAGTCTGTTCCGAAAGACAGTATAACGAAGGATTTTTTTTACCCCTCTCTAAGTAAACATAAATCCAATTGCATACATTTCTTTTTAATCTGCCAATAACATATTTTTTTACATTCTCAGATGGTTGGCGTTATTTGAAACGAATCAGTGATTTATGTTTGATTATCATAATATCCCCAATCACAATATTTCTCTTGATTTGTAATAATATTAATATCGCTTCTAAAATGTTTATTTATTTTGCATATCCTTCAGTGTGTTAAATATCGTTGAAACCATAATATACTACGCTACATATGTACACCTGCCTATTTATCCAGATAGAATAAATTAAAAAAAATATTATGTTGAAGAAATTGGTCCGGGTAGAGGTCACTGAATGAAATTCTCAAGTAATTTCAGAAGATATTTATTATATATTTCAATATATATATATATATATATACATATATATATATATATATATATATATATATATATATATATTTCAATAGATATTTATTGAGGCTAACAATAAATATCTTCTGAAATTACTTGAGAATTTCATTCAGTGACCTCTACCCGGACCAATTTCTTCAATATAAATTATCATAGGTCAACAATTATCATCAATATAAAAATAAAAAAAAATATTAAATAGAATGTACCAATAAAACCCATGTCTTGGGGTCTTGTACGAAGTAGTGACTGTACTGTTTTTTGGAAAACGGTTGTGCAAGTAGATGATTTGTCCAAGATGACGCTCAACCGCCAGATTTTACCCCTTTTTGGGTTCCTTCTTGAGGCTGGTTGAGCCCTAGGAGGCTCCTAGATCCCATTGCATCCAACTCTCGCAGCTAACAGGTTCTGTCTTCAGATCGATACTTTTGTTATGCTGTTTGGTGCGGTACATATTCATATTCATTACAGTTATAATAATTGTAATGGGTTATCTTTCTACAAAATGAGTGTTAGCTATTACAAGAAACAAAATCATTCTTCATTTTTAGAAAATGATTATATCGAATAACACTGTGCTATACATGGCATTATCACATTCTCTATTGATTGGAGTTTTTTAGTGTTTACGTTTATAAGATAGAAAACAATGAGCTATTGAAATATTGACTGTTCGAGGACAAAGACTTATTTTCCCGAAGGACTAGGTTGGTACGGTACAATGTAAATAGAAGCCATTATTTGCTTATTGGATCAATATTCAATTGTTTTAAGCACAATCTGTTCCTGAATACCTTAGTGGTTTCGAATGCTTCTTTTTACTCCCATATATATCAGGTTGAGTAATGTTATTTGGACTACCTATTTTGTTTATGAACAAATCTAATAATAATTAAAATTATTAATAATCAAAAAAATAAACAAGTGATTTTTACTGTATAATTTATTTATAACAAGAATAAAACTGTACAACTTCAACTAATAAAGAGTCTTGGATTCAGTACATTGTAGTGACTGTCCTCTTTTTAGGACAATGGTTGTGAGAAGAGGTTATTTGTCCAAGATCGAATAAACAGCAAGATTTCCCACAAATTAAGGGTACTCACTTTATAGGTGTTGGATGAGCCCCAGGAGGGTCTGTAGATCCCACAACGTCCATAGCTGTTAACAGATTAAATAATTATCTGCCACAGACGGATTTGGATCCAGAATCTTCAGCATAGTAACTCAGCACACGTTTCTCGATGACTAATTTAATGAAATAAGAAACATAAATAAAATGTATACATATAGAACACTCGACCTCACCTGTCCCAAAAATATTTTTGATATAAGAGAAAGTTAATGAGATTTTAAACTTTTATTATTTCTTAAAACTTTTAATGCCATTGGATGTAATGGTTTAGTAATTATTAACGTAGCACTTTTAAGTTATTTGTGTTTTTCTTTTTATATTTCAAAATAGTTACTTTATATTACAAAATAAAAAAACAAGGAATGCAGGTAAGTTTTCAGGTATGCTCTCTTCCCTTTGTTAGTAGTAGATAAAGTTTCGCCGCGTAGAAGAAACAAGTTCAAAACAGCGTGGAAACAAAAACGCCCCTCAACAGAGACAAACGAGGGAACAGAGGGATCCTGGGAAGGTCTTAAACTGGATTTAAGTTTAACTTCCCAACTGACAATATGCAAAAAACTTGGGAACTCGAGAGCGGGGGTGAGCGTTGCCAAGCCGCTTGAGAGTCGAGATCTCTGCCCCTGTCTCTCTCTCTCTTTCTCTCTCCCTCTCTCTCTAAGCGTTCTCCTAATTGGTTCTACAAAGACCAATGGGCCGTCGGTAATTAGAGATGTGGAAGACAGTCCAAGAAATATGTCGTCTCCAATGGCCACTCCTCCTCTGAGTTATCGCCTCCAGACTTTATTTATTGCCTTTATTTCGGATTTCTCATTGTATTTAGCCATGTTGTTCTTTCATTTAGGGAAACGTTATATACAGTATTGGTCTGTTTTCAAAGAAAATGTTATTTAGCAAGACAACTTTATTACATCTAAACCTTTTTTAAAAAACAATATTCACCCTCATTTTCTACAAATTTTCCAACGTATTATCAAATTATCAAATCCAGAATAGAGAAATTCTAGATTTTGTGATAAAATTATGTCTGAAAATAAGTTTTGGACTTCATAATCATATTTCAAAATTTTACGCTTGAGGAAGTTTTGTCTAAGTCCGAATTCCTGAACGTAAAGAAATTTGTTGGAGATACGCCTATGGTGGATGCTGAAGGACGTCGTAACACAGATCCTTTATTTCCTTCACTGCCTGTCGTGAAACACAAGGCCCCTTCCAATTATCCAATGCAGGTTGTTTTTGACTAGTTTTTGTTACATTATGTCGTCTGGTATTTTGAGCTGTGAATATTAACAGATATTATTTACTAGAAAAATAAAAGATGATTCGGTAATTACTTTCATTAATCTACTACAAGAAGCTCACGAGTGCTTCTTGAACTATTCCATTGACACATGCAGAAAATAAAGAATTTTCTTTTTCATCTCATCCTACTTCTGAACCTATAAACCACTACGTCTTCCTCACTTGGCCTCGTCATCTAAAAAAAATAATTCTTAAGGAAGTTGTCCAAATTTCTGAATAGAGAGATATCTGTTGGAGTTAAGTCTGGGTAAGAAGGGGCGTATGGAAGGACTTTCATAAAGCCTTTCCAACGAAAGTCTCTCCTACCTTGTATAAAAATAAGTCGACGGAATAGTTTTGAAAATAACACTTGTTTTATCTTTAATCTAAAACTTTGTTTTAAGTGCTTTGTCAACGTTTCCAGGAAAAAGCTATATTTAGTGAAATAGTTTAGTCACGGTTGGATTTTAATGTGTACCGAGAAACGAATCACATGATATATTAAATACTTTTGAAATATGGGGCAACATGAATTTGTAATGTAAATATTGATTCACACTAGGCAATATTCATCAACAAAACAATTTCAATGTCGAAAATTATTAGGTGATAACAAGAAGCTTGTTTTCCTGTTAGCTGATACAACTGATATTTACATATAGTTATTTACACCATAGTGAGCGGAGTGGCTTAGTGGCAGAGCGCTGAATTGACACGCAGAAGGTCCAGGGACCCGAATTCTGTTCGATGGCACACTGTTATTTAATCTGTTAGCGTCCGGGGGGATGGCTCTGCCATCTCACCCAGCCTCTAAATTGGGGGAAATCCTGGTCGTTGAGCCTGATTTTGGACAAATCCTCTCCCAGCACAACCGTTGTCCAAGATACAATACAGTCTCTACCATATACTGAACCCCAGACAGTTGAAGTGGTACAGGATTTTTAGGTTGTTTTTATTTTATTTTTTATTCATATCATTTAGATTTAATAAAAAAATATTGCTATATATTTAATTCGAGGAGATGAATTCCTGACTAGACTTATTTCTACTATAAAAGTCAAGATTCTAAAAGAATATATGTGCACCATCTTGTAAAAATATGTATTTCAAATAATGTTTCTCAAACCATTATAATATAATAATTAAATAATAATCAATAGTGCTAACAGAAAATAAATATCTATCCGTTGCTACTACTAATGGGGTTTTCTTTCATAAACTTTTTTATTGCTTGGGAGATTTTTTATTTGTATTACTATTCTTGGGGTTTAACACCCTTTTCTACATCACTTGAAATAAATAGGACGTTGCTATTTTGGACGTTGAACCGGATTTAATTATCCCTGACAGATCGAAGTCTTACCTATTATTTGACGATCACTCAATTAGGAAGCGATTGGCCATGTTCTTCCCTCCCACGTTGGGTCGAACATTTGGCTTATATGCCACCGACAGAACTACCAACATTCATAGACTATTCATAGCTGGGATCTATATGAATGACGGAGTGGAATAATGCTGTTTCTCTTAGAAGCTATCACCCATCCAATTACTGACCACCAACGCAAGGTTCTTGGCCTGCTATTTTCAATTGTTTTTAAACTGGAAATTTTATTTTTATGTATATTTTCTAGTGATTGTAGAGGTAAAATAATCTTGTTTTAAAGATTTATTTATTTATTTTGCTATGTCACTGTCTGTTTTATTTTTAATTCCACAGACAGCCGTAGATGATCCAAAATGTTAAAAAGACCCTCGACAGAATTTAATACAGATGAAGCTAAATAATACAGATACCATGTTTTTTTTTCGCACGAAAACGTCAATGGGCTCTTTTGTTTCCTTTGATATTCTGATTTAAGCATGGTCTGTCATTTTCCACAAAAGTTTTTTTTATTTTTTCTGATGTAAATTAATACTAACATAATCTTCTTCGCTTTCATTTCCGTTCCTACTTTTGATTTTGGCTGGCAGCTGTCATGTCAATTGAGATGGGCAAACAGTTTCTTTTCTAAAGGCTACATTTAAATTAGTTATAGCTTCAATATCTATAATATATTCAGTAGCTACAATATCGAAGAATTAATTATCGTCGTAGCTAATTGTTGATATAGTGATTTGTTTAATTATTACTGAAAACTGCTACAAACATTGGCGTATCCAAGTAGGGAATGAGGATCATAGAGATTTGACTATGGTACATACAATTAATAATAATAATAATAATTACTAGTATACTAACTATGTGTAATAAACCAATGCAAATGTATCTATGAATATTATAAATACAAACTCTAAAAATAATTATAAAAAATTTCATTCTCCACCATTTATGAGGGAACATCATTCCCATTTTATTAAACACATGATTTTAAAATTTAAAATTAATGGAACAACACATGCATTACACATATATTGCATTGTACACATTTATATCATCTGTAAACTTTAATTTGAGTTATTGATATTAAATTTCAATATCGGTAATTTGGGTCTAAAAAAACGGTCATTCTTCAAAATAATTTTAACGATTATTATAAAATAATACAATTTAAAAGCTGTATTGTAATTAAAAACCACTCTTTGATAAGTGCTTTGTCATAATAACATGACATTTACCCATATTTTTAAATTAATTCAAATGCACACCCTTAAATATCTTGATGTTTGACAATGTGGACATAAACAACTTTTAAAAAATGACTATTCATTTACGTGTCTAATTATATGGATATATAATAATGATTATTAGAAGAATTATTTTACATATTTATTATAAATCAAAAAGTAGAATTACTCAAACAAAATTAATAAATAAAAAAAAGTAAAAATAAGATGAAGATAATGTTTATTGTTTAAAAATAAACAAGTAACGAAAAACACATCACTTGAGTCAAAATAAAAATGTATTAAAATTTTTTCATTGATTACAATCACTTGTGATCCTTCTTAGACAAGTGTTTTTTATCTCCCATTTATGAAGTATGTATCCACAAAATTTAATTTATTTTTTGTAAATGTGCCATTATTATTTTCCTTCCTACTTCTCAAACCTAAATTAAGAAATAAGATAATTTTATTAAATATTAAGGAAATAATATGAAACGGGGTATGCAATAATAACATAATAACAGTGTAAATGTAATAATAATAATAATAATGACAGTGTACTTTGTATGCTATTGGAAAGTTAATTTTTTACTCATTTCAATATTTCTTCAGTTGATTTCGGGAGATATCGTGAAGTTGGAAGTTTAGGAACGAATATTTGTGATTTTAAAAATTGAATAATTTTCAATAAGTTTAAAATAGAAAATAAAAGTTCATTTTATCGTGAAAAAGCTGTAATTAAAAAGCGTTATTGGTTTTAATTGTTGTAAAAATGGTATTGACTGATATTGGTAAAAGTACAGTGATTATGAAAATATCTTAAAAAGGACCCTCCCCTTCTTTAACCTAAAATGATTTTTTTGTTTTCACTCTACATATGATTTAAAATTACTGAACATTATTTCCTATTTTTAATTCTGTTTCTCATTAAAGTGTGTTTATTATTTTTTTATAGTATTATTTATTTTTCTAACATGGAAAATTACGAAAAATGAGGAATGAAAGTTGTTGGTTGTGTAGAAGGACTTCTGGAGACGTTTTTGTGCCATTTCCAGAATTTAACATGTCACTAACAGTACAATGAGGGTACTGAAGGATTAGGAAACAACAATCTTTTACGCGGTACGAACAAGGAGATTGAAATGATGTGGCCATTCAAAAATAATGACAGAGGAACGATGGCCAAAAACAATCTCCGACTACTGCTCTCCAGAAAGGAGGAAAAGAGGACAATCCAAAAAAAGATGGTTGCAGGATGTGGAGGAGAGCATGGCAGCGACGGGTCTTAGGGGAGGAGATTGCCTCGATCAAGATATGTGCCGAGAGCTTGTAGAAATGAAAAATGACCAAGTTGTAAAAACAATCGTTAAATAAAAAAATTATATTTGCTTTTATAGTCTATAAAACACTAAACAATAAACACTAACCAAGCGATCCATTATTCCATGGATAATCGATTTAAACTCATATGATTCTTTTTAATTTTTTAAATCGATTATTCGTGTAGCGTTTGTGTTAGTTAATAAAACAATTTTTTTTCTTTGCAAAATATTCAAAACTTCCCATTTGACTCTACCAGTAGTCATATGCTCGTCTCAAAGATTAATATCTTGCCTGGATTCGTACTTCTTCTGTTAATGTTTGTTATTCTAAAGGGACTTGGTCCCAGAATAATGTTTTCAAATTCTATGTTGTTAAGCCGGGTATACCTTAGTAAATGGCATGGTTTACTAAAGTGTCTTCGGATACGAAAAATCGCTCATCCTGAAATCGAGTCAGGATAACGAGACAAACTTATTAAATTATTGTATCGTCATCAGTGCTTTAATTTAATTCGATGTTTTAATGTGGCCGAAAATCGATTTAAAAGATTCCGTCACATACATAGAGGTGTATAATAAATGCAGGTAGACAATAAAATCATGTTAAAATCGATGGTATCGTTTGATGTGAGAACTTTAAAAAATCGATGTATTCTTCATTGCTTTACAATCTATACCATTAACGGCTTTAGTCATTATCGGTTGGCAAAGATCCTGTGAATACTCTGCAGGCTCGTTAAGGGGCCTTTACGGTGGCCTGAATTGATCGCTCATTCTATTAACTGATTATTTGTTTATCGGATATGTAATTCATCACTCCTTCAACCTCCCTCGATCCTTTGAGTAATTAGCCGTGATTAGCTATAAAAGGAAGCCGGCAGTTTAAAGGCACTTTGTCAGTCTTATGTGAGAATCCTAAAAGGGCTGGTGATTAATTTGAGGAGCAGCTCCTGCAACATCAATCAACGCCAGTCATGCAACTTGCCTTTATTGCCTTGCTTTCTTTTAATTTTCTTCGATAACTATCAAACGTGAAGTGAGCATCAAAAGGATTGTCGATTGATCAATATTCTTTTAGGAAAAACTTGTTAGTTTTCTCTTTACAGTATAATCTAGAATGAGAGAATTTTAATCAATTTAGAGCCTATTACATTGATATTTGTGTAAAAAGTTACAGTGTATATACATAGTATATATAATATTCACACAGTGATATTGATACACACTGTGGCAAAAAAAAAAGAACTAATAAGAAAAATTTAAATGGTTATAGGAAACAAAACCAGTAATTCTTCAAAAAAATTAACTACAATATCAATTTATTAAAAAAAAAAAAATAATTAAAATTATTTTTAAAAAATTTTTAGATTAAATTATTGATATTTGCAACTGCAATGATATTACAACAAGTAAACCTTCTAATATGAAGAAATTACATGAAAAAAAAACTTGTTGAGAAACTACCCATCGGTTGCACTCCAATAAAAATAAATTAAGTCTGAGGACTGCCGATAGAAGTGAAAACTAAAGACTTTGGAATAACTGTAGTCTGCTTTGAATTTTTCGCTGGTTTTCACACATATATATTACTAAAAACATAGGGCTGCATAAGCTCAATACAGAATATCTATATTTCAAATGTAATAATAATTAATACATAGTTGATTTAATTATACCTTGTATTTGTATTTACTGATTTTATTTTCATTGTTAGTATTATGATCATGGTTAAGCCTTAAAACTAAAGTTGATTAAAAAAAATTTATAAGTCGAAATTGCCTAAGCGGCATAAGCCGCTAGGTGTCGCTTGTCTTGAGCATGTTGCTGACAAGAACCCACAAATTTATCCCCTATCACATCATCCCCTAATTTCAATGTAAAATTAACCAAAAAACTTATAAATAATTTCACCTCACAGTCAAAATAATATACCTGACATCATATTAGGCTTAACACCTTTGGACACGTATTACTGTTTCTAAGAGTTTGGATAGTAACCTGGCAATTTCGGGTGTTTTCTCAGAGATCCAAGTATTATTCCTGGTATATAAAATGTCCTTACTCTTTTTTCTGGGAATACGGTTTGCTTTTTTAATCTCTCCACTATTTGCTGGAGATATGAAATATGTATTTTTCATAATTTCAGCTATTTCCTATCATTAAAATATTGAATGACAATTTGACTTTACTTAAACGTTGTATATACTCCCATTATAGAAAATAGTTCAAATATGCGGATTTTGAATAATGTGCTTTGGAAAGAATCTAACACATTCGACACAAGAGTTTAGTTATTATAAACCAATCTCTTTTATTTTTACTATCACATATTTTTTTTGTTTTTTTATATTTATACACGATGAACATGTTAATAGGATTCCTATAAATTATTCCAATAAATTTGTATTTTTAAAGTAATATATGTTGAACATTTATTTATTCAATGATTCATACCAATATCCTAGTGTATCTGTATATTATTATTCAAAATTCATAGGCATAGATGTTCATATATTTATGCATGTATTAGAGACAGAGAAATATTGTTATGCAAAAGAGACGTGCTGTCCAACACGGGTTGCTTTACACTCAGCATGCTGCGTTCAGATGCCTCTGGGTTCTATATCTCTCTGCTCTCATCATTGCCTCAAAGTTATGCCGAAAAGTTAGCAGATACTATATAAGTTGTAATTACTGTTGCCTATAATATTAAATCCGAACCACTGACCGTTTTCTACATTTATCATTAAATTATGGGTTTGTTTGTAATGTTCTTGGAAATCGACGATGGAATAATGCCCTTAAAACGTAAAACATTTTCAAATTAGGACACCAAGAAAAAATATATCACACATTCTTATTTTATGGAATAAAGGACGTTTAATAATAAATTGCCGCCGTTTTAAGGTATGTATTTGACTATTTTTAGACTTGTTTGGACTTACTGAGTAGAGCTGTGGGGCTATACTAACCCATCGAATTCCTGTCGTATCCAATACTTTCAATCCTGTGCTTAATGTTCCTTATGTGTTTAAGAATAAAGTCAGTCATTATGACCTGAATATCCCATTTGTTGCCAATTTTGCACGAACCCGATACCAGTCCTGTCAACGGGTCCATACGATCTTCATTCCCACTCAACAATTTTCACTACTAGCTACTTCTTCAGTTCCAGATAATCCTCCTAGGCTTGTGAAAAGAAGATGGCCTCGTTACCTTCTAATTTGAATAGGTTACTTAAGTACTACTGGTGAGCATATGATTATCTTTATATCATTACATAATGTATCATTCGTTCCATTTACATGTCGTATTGTTATAATACAGTTGTAACGTTCAAACAAATAAAGTAAAAAATATATAATTTATTTTATATTATATATTTTATAATTGATTTTATAATAAATGAACCTAGCTACTTCTTCAGTTCCAGATTATCATCCGAGGGTTCTGAAAAGAAGAAGGTCTCGTTACCTTCTAATTGGAATTTCTTTACTTGCCTTTATCTCATATCATTCATTGTATTTACTTGTTGTATTATAATACAGATGTAAATTTCAAGGAATATATATTTTTTTTAAATATATTTGATTATATACATTTTAGATAAACAAAAAAAATTTATCAAAAAAACAAAGCATTTTCCAATACTGTTTACAAAATAATAATAATAATAGAATAGAGTAGGCAAATTAGCAGACTAGGTGGCTCAACTATGTGGAAATAAAACTTATGTATTTGAGTACATACATATAAATACGTA